>CM042161.1:20534878-20587378 GCA_023376005.1 Doryteuthis pealeii | reverse complement strand
AATGTATTTATAAAAAAATTGTATTATCCATTAAGAATTGATTTATTTCAAAACTTTATCGGCATTAAATGACCCACTGAGGTTGATATGCCGTAAAACAAAACAAACAAATTTTTCTTTTCTTTTCTTTTTTTCTTCTTTTTTTATTTTTATTTTTTTATTTTTATTTTTCAAAGAATGAGAATCAATAAAAAAAAAAAAAAGACAATTGAGTGTTTCATGATTTGCTTTTCTGTTTGGGATGAAAGACATTCTGCAGCGGCTCTAATCTAAAATGGAGTGATGACGCATCCATCTATTAATAATGGAGATTTGATCTCTCTGTAGCTAAAACTACGTCACTGCTTACGTCAGCAAAACCAAAATTGTCAATACATAAAATAAAATAAAATAAAAACAATTAATATTAAAATGGAGATTCGGTCTCTATTTGTCTGTAACAAAAACAACGTCACTACTTACGTCACAAAAACCAAACATTCTCAATACATAGAATAAAGAACAATTAATATTAAAATGGAGATTCGGTCTCTATTTGTCTGTAACCAAAACTACGTCACTGCTTACGTCACAAATCGTCAATACATAAAATAAAGAACAATTAATATTAAAATGGAGATTCGGTCTCTATTTGTCTGTGACCAAAACTACGTCACTACTTACGTCACAAAAATCAAAATCGTCAATACATAGAATAAAGAACAATTAATATTAAAATGAATAAAAGCTGTTCATTAATTCAACATGTGAATACTTTCTATTGTAATAATTACCATCTAAATGAATAAACTATATATTATTATATATATATATATATATATATATATATATATATATCTTATTATAATGGAGATTGTGTGTTTTTCTGTCTGTAACCGAAACTATATTACTACTCAAGTCACAATTCCCTTAATTATTTACGTCAAATTCTCCATGATTTCAATTTTTTAAACCTTCAGTTATTAATAAAAATTGTTCTACATTATTAATACTGTTGAACATATCTACGTACTAATAACATGCAATTGTATTTATATATACAACAAAATAGCGGTTTACAGTATGAATGGGAAGGCTAATTTGCATATTGATATTTAACCTTTTATTTTAATAAATATGTGCTTGGTATTATTGATTTCTAATTGTTTGGTTTTATCTTAAGAAATATAAATAAAAATCTCGTGGATAAATCTTAAAAGAAATCTATTTACAAGAAGAAAAAAACTGTAATATTATCCTTTACTTCCTATTTTAACTAAATAGTTAAATTAGGAAAATTTACCAATGAAAGAGGGGAGTAATGGAAAATGATGGAATAGTTAGTTTCAAAGTTGTTCTATTTTTCGATTATACCCCCTCTGTTGCAGATCTTTTTATCTGCATTCTTAGTCAGTTTCATTAGCCTTTCTAATTTAATATGATATTTTATTATATCAAAACTTAAATACTTGCACCCGGAGGGTGCATATATTTGCTAGTATATATAAACAATGAAATTGATTAAAATTGTATTATCAATTTAAATGGAAAAATATTTTCAAAATTTGTAATCAATTTATTTTATTAATAATCAATATTGAATATTTAAAAAAGATAAATAAAAAGATATATAATACAGGACTGTTCTTTATTCTGTCTGTTAAAGATTTGGGTATTGTGACGTAAACAGTGATGTAGTTTCGGTTACAGACATATAGACATCGAATCTCCATTATTAATTAATGACAATGCTTCATCTTAGAAAGTTAGATGGTTGGTTGACTGGCTGGTTGATTTTAACGGCATATCAACCCGTCTGGGGTTATGTTATGCCCAACGGTTAGGAAGTAATATATGTTGTGTATTTATATTTATACTTTTTTATTAATATTTTAAAGGCAATTACATTGCGTATAAAATAGTGTCCAATGTCTAATTAATTTCGAAGTATCTTCATCTTCAGAGACTGTTTCTCTGAAGATGAAGATACTTCGAAATTGATTAGACATTGGACTCTATTTTATACGCATTCTAATTGTCTTTAAAATATAAATAATAATATACTTTACTTAACAATGCTTCAAGCGAATTATCAAATACTATTATACTTTTTTAGTAATTGGTTTTAACAATGTGTTAGCAGACCCAGTGTTGATAAACAAAAAAGAAAGAACTTGTCAGCTGGTGGATTTTACATTTCCAGCAGATCACAGGGTGAAGCTGAAGGAAAATGAAAAAATGGACAAATATCTGGACCTTGCCAGAGAACTGAAAAAGTTATGGAATATGAAAGTGAAAGTGATACCAATTGTAGTTGGTGCACTTGGAACAGTCCCAAAAGGATTGGAAAAGGGTTTGGAAAGTCTGGAAATCAGAGGAAGGATTGATACTATCCAGAACACTGCACTGCTGCAATCTGCCAGAATACTCAGAAGAGTCCTGGAGACCTGAGGAGACTTGCTGTCACTCAGACTCCAGTGAAAGACCATCAGCTAATGCTGATGGGAATACTCAAAAGGACATAATAATAATAATAATAATAATAATAATAATAATAATAATATTGTTGTATGGTATTGATTAAGTTCATGTCTATATTCTATGGTATAATCTTATTTCCCTCAAAAACGACGGAATGTCCTCCATGTTGACATTTTCAAACATATCTTTCATATTGTTTGCATTAAAATAACCGTTTCTGGTGTGAGCAAAAAGCTGCATTCCATGAATAAGTGTTTAACAGTCAAAGGTGTTTGACATGTTCGACATTGTGGTTGTTGTTCTTGTTTGAATATATAGGAGTGCGTTAGTTTTGTGTGAGCAATGCGTAATCGAGACACAATGATTTGTTCCTTTCTAGACTTCCTTAAAGCTGATCTCCAATCTCCCAAAATGGGTTTGATTAGGAAGAGTTTATTGTGGATGTTGTTATTCCAGTGTTTTTGCCATTTTGTATGAAGGAATCTATTTATTTTAGAAAGTTAGACCAATTAGGACTATTATTTCTTGTTACTACTACAAAGTACAAATAGAACAACAGAAATTAGATACAAGAAAAACTAATAAAAAATAATGAAAATATCTAATCCAAGAAATTCATACAGCCTAAGATTATGACGTCTTATCACAACTGTTATATACTCATACAATATACCCATGTTGGGTATATACACAATAGTTATTCCACCCTGTCGGCTGGGGCGTTAGAATGCACCGACTGCACCTCTGCAGAGGGGTAAGACTCCCCCAATGAGGCCACCTGTTGGCCGTGGGTGGCTACCCGTGATGCTTAAGGATATAGCCCAGGTGGCTGAGCAGTTCATGACATGCAATACTCCACTTTGGCCCTATCTTGGGCTAGACGGGCGGTCGGAGAGGCCCCATCTGATCAATATGCTGGTCACGTCAAGCCCTAGTACCTATATGATTTTCCCAACCCTATTGCCCTCATGGCAAGCCCCAACCCCTTTTTATCATATGGGTGCTAGAAGGCGGTGGCTGCAGGTCTACATGTCTGGGAATGACGTTAAACTCTATCTGATGGTGAGGTTCCATTTTGGAGGTTTGGGGAATGTGGAGCACCCCTTCATCACCATTGCTCTCTGGTCCACTCTGACCCGGAGTGGTAGTACCTGTTAGGGTCCCATCTATGGGTCAAATAGAAAAATGTATTTATAAAAAAATTGTATTATCCATTAAGAATTGATTTATTTCATAACTTTATCGGCATTAAATGACCCACTGAGGTTGATATGCCGTAAAACAAAACGAACCAAAACCAAACAATAGTTCTTTCACTAGAGAGGGGAAAGAGATAGACTGGTAGACAGAGATGAGATGCATAGATGCATAACTTACTTTCTTCTGTTTCTTCGTCTGGCCATCTGATCGCCTAGTTTTGACTTCTATTTTGTTGGTTGTTCATCTTTGATTCATTTTTTTTTCTTCTTGGTCAGTCTTTTTGCCAAGACATGCGTCAACCAACAACACCATGTTATTCTTTTAAATACTTTTATTCTTCACTAAGTTTTCATTTCTTACTAACTACAGCGCGCATGCAGGTGAGTCAATCTAACTAAACAAGAAACGGCTCTTCTTGCTTAGGATCCTCGTTGGAACTGACTAACTAATTCAAAATCACGTGACGTGCAGGACTTCCGGTGTTCATTTGTAATATTCCATGGAAAGGGCCACCCGTGATATGAAAAAGGACCATCCTTGCAGAATTACAGGGTGTTGCCAATAATCTATGCCACGACATAGATTATGCAACACAGCTACAAAAGGTGTAAAAAAAACAAAAAACAAAAATAAGATGAAATAAAGACATGTTATAATGAGAAATTCAAATATTACAAACAGAACCTGTGGATATATCAAAATATGTGGTCCATTCTACTCTATCAAAAGGGAGTCTAGAATCCAACCTCTGATTTTGATTGGGCCTAAAATTTAGATCTTGTAGTAGTTGGTTGACATCCTTCCGTCTACTGAAGACAATGGCGTAGTGTCCACATTTTTTTCATCTGTAACTGTGTGAGTGGCTGAACAGACCAATTCTTGAATGACAGTCTCTGGAGCAGTGACTGCAAACAAACAGTGATACTTGCTGGGGTTGCTGTTGTCTCTCCTTCCTTTTGGTTCTCTTTTCAGTGGCGGCTTCTTTTCTCTCTTTTTCACTTCTTTTCGTTCCTTGTCTGACGAGAAGTCGCCAGGTAGCACGGTCTTTTGCACAAGCCTCCCATCTGTTGGTGTTAATGTGGCATGTCTTCATAGCTGGTATTTAATTGACTGACCTAATCTCATTTCTTTTCTCAGGAACACCAACAGCAGTAAAGATTGCGATACCTGCTACTCGCATGGATCCCCAATTGGGTCAAAAGGGCTCTTTAGCCTTGGACGGCAACCCATCAAGTCCGACACAAAACCTCTGCTGACTTTCAAAGAAAGGCTAGGGGAGTAAACCCCTGTCTGTAGACAGACAAATATAGACCTAATCGCCATTATTAATAGATCGTTCCTAATGTTGTACTTAATATTACGAATATTATTATTACTAGCATATATATGCACGCTCCGGGTTCAAGTATCTAAGTTTTAATGTAATAAAATATTAAATTAAATTAGAAAGGCTAATGAAACTAAATAAGAATGCAGATAAAAAGATTTGAAACAGAGGGAGATAAAATCGAAAAAATAGAACTGAAGCTTACACTTCCATCACTCCCGTATTTCATTGCTAAATTTTCCTAATTTAACTATTTAGTTAGAATAGGAAGTAAAGAATAAAATTACAGTTATTTCCTCTTGTTAGTGGATTTCTTTTAAAATTAATCCCTGAGATGTTTGCTCACATTCATTAAGATAAAACTAAACAATTAGAAATAAATAATACCAAGCACATATCTATTAAGATCAATTTTTTATATCAATATGCAAATTAGCTTTCCCGTTCACACAGTAAACTGATATTTTTTGTATACAAATACAATTGCATGTTATTAGTCTGTAGATATGTCCAACATATCTAACTCCTGTTTCGACCGGGGGTCCAGTGGCTTCTGGACCTTACAAGTTAATATCGTTGATCCCAGGGGGCCATCCCCCAGGCAACACCTACCCCCTAGAATTTACAGGGACAGGGCTTGGTTTATTAACCAGTGCCTGAGAGGGGAATACCGACGGGATCAAACCATTTTTACACCCGCCACCCATGACTCACGACTTGTAGGTGGTCTCACATTAATAAGGCCTTGTGCCTAACCCGTACACGTGGGGTACGTGGTAAATATAGTAAATATAGTATGTAGATATCAACCGTATTACTAAAAAACAATTTTATTAATAATTGAGATATAAATAAAAATAATATCATGAAGAATGTGATGTAAATAACTAAGGTAATTGTGACTTATGTAGTAATATAGTTTTGGTTACAGACAGAAAAAAACACACAACCTTCATTATAATATGATTGCGCCATCATAATTGTTTTCAGTTTTATGCATATTATCTGAATTAGAATTATTGACTTAATATTTCAAATGCTAAAAATGCTTTCTGGTGGAAGGCGAGGCAATACTGCAATGCATAATGACAAATTACATTTTGCAAAATTATGGCTGCCACGCCATGATGACGCCAGTGACGTAAGCAGAAGTTTGATGTTGATTGGCTATCAAACCTAATGCAAAATATTATATGTTAGCCGCCGATCTCAACTAAACACGTTCTAAGACTCGCTTATTTCTGATTTCATCAGTTGATACGCTTAATTTGGTCTTTTATACAAGATTTATTTAATCAAAACGGTAATGGTAAGTTGATAACTACAATAAGAGATACAAGACTAACCCTGACGACGTTGTTTGTAAAACTGGGCGCATATGATCGCATCTATAAGAATTAAATGGGGTTTGGGATTTAGTGGCCAAAACTGCTTTTAATGATACGTTGTTTTTTTTGTTTTTTTTTTAAATTTATTTTTTTAATCATCATTATGCCAGTAGCATTTGACACTCTATGTGTTTTCTCAGATGACTCACCAGGCCAGCCCTGTAGAGACATACTCTTCCAAATAAACTACATGTTGGAATTTCTCCACTTTGAATGTTGCTGTGCTGAAAATTACCTTTTCTAATAGCCCGCTTCAATTTTTGGTGTTTAATTCGGTTGGACTCAAATTCTTCCACATACAGGTAGATGGTGGCTCTCTAGCCAGGTCTATTACAAGCTAGCTTCTCCCAGTGCTCCACAGGAATAGCAGTTTTCTTCAGAGTGTCCTTGAAAAAATGTTTAAAATGATTGTTAACTACAATTAATGTGGACAAACAGATTCCCTACCCCTACAAACAAAGCGCGTCCGGATATGTTTGGCTCTGTGAGGGAGGAGAGTGGCGAGTGACCACAGAAATTGAACTCGCCACCTCCTCGTCGTGAGGAGTGACGCGTAGTTGAATTACTGTTGATTAAAGAAATTCTGCACGGGCAGTGCAGAGTGTGAGTAGCCCGGATGTAAACAGTAACTGATTATTTAAGGCCTACCCACCCAGACCGTGGGGAAGAAAGCCGTAGTCGGATCTTGCTGTCGAAGAGAGGCGTGTGTAGTACTACTGGAAGATTGTTGCATACAGAAGACTTTGGCAGTTGGGAGAGCGGTGTGCACACTTGAAGAGACTAGAGACCAGTGAACATTTGCGTCGGGCTTGATTGCGTGATCCTTGGTAGTAGAAGATTCGGGAAACTGAGTTTACTTTCATTCTTGTTACAATGGAAGTGCGTAGTGCAAAGGTTAGAGTCGTAGGAAACGGACTCGTTGACCCAAGTTCAAATCCTGTACGAAGCTGTTTCACATACCGCTAATACCCTTGGGAAAGTTATGAATCTAACCACTCTCCATCCAACTATGAGCAAATACTAGAGCGGATTGGACTCTTTAACAATGGCTATATAACCAGTCTAGGAGAAGGAAAACTATGTATTCAAACTTGTTAAACTCCGCTTAAGAAATTGACCTTGTGTCACATCCTGTTCGTGCATAGGGATTGGTAAATATATTGATAATGCAATTAAAGATAAAGTGTTTATCTATTCAAAACGATTCTGAGGTTTATTAATAGAATAGAAGCGGCTACCTGGCGTCGCTTGGAAAAAGAGGGATTTAAAAATTTAGTCTCACAGATCAATTATTACTGAATCACGAAATGGGTCCTCACTGGATACCCCATAAGAATCCCCACCAACTTGTGTGGTAGTGAATATGTGTATATATTTACTTGATCGTTAATTGTTTTATTTGTAGTTTCCTCCGGACATACTTACATACGTACATACATACATAGTAACTGCCCTTTTTATAAGGGCTCTTTCAAAATTGATATTGCTTTTAAGTACTAAGTGTTTACCTGTATAAAATGATTGTGAGCTTTATTAATACATCGGCTCTTTCGAAATATATATTATAACTAAGTATGAAGGGTTTATCAATTTAAAAAGATTGTGAAAGGTATTAATATATTGGCTCTTACAAAATTGATATTGCAATATATATATATATATATATATATATATATATATATATATATATATACTTGTTAGGAAAGGGGGTGGTAGGAAGAAGTGGGTTAAAATTCTTGGTTAGGAGAGAGTTTTTGATTTATTGCATGGAGATAATAATGGAAAAAGATTTAGAGTTGAGGAAGGTGGTATTAGGTGGCACAAAATTAGGCCCTCAGTTTTATGGTGGGTGTGGATAGGAATTTTTTTTTGTAACATTGTTGGCATTGAAACCTCACTAGCAAAGATTCAGCTTAGGTGGCTGGTCACGTTGTCAAAATGAATGAGAACAGGCTTCCAAAGAAGATCTTATACAGACAATAACCTAATGCTAAACATTTTATTGGACGTCCACTCTTGGTGCGTGGTTAGATCCGGGGTTAGATATTGGATCAGCATTTGGTTTCATGAACAATGGGTAAAGACCAGTAATTGCTCGGGCTTTTACATAGCCATGGGCGCCCTAGATTCTGCACAAGTTTCGAGCCTGGTGGGTCTATTAATACTATACAACTTAACAAAAAAACTGAACATTAAGGATGTTGGGATTTACCGTGACGACGGCTTATTGGTCGTCAAAAATGTATCAGGAAAAATGCGACCGGACTAGCAAATACATCATTGCAACACTGAAAGACATGGGACTATCTGTGAACATCAAATCGAACACTAAAATTGTCAACTTTCTAGATGTTACTTTTAATCTCATTACAGGTAATTTTGAGCCCTAAATGAAACCAAATGCTGACCCAATATATATTAACCCCGGATCTAACCACCCACGCCTCAATTATTAAGAAAATCCAAACCTAGTGGAGTACAGAATTAGTAAAATTCTTCTAATCAGGAAATTTTCTATAGGGTTAGCGATACTTATAACAAAGCATTATACGATAGCGGGTACACTAGTAATAAAATCATTTTTTAAAGCAAGAAAATGATAACTTAAATAGGAAAAGAAACAGAAATAGAAGGATTCTGTTGTATAACCCACCATTTAACCTACAGGTGATAACAAAAATTGGAAAGATATTTATAAATTTAATAAATAAACATTTCCCAGTCAACCACACTCTATACAAAATCTTTAATAAGAACAACTTAAAGATTAGCTTCTTCTGTATGGACAGTATATATAGGGTAATTAAAAACATAACAACAAAATAATTAACAACTATGTAAATAATAGAAATAAGGAAGGAAACATAGAAAAGTTGCAATTGCCGAAACCCAAGCCCGTATCCGGTGGAAGGAAGTGTTTAACCAATGGTGTAATTTACCTTGCATCGGTAACGTCTACACAGAACCGGACACTACTTAATTTATGTAGGTTGTACAAAATCAGATTTCAAAACTAGATTCACAAACACTCTTTCTCTAATATTAAACTAAAAAATGCAACAACCTTAGCTAGCTACATTTGGAATTTAAAGCATCAAAATATAACACCTAATATTAAATGGGAAATATTAAAGAAATCAAGTACTTGTCGAGGATTAACTGATCCATGCTTCTTGTGTTCACAAGAAAAGTTAGAGATAATTAGATTCACAAATAAAAGAGAATTAGTGAATAAAAAGGATGAATTCCTAGGGAAATGCATGCACAGGTTACGTAACGCATTAATGTATCACTAAAATTAATTAGATATAATATGATAAATGCACCAAGTATTAAAAAACTAGTTCAATAGACTCACCAGAGTAATAGAATTTCAAAAGTGCAAATAAGTAAGAAGTAAAGAAAGAAGGGGACATAAAAATATAGGATGGGGAGGGCATGGCTAGATATAATCATTAATCACTTTGCCGGTCAACATAAGTTTGACTTAGCACTAACTTCAAAGGAACAAGCTCTGAAGACTAAAGTTAATTGACAATTAGGAGATATGGAATAAAAATAACCTTAAACCAGGCGTATATATTTCACGAGCCACATAAATTTACTTAGTTCCCCTGAAGACGGTGTACTAAGAACACCGAAACCAAGGTAGGAAATAACTTTTCTACAACTATATATATATATATATATATATACGTTGATGTAATTTTAATGCTTATGAAATTATTGGATATAGCGTATTCAGAAGGTGAGCCTCAAACAACATTGGATGTTTGTCCTCCCGCCATTCCACTGAAGACCAGTACCTTTTCCCCTTCCGGCATGGCAATGTCACAAAGAAGAAGTAGAAATCCCATTGTCATTTGCAAAGAAGAAATCTTATTGAGTAACCCCGTAAAAATCGTCCTCTGTGATCCTTGAGGATGCGTTGCGTCAGCAAATAACAGGAATTTATTTTCTTAGGATTTTTTTTTTGGTTTCTAGAATGTTTGGGTCCTGCAGAGACTTTGGCAAAATATTATCTCTGTCCAATGTTCTTCAAAGGATTTGGGGAAATGAAGAGATGAACTTGTGACGACAGAATTGGCAAAGAAGAAGAAGAAGAAGAAGAAGAAGAAGAAGAAGAAGAAGAAGAAGAAGAAGAAGAAGAAGTTGTAGAGGAAGAAGAGAAATAGAAAGTAGAAGAAAAAGAGAAAGATGTAAAAGAAGAAGAAGAAGATGTAGAGGAAGAACTGATATAGGAAGAAGAAGAAGGAGAAGAACAAGTACAAGAAGAATACAGAAATAGGAACGAGGAAGAGAAATAATAATAATAATAATAATAATAATAATAATAATAATAATAATAAGAAGAAGAAGAAGAAGAAGAAGAGAAGAAGAGAGATAGAGAGAGAGAAAATAGATAGGCAGATAAGAAGAAAAAGAAGATAGAGACAAAATAGATAGACAATGTAAAGAAGAAGAAGAAGAAGAAGAAGAAGATCATGATGTTAATAAAAATTTAGATATCTCAAGGGACATATAGTAAATAGTTGGTCCTATGAAAATAACGCATATATATATATATATATATATATATATATATATATATATATATATATAGTGATTACCACGTCTTCACAGAAGAAGGCCATTTCTACAAGTAGTTCAAATTTCACGGGTCCAAATTTGCTTTTACGCGCGCTGTCATACATATGAGCCACTTCCCTGGCTTTCTCTTGTATGCAACCGTATGTGACTGACAAGCCCAGTCCTCAACAGTCTGGCCCTGCCACACACGTTTCATATATAGTGAGGCTCAAATGTAGAAAATGTGACCAGAACATCCGTCATGTGCCGCTTACATAAATCCCACTTTAGGATGGTGTGGTTGAACCGCCTTACAGCCACCAAGAACAAGTCTCCTCCAAACCACACGATTCGTAGCTATCCCTCCCACGCATGAACAATTATATTAAGAGTTTTAAGGTTGTTTTTGATAACATCCCTAAAATACTTTTTGAGTTTGTGCCTCAGACGTTTCCCACATTGCAGTTCTTCATAAAATAGTTACTTCGAGAGTCTTCCATTCTAGTAAGATGTCCAGCCCAGCATCTGGTTTCGTAAAATGCGCATCTCTATGCTGTACGCATTGGCTTGTTGCTGGACATCGGCGTCTGGCGTGAGGGATTGCCACCCAATGTTTCTGAGACAGGTCTGATGAAATATCTGTAAGGCTTTGATGTGTCGATGTGTCGATGATACGAAGTCCACGTTTCCGAAGAATACAGGAGTATAGAGAAACACACGATTCATACACACTAAGCTTCTTTCTGATGGTGATACCTCTGTCCGAGCATATACGTATCTCGAGTTCACCGAAGGCCCTGTTTGATCTTTCGATCCTTAGGGATATTTTGGATTCAAGCGATCCACATATGGAGAGTGCACAGCCAATATATATATATATATATATATATCGGGAGAAATTTGACAGTTTCATAAGGAAAAAGAAAAGGTGCTTGGTAACTACAAAATTTAATATTAAAAGATAGTTAAGAAATTTAACAGGCACAGAAATTACACTACTGTTAACAAGTTTCACTCAAAATAACCGCCATTAGCGTCGATCACAGCCTCAATCCTGCTCCGGAACCTGAAGCAAGTTGATGTTACAGTTTCCCTGGAAAGGGTATGATAAAGTACCTTAATTATGACGATTAACTGGGCTTTTTAATATTGGCACGGCGATTGGTGTCTTTTTCAACAGCGCAACGTACATAATAATCCATGGGGTTCGGAGGCCAAACATTGGGACTGGTGTAGTCGTAAAAATTCACCAAATACCATTTTTTACTTTTCTCAGAGGTGTGGCAGGAGGCCGAATTATACTGTCATACATATGGCCTATCATTGGCTACCCTTGTTATCCAGTGCCGGACTACAGTGTTTTGCAACTCCACGTACGCATCTGAGGGTCCAATAATATTTTCTCTGTAGATTTTCGAGAAATTCTGCTGTACGAACGCAATCAGATCGTCTGTTATGTTGCTTTCTTCCATCCACAGCCTCGTAGTCTCCATTGCAATTCTCCAGTTCATGCCTGATTGTTTTTACAGTGTTCAGGGAGCATTGGGCAGCAACCATAATCTCCTTATTTTGATGGTCGGCGCAAATCATCATGATACAAGTTATTCTCTTCCATGATTCAGGTAGGTTCCAATAATTATTCTATTTGTCATCACGTATATGAATGAACCCAAGCTTTTAAATGATCCGTAATGTTCGTCAATACCTCCAACATACCGAGAAAAATAACCAAATGTAAATATGTCAAATTTATCCCGAACACCCTGTATATCAGGCATACACAGAAAAGAGTTTCGACGTCACATCAGTGCAGCTCGACATTTTTTAACAGCTACCTCTAGCCAGGAGTAAAACCCGACAGAATTTTCGTCGGCTAAGCTTCTTGCCTTTACGGCTGTCAGAGACTGTCAGTCAGAGGCGAACAATCAATTGATACATACTTACAGGATGTATGTTTTTATAATAACCAGAGAACTCAAGTCTGTAAACAACAGGCGAGTAAATGCTTTACGATATATATATATATATATATATATATATATATATATATATATATATAAACAATTTTGGTTTGGTTTGGTTTGTTTTACGGCATATTAACCTCAGTGGATCATTTAATGCCGATAACGTTTTGAAATAAAGTCATTCTTAATGGATACTCAATTTTTTTATAAATATATTTTTCTATTTAACCCATAGATGGGACCCTAACAGGTAATACTACTCCAGGTCAGAGTGGACCAGGGAGCAATGGTGATGAAGGGGTGCTCCACTATATATATATATATATAAGGGTTGTGTTTATTTTATTTTATTCTAATTATTGTTGTTGTTATAATTTTTAGTTTTATTATCATTGTTATTATTATCATTGTTTCCACTATTATTATTATTGTTAATATTATCATTATTATTGTATGACTTGTTAATGTAGTTACAGGCATTTTAGAACATTAGTGCTATTATCAAAGTTTATTTTGTTTAGTTTAGGATTTGTATATCTAATATGTAGGGCTTCTAAAATCTTTAGTCTTTGTTTACATGTTTGTTTTTCTAAAATGGTAGTGTTGTCATTGAGTATTTTATGGAATTTAGTAGGATGAGAATGTGTTTTTAAATGTTATAAATGTTTGGCTATTGAGCTAGTATATATATATATATATATATATATATATATATATATATATATATATATATGTGTGTGTGTGTGTGTGTGTGTGTATGTGTGTATGTGTGTGGTGTGTGTGTTTGTGTGTGTGTTGTGTGTGTGTGTGTCATTGTGTATTTTACGGAATTTAGTAGTGGGACAAGAATGTGTTTTTAAATTATAAAATGTCTGGCTATTGAGCTAGTATATATATATATATATATATATATATATATATATATATATATATATATATGTGTGTGTGTGTGTGTGTGTGTGTGTGTGTGTGTGTGTGTGTGTGTAATTTATACCAAAAAGTAGCTGTGTGGCCACTTACCTCCTATCACACAAACCATCCAAATTAGAGGAACAGGACATACTGAGAACTTCTGGAGAAGTAAAGATGAACTCATAAGCGTGGACTCATACACTGTGCTGGCCGACTAGCAAGAAGTTAATACCGTGTTGAAGACTTGAGCGGAGCGATGACCTAGAGGGTCGGATGGCGAGAGAGAGAGAGAGAGAGAGAGAGAGAGAGAGAGAGAGAGAGAGAGAGAGAGAGAGACTCAAGAGAATCCATGCAGATCATGAAGGATATATTTAAATACAAAATATGGACAAACAATATATTCAAAGGTTGTATTCTCTCTCTCTCTCTCTCTCTCTCTCTCTCTCTCTCTATATATATATATATATATATATATATATATATATATATACTCTCGTGAACAAAATAAATGGGCCAAGCAAGTATTATACATTTTATTATAGAAAAAGCTAAGTTAAACAAAATACAATTCAACAACAAAACAAAAACGAGTCTTATATACACAGAACAAGACATTTACTTTAATAAATGCTTAGTATGGAATCGCTTTCCCCTTTGATTTCTTTAAAAGATTAATCCTTTTAACCATGCTCTCAACCAACTTGGAACACTGTGAAGAGGGGATGCTATTCCATTCATTTTGCAGAGCTTCCCACAGTTTTTCTTTGTTCGAAAAAGTTCTTCCAGCCAATGCACGAGATATTATGGCCCAAATATTCTCGATTGGGTTTAAAATGGGGCTTTGGCCAGGCTAAAACATCACATCAATTGAATTATCGGCAAGCCATTTCTTAGTGACTTTAGCGGTGTGTGCAGGTGCATTATCTTGTTGAAAAATAATGTTATGGGATACTCCCAGCTTCTGGATACTTGGAAACAGTCCTGTTTCTAATGTTTGAATGTATTCCTTTGCATTGATTGATGCCTCACATCTAATAAGTTCCTCAACTCCTGCGGCATTAAAAGTTCCCCATACCATTATCCCTCCATTCCCGTGTCTCACTGTCGTTTTTATGCAACTTGGCGATAATCTTTCTCCGGATCTTCGAATGCAGCGTTCGGGAGCATCACTAAAAAGACGAAATCTTGATTCATCGGACCAGAAAACATTCCTAAACCATTCTGTATCTTTCTTGCCATAAAACGAGACAAATGTCTTTCTATCATTGATGTTATTCTTAAATAATAATGGCTTCTTTCGCACCTTTTTGAAGAAAATCCCATTTCCTTCAATCGTTTAGATATTGTCATTCTAGAAATGGAATTTCCATCCGCTGTTTTGAATTGTTTTCTATGGTCAACATAAGTTTTCTTTCGGTCCTTCAAAACAGTCATTTTAAGCCTGTGGTCGTCCTTCACAATGGATGCTCTAGGGCGACCAGATCCAGATTTCCTTTTTACTGAAACTTCGATTTCGAACCTTTGACCAATTCGCTTCTCAGCAGAGAGAGATGTTGTCACATTTTCTTTTTTCAAAATATCGAAAATCTGCTTGTAAGTCATATTAGACTGCCTTAATCCTGCAATTCGGTTTTTCATATCCTCGCCCAGATGCGTCTTACCTTTTTAGGACTCATTTTTACCACTAAATTATTATATACTATAATATCAATGATCTGAAAAATAGGAATTTCACGAGTGTATATGTTTATCGACCCCTTCGCATGAGCAGAATGTGACATAAGATCGATTTATGTGGAGTTTGGGTCTAGAGTTTTCCTTCTCCTAGACCGGTTACCTAGTCAAGTCTATTTACCTACTGTATAGCTGGAGGGAGAGTAGTTGGATACATGTCTTTCCCAAGGGTATAAGCGCTATTTGAAGTGTGTGTGTGTGTGTGTGTGTGTGTGTGTTGAAAAGATAAATAAATAAAGGAAAGAAAATGTTCAATGGATAAAAATGGTTTAATGAAATGCGTACACATGTTTCGGCCGAGAGTTTTTCCATGTACACATTGTATTCTATGTATTACTATTTTAAATATAAAATAAAATGATAATAATAATAGAAAAATATTTTTTTATAAATACAGAGAAACGGCCTTCATCAGGCCAAGATGTTTGATATTTGAAGTTAAAACGGTCAAAATCTAGAGAATTTGGAAGTGTTCGAAAAAAGAAGTTAAAAAAAAATCTTTTTGAGACGCTTATGGTTGAAGAAATTTATACTGACACTTTATATATATATATATATATATATATATATATATATATATATTTGGGAGAATATGTGCTTAATTAAAGTCGTACCTAATTTTGAAAATTAATTAATTAATAATTAATGAATTAGGTGGGCATTAATTATTATATTGATTAATTTTCAAAATTAGGTACGTCTTCAATTAAGCACATATTCTCCCAAAAATTGTCGGCTAAAAAGCCATATCAAAACACATTGTTTGTTTGTTTACTTCTCATATATATATATATATATATATATATATATATATAAGCCTTTCGGTTTTTCAAAAACCCTCTTCAGAAAAATATAATAGATGTTAAATGTTTCATCTGAAAAATAATTATAAAATGAAAAAATGAAAAAAAAAAAAAGAAAAAATGAAAAATTCTTTGTGTTCTTCAACTTTACGTAGAGATCAAATCAACAAAGATAAGGACAATATTTCTGATAATTCACGGATTAATGGTTATCTTTAATCTCAGAATTTCAGACAACATCCTTACTGATGTAACAATCTGCACGATGCAGTTCATGTTTTTATGTATGCTCAAGGTACCGTGATGTCTGTTATTTTAACCTTGCCTTTAATCTTTAACCCCTTCAAGAGAGGAGAACCAATACGATATCGATCTGGGATGGAAACGGGATACTCTCCAGCTTTTGGGAATCTGGAGAAGAAGAAACGAGAGATAAGGTTTCTTGGCTGTTGGTCGATTTTTCCATAAAATTTGACAGGGCGGCTTTTTCGGACGTCCCGTGCGTGCGTTCTGTTGATAAAACCATTCTTTTAAAAACGCGACTGGTGAATCGTGAAAGCGGGCAACGAAGATAAGACACTGGATATTTTGGCGTCGAAGAATCTACTGTCTCGAAGATGCACTGTAATATAATTCGATAAAAATTTTAACAATTTAAAAACAACAAAGCAGTACAAAATACGGAACGTTTCCATCGATACCTTATACTTATGCATCATCCTCATAATCCTCATCATCATTCCACTATCCATGACAATCTTCCACCAACTGTCCCCATCATTAATTGCCCCCGGTGCATCCAGTATCCGCGCAGAGCAAGTCGAGTCTTGTGTTCATTAGATAAAAACTAAACAACGACACAAGACTTGGACATCCCAAGAAGCAAGTGATTCCAGACCCGAACAATAGAGAGAATCCAACAGACCCAACTCACCAGATAAGAAAAACAACTAGTAGAAGTAAATAAGTATTCTAATGAATAAGTATATATCCTTATATAAATTGGTACCCAACATGAATGTATAAAAACAAAAAATGTCTTCGGCATAAAATAATCCAACAAGGGTTTACATACCGTAAAATAAAAACACAAAAGACGACCAAATTGAAACCTGAGAGGGAGAAAGAATGAAGAAGAATACGCAAGAAGAAGAAGAAGAAAAATACGCAAGAAGAAAAAGAAGAAAAATACGCAAGAAGAAGAAGAAGAAAAATATGCAAGAAGAAGAAGAAGAAGAAGAAGAAGAAGAAGAAGAATACGCAGGAAGAAAAAGAAGAAAAATACGCAAGAAGAAGAAGAAAAAAGAAGAAGAAGAAGAAGAAGAAGAAGAAGAATACGCAGGAAGAAAAAGAAGAAAAATATGCAAGAAGAAAAAGAAGAAAAATACGCAAGAAGAAGAAGAAGAAGAAGAAGAACAAGAACAAGAACAAGAAGAACAAGAAGAAGATGACGATTAAGAAGATGAAGAAGAAAATTACGAAGAAGAAAATGACGACAAAAAAGATGAAGAAGAAAATGACGACGACGACGACGACGACGACGAAGAAGAAGAAGAAGAAGAAGAAGAAGAAGAAGAAGAAGAAGAAGAAGAAGAAGAAGAAGAAGAAGAAGAAGAAGAAGAAGAAGAAAGCGAAAAGCTTACTTTGCCTCTTCGGAAAAACACGCGATTAGATTACACCTTTATTTAATCTAGATAAACTTTGCGCAAAATCCACTGCATTGTTTATAAAGAAATCATTTTGCTTTGTCTGAGAAGAAGAGTTTAAAATTGCTGCATTTCCGCTTGAAAAAAAATATAAAAAGGTTTCTCCTCTCTATTGTTAGAGAGAAATATATCAAACTACTTTTTTTTAACTGTGTTATAATATTTGAAGTCATATTTCCCCAGGCAACATTGGGTATCCATGCTAGTAATAAAATAATAGCAATAATGAAGTGTATCGGCCCGGAGCACTGAGGTAAAAAATAAGTAAATAAATAAATAAATAAATAGAAACCAACATTATAATAAAACGCAATAAAATTAGTAAAAACATAATAGCAATAATGAACAGAGTATCGTTTGTTATTTAAAAAAATAGCGGGAAGATGAAAAACGAGTAACAATATAATAGTATTAATGAAAGTTCTTCAAACGAAAATCATATATATATATATATATATATATATATATGTGTGTGTTGTGTGTGTGTGTGTGTGTGCGAGCGTGTGTGTGTTTGTTTTCAGCTGCTGGGCATGTAAAATCTGAAACTCTTGTTCTACCTCTGCGAAATGAACCGAAATTCTTGTAATTATTCAAATGCGAAAAAGGAACCTTTTTTTTAATGCCGTATTCATGTTTGTTTTCGGTTTGTTGTTATTTTTCGTTTTAATCTATTTCTTCTTCTTCTTCTTCTTCTTCTTCTTCTTCTTCTTCTTCTTCTTCTTCTTCTTCTTCTTCTATCTATCTATCTATCTATCTATCTATCTATGTTCTTTTTCTTTATCTATCTATGTATCTATCTATCTTGTTGTTGTTGTTGTTGTTGTTGTTCTTGTTCTTCTTCTTGTTCTTGTTCTCTTGTTCTTCTTCTATCTATCTATCTCTCTCTCTATCTCTCTCTGTATATATATATATATATATATATATATATATATATATATATATAGATAGATAGATAGATAGATAGATATGTTCTTTTTCTTTATCCATCTATCTATCTATCTATCTATCTATCTATCTATCTTCTTGTTCTTGTCCTTCTATATATCAATCTATCTATTTTCATCTTCGTCTTCTTCTTCTTCCTCTTCTTTTCTATCTATCTATCTATCTATCTATCTATCTTTCTTCTTCTTCTTCTTCTTCTTCTTCTTCTTCTTCTTCTTCTTCTTCTTCTTCTTCTTCTTCGTTGTGCATAAAACAAAATACGTGCATATAAATGAACCTCATTCTTTGTTTATTAATTTACCACACAATTTACCGGCAGCCATTACTAGAGACTAAGCGACGCCGAAGTTCTTTTGTTTGCTTTTTTTTTTTTTTATTTTTTGCTTTTTGTTTTGTTTTTTGAAGATATTTGGTTTTATTGTAATAAGTTTTCTATTGATTATTCAAGTTTTTCGGAAAAACAAAACAATTTTAAAAACGCCCTCACCATCCAAGAATTCAATTCTCATGAAAAATTTTAGATACCAATGCGACGAGTCATTACCATACCTATGAGATGAGTTATACGAATACCTATAAAGCGAGTCATTACGATAACAATGAAAGGAACCATTGAAATACCTATAAGACGAGTCATTGCAGAGGACAGACGCAAGATTAGGGTCAGTCCACCGATGCCATTTCTCGATAGTTAACTTGTATCAGGAAAATAAAGAACTCTAAAAAACCAAAATCAAGTCTTGTTTTCGTTAATTAAAAACTAAGCAATGACACAAGACATCCCAATAAGCAAGTGCAGTGACCTCTTCGAGTCATTAGAATACCAATTAAAATTAAACGGATTATTAAGTATAAAAGGGGGAAAATATATGGGGCGAAATAGACCTTCGAATCAACAAGCTCCCGCCGAGGGGGGACCAAAAACAAGCGATTTCTCCGTCTTCTCACAAGCCAATACATTCTTCGTCTAGCAGCAGGAAATTCAGTCGTCGTAGTCGAAATAATCTTTAGCGGTTCAAAATCACATTTCCTATTTAGTTTTGTTTCTGTTCGACTAAAATCCATTTCTTTACTGAAAAGCGCTTCGTCGTCGACTGCTTCTGCTGCTGCTCACTATCCAGCGCTCGACTCACTTGTTATCTTATGGGTATATTAGCCAAACATCCGGGCACATCAGTCGAACCTCGCGTCCGTCCAGTGCCCAAAACGCATTTGTTTTTGCATGTCTTGCTCTTTTTCCTTTCTCATTCTCCGTCACATTAGGATACCAATGAGTCAGCACATTAAGATATCAATAAGACGAGTCATTACAATACCAATGAAATAGGTCATTTAAAGATGTCTGCAGGAGAGTTATGAGGATATGCCCTATTGACACAAACACGTGGGAGGTAGATGCAAAAAACATAGAGCGGCCTGGCGCCTTAACGTTAAGCAAGACACGGAGAAGTGTGAGGCAGCAAGGAGAGTAGCCTCGACAGAAAAGAGAGCCAGAAAGAGAGAGAAAAGCCAGCAGCCCCAGAAAGCATCACAGTTTGTGTGAATTCAGTGCACCAAAGACTGTCACTCAAGAATTGGCCAGCAGAGTCACTTGCGCAGATGCAGATAAAAATTTATTTATTTATTGGACACTACACCATCGTCCTTAGTGGACGGAAAGGATCCAATAATGAGTCGACACATTAAGATACCAATGAGACGAATCATTATAATACCAATGAAATAGGCCATTAGGATACCAATGACTCATTTGGATACTAATGAGCCGAGTCATTAGATTACTTGTGAAGAGAGTCATTACGACACCAATAAAAGGAGCCAATGATATTGTTACGATTCTAGTCACCATTTTAGGCGTTTAAGTGTCCTATTGGTAAATCTAATGGTAGAAAAGGGTGTAGTCTAAGTAGTAGAAAGTCTGTTGTATTCCTTAAAATCCTTGTAGTAGAGAATCTAGTCGTAGTCCTTGAAATTTTTATGTAGAACAAGAGTATACTCCTTGTAGTAGAGAATCCAGTTATAGTCCTTGACATTCTAGAAAGAAAAGAGTGTACTCATTGCAGTAGAGAATCCAGTTGTAGTCTTTGAAATTTTATGTAGAACAAGAGTATACTCCTTGTAGTAGAGTATCCAGTTATAGTTCTTGACATCCTAGGAAGAAGAGTGTACTCATTGCAGTAGAGAATCCAGTTGTAGTCTTTGAAATCCTAGAGTATACTCCTTGTAGCACAGAATCCCATTAACAACTGATTCTAAGACAGTTGCAAAAGATCTTAAATATTCAAATGCTTTTCTGTGCCCATTTCTGATTGGCTCATATTATTGGAAGTGCTGCTGTTGCTATTTGGGAAAGTCCATAAATAACAGTGACGATTTCTCGTACATCTTATACAACCAGATAGTCCATCCTATTTACCTATAAGACGAGTCATTAAGATACCAACGGGTCATTAATATGCGAAAGAGTCGACTCATTTGATTACCAATGAGTTAAGTCATTGAGATACCTATAAGATAAGTCATTAGTATACTAATATCAAATCAATAAGATACCAATGAACTACATATTAAAATGCCAATGAGAGTGTTATATTTTGGCCAACGGCTCATTACTCGGGTGTATAATCATATTCATCTTTACCTGCTGAGATGCCCGTGGTTGCATCTCAGCTTGTCTCAGCTAGTCGTATATTTTCTTCTGGTCATCTTTCACTATCTTATGTAGCTGTGTGTTCTTCTTCTAGTGTCTGGAACTTTCATTTAAAGATTTCATGTCTGGTCTTCCATTAGGGATTTCTCGTCTATCAGAAGCCCTGGGTCATTAATAGTTTTTGGATAAATAACCCAAGACTTAGATTTTCTCATTATATATTTTATTTAGAAATCCCATCCAGACTAACTGCGCAGAGTGAGTATGGCCTCACCGGAAGCGCACTGATCGCGACTTGCTATCTCCGTGGCTTGCCCAGTAGTGATCTAACTAACTCTTTCAAATCCAAACCGGAAGAGCAGTTGTTTCTCATTTCTCTAATAATTCTCACGGTATCTACCGGAAAAGGGATTAACACGAGTTTAACATGTGCTAATCAATCTTCCACGATATCGTCACATACTCCCACTCAAAAAACTGCCAGCCGTAATTTCTAATAGCCATTTTGATTTCTACATTAACCCTACATAATTGTTAGGATACTAACAATTATGTAACAAGAGGAACCATTAAGATACCTATAAGACAAGTCATTAAGATATTAATTAGATGAGTCATTAAGATACCTATAAGAGGAGTCATTTATAGGTGCGTGGTGTAATGGTTAGAGTCGTAGAAAATGGACTCATCGACCCGAGTTCAAATCCTGGACGAAACTGTTTGAATTTTACATAGCGCTAATACCCTTGGGAACGATATGTATCCAACTACACTCCCTACAGCTATGGGTAAATATTAGGGCAGAATGGGCTTTTAAAATTTGGCTAGGTAACCAGTCTTGCTTTTGTTTTTCAAAATATACGAACGCCTGCGTTCGTCAACAATTTTAAATAAATTTACCGACGATAACGGAACAGAGGCTCGCAGATTTCTTAATTTTTGTAATAAATTATTTTTTCTTAAACTAACGAAACACCTGATGAAGATCTATCGAAACAGATCGAAACACTGCAACGGCGAAATAAACATTACTCGTTTGTAAACTTGTGTTTGTTTTTGTTTTGTTTTTTTTTCAATTTTTTCACAATATTACATACTGTCGGATTCACTTCCACTTTTTCTTCACATATTAAGATGTATACGAGATTTCATGCCGAATGACATCTTTGATGCTATTTCCTCAAACAATGGTGATAGTAAGACATCTAGTCTGCCCTACTATTTACCCATAGCTTTGGAGAGAAGAGATGGATTCTTGCCTTTGCTCGTAAGATTCCTAATTTATTCTTTTTGCCCTCAACCAGGTTCATTGTCAAGGAGGGGGGCTGGGCTCCCAAGAAACAACTTGCCACCCCCTGAATGGGATGGGAACTAATTTTCATATGCTAATTCTTCTAACATGAATCATTTTTAATCACGCATCATCCATTTCTACGCTCATCCCCCCCTCACTGGACTTAATAGATTGCCCTCCCTCACAATACCCTGGGGACACACTTGCTTCCGGCTCAGAAAGCTGATTTTATAGATAAGGGGTCTTCATTCATACATATGGGTGTATATTAGGGTAGGTCAATTTTTGAATTGTAACGTCTCGCCTTTGGTAAGAATTGCAAATTAACATAGAAAATTACCACAAAAATTTCTTTTTTCAAAACTTTGCCTTCATTTGAGGAAATAGATTTCAATCTTTTAAAATGTTATCCGTGTTACAGCTTAATCATTTGATAAAAAGCAACCTATTTGAAGTGTCGGTGGTGATGGCGACATATTTTCGATTTGAATTCAAGTTATAATATTTTATTCATTTCATTTAAAATGACAATCTTTTCTGTTTTATATATTCAAAATTGCTAAATTTTCTAACTAATTTCTAGGCTAAATATTGTGAAAACAAGGATTTTTGGTGCATTTTAGTAGATGATATTTAATGCTATTTCCTCAAACAATGGTGCTAGTAAGAGATCTAGTTTTTGGCGTCAGTATTCATTATACCAACATAAACTTTCGCTGTTTGAGAGAATTTGATATTTTTAAAAGAAGTGAAAAATCGACCTACCCTAATGTGCATGGCTCAACGTTCAGTTTGTCGCATATTGCTTTCGTGGGAAGGGAGCTGAATGAATTAAATATCGATAGACAACTACCTTTATATATATATATATATATATATATATATATATATATATAATAAGTAAATATATGCACCCTCCGGGTGCAAGTATTTAAGTTTTAATATAATAAAATATCATATTAAATTAGAAAGGCTAATGAAACAGAATAAAAATTCAGATAAAAAGATTTGGAACAGGGGGGGGGGGTATGATTGAAAAATAGAACAACTTTGAAACTACCTCTTCCATCATTTTTCATTACTCCCGTTATTCATTGGTAAATTTTCCTAATTTAACTATTTAGTTAAAATAGGAAGTAAAGAATAGTATTACAGTTATTTATTGCCCAGCCCTTGAGGAGGAATGACGACGGGATCTACGCAATTTTTGTTCTTTCCCACCCATGAGCTTCGGCTTGTGGGTAGGCCCACGTTAAAACGAGGCCTTGTTCCCAGCCCATACAAGTGGGGTATGAGGCAAATACCTGTAGATATGGTCAACAGTCTTAATAATGTAAAACAATTTTGTTAATAATTGAGGTTTAAATAAAAATAAAATCGTGGAGAATTTGAAGTAAATAACAAAGGGAATTGTGACTTGTATAGTAATATAGGTTCGGTTAACATACAAACCCACAATCTCCATTATAATAAGAAGACGTGTGTGTGTGTGTGTGTGTGTGTGTTGATAATCGATACCTACAATCGATTCACATATATAAATACCCGAGGGTATATTTTTTTTTTAAATAATATTTCTGAACACTAAACATAGCAAATCAATTGAGAAAAGCTAATACCATGTTCCCCTTTTTTTTCCCCTACTTGAGCACAGGGGAAATTATTTTCGATCTTTTTCCGGCGGCAAATCTCGTCTTGCCGAAATAGAACATCCGCCATTTTGAAAAAGACAACGAAGAGCAAAACGGGTGGAACAGAATCGAACAAAATTGTCATATTTTAACTCCATATTTAAACTGAATATCTTCTTTTGTTTTAAACAGTAACTGAAGCGCCACCTGTCTTTTTTTTTAATCGTTGAAATGAAATGAAATTAAGAAGGGAAGATAAATCGAGAGCTTGGTGTCATTTTGTTGCAATATTGAAGAAAAATTGTTTTATTTTGAAAAGAGGTAATGTAGTATAGTATCATGCGTAAATAAGTACATACCGAATAATTTTTTTTAATAAAGTTTTTATTTTGTACCAAAAATATCAAGATTTTATCATTTCTAGTTGAATTTTATACAGTTAAAACGGATGTTATATTGTAAGGTGGTGTGACGCTGAAATCCAGAGCTACCCATCAACTCCTGCGACACTACCGCTGCCAAACTTTATTGGTTCCTTACCTTTCCATTGGATCACAGCGGCAGTGTGGAGAGAGGGGATTTGCTGTCTGGGCAAGAGCTCATCCTCCATACCAAACCACCATGACTACGTAGTTCCACAAAAAATGGACACTACTCCATCGTCTCTTGTAGACGGAAGGATACCACCAACAACAAATATTGCAACCAAAAAAAAAAAAGACTGACTCTAGCAGTGAATAAACCAGAAATGGCTGAAATGTTATAAAACGATCAGTTGTATACTCATCTTTAAATTGACGTGTATTTATCTTTGTTGGATTATTTTCTGGTATAGTCATTTACTAAATCAAGCTTAGGTGTGGCACAAGGCTAAAAATATGGGGCGCCCACTGAAAATCGAACTCACTAACAATGGTCTGTAAATCTAGCTTGCTAACCATTACACCATGTGAGGTGCCCGGAATATCTAGGTATAGTTATTTATTAAGCTTAGCTTAGATGTGGTACAAGGCCAAAAATATGGGGCGCCCAATGAGAATTTAACTCACTAACAATGGTCTAAGAATCTAGATTGCTAACCATTACACCACAAGAGGTGATTGGCATAGTTGTTTACTAAGCTTATCTTAGATGTGGCACAAGGCCATAAATATGGGGCGCCCAATGAGAATTGAACTCACTAACAATGGTATAAGAATCTAGCTTACTAACCATCACACTACGTGGTATAGTTATTTACTAAGCTTAGCTTAGATGTAAAAACAAGGCCAGAATCGAACTCACTAACAATGGTCTGCAATTCTAACTTGCTAATCATTACACCATGTGAATATCTAGGTATAGTTATTTATTAAACAGCTTAGATGCTACACAAGGCCAAAAATATGGGGCGCCCAATGAGAATCAAACTCACTAACAATGGTCTGCTAATCTAGCTCACTAACCATTAAACTACGTGAAGTGTCCTTTTTCGGGTATAGTTATTTATTAAGCTTAGCTTAGATGTGGCACAAGGCCAGAAATATGGGGCACCCAATGAGAATTGAACTCATTAATAATGGTCTAAGAATCTAGATTGCTAACCATTACACCACGTGAGGTAATTGGTATAGTTGTTTACTAAGCTTATCTTAGATGTGGGGCAAGGCCAGAAATATGGGGCACCCAATGAGAATTGAACTCACTAACAATGGTCTGCGAAACTAGAATGTAAAACCATTACACCACGTGAGGTGCCCCTGTGTATCTCTAGCATTATAGATTGCTAACTATTACACCACGTGGTATAAGGTGTGCTGAGGATCACAACTTATATTTATAAACTGTTCCAAAACATCGGTGGATAAATCGGCCAATCAAAAACGCCCAAACATGTATTTAATTTACTATTTAAAGGCGTTGATAAATTGTCCTACAATTGCTCTCTGGAAGCACAGACCAACAGACGAGGGTTATACAACTCTCTAAGGACGGATCAGCGGACAAGGATTAAAACTGATACTACATCTTTCTACTTCAAGAAAGGATCAAACTTTATGCCACAAGTGATCTCCACTGTAAAACTACTTTCAACTACAGCTCTAAAATGGCTACACGGAGTGGTAGAACCTGTTAGTGTATTCTTCCACTGATTTCCAGATCCTCCAGTCTTTTCTCCATGTTTATAGGGACCATTCCAAGTGCACCAAATACAATTGGTATCACATTCACCCTTATATTCCACAGCTTTTTCAAATCTCTGGTAAGGTCCAGGTTTTTA
This sequence comes from Doryteuthis pealeii, assembly GCA_023376005.1. Classification (NCBI taxonomy): domain Eukaryota; kingdom Metazoa; phylum Mollusca; class Cephalopoda; order Myopsida; family Loliginidae; genus Doryteuthis; species Doryteuthis pealeii. The sequence goes on along the minus strand of CM042161.1, from coordinate 20,560,535 downwards.
TCCATCTTATCATTTTCCTTCAGTTTCACCCTGTGATCTGCTGGAACTGCAAAGTCCACCAGTTCTTTTGTTGTTTTTTGTTCTGTTTTTTTGTTAATCAACCCTAGGTCTGGTCTCCTGGCTGGGATAGGGTGATCCGTCTTTATCTCAAAGTCCCAGAGAATTTTGTGCGTTTCATTCTCAAATTATTATTATTATTATTATTATTATTATTATTATTATTATTTTCACTCCTTTTGAGTTTTCACATCGGCGTTAGCTGACGGTATTTCATTGGAGTTTGAATGACAAGTCTCCTCAGGTCTCCAGGACTCTTCTGAGTATTCAAGTCGATTGCAGCAATGAAGTAATCTGGATGGTCTCAATTCTTCCTCTGATTTTCAGATTCTTCAGTCCTTTTCCGAGCTTTTTGAGGCCATTCCAAGTGCACCAACTACAATTGGTATCACTTTCATCCTTATATTCCACAGCTTTTTCAAATCTTTGGCAAGATCTAAGTATTTTTTTTATCGTTTCGTTTTCTTTGAATTCGTTCATTCGAGATATGGTGAATTCGTTGGATGGAGCCGACTCAACAACAGCAGCTGCTTGAATAATACAATAAACGCCAATAGACAATACTTTTAAAATGATTCTGACGCTTCTCGGATTGTGCAAAAACAATGAGATCATTATTTAAATTAGATAATCCTAAACTCTTCAACGCTTTGTTTGATCAACAGTCAAACTATTCAACATGATTTCGCAAGTTAAATCATTGCTCGGATAAACAAAGTCTTGACACTTTTTTAGTGGACTAAGAGCAGTCTATCCCAAACGATTACAAGGAACACAAACAAAAGCAAACAAAAACCGATTACTAGATGACTAAAATGTGTATCTCTCGAATCCCACGTGACTGCCTTTAGCCAATAAAGAACGCCCACACTATTACCAAGCTGGATTTAGCACTGATGACCTTTAATATATCACCTGTAAATTACACCTCTGCAAAGGTCCGACAAGTCCGCTATCCATAGTGCCGAGGGTGGTGAGGTCCATAACATCACAGTTGCTCTACGGATATTTACCACGGAGGCGCTCAACAAGTATTAAAGTCATTCACTAAGCTCACCTTAACAAGACCAGTGTATAGGAAACCCGGTGAGAATCAAACTCACCTGCTTAACTTACTAAACATTACACCACAGGTGGCGCTCACTGGGAATAGTAACTTGCTACCAGTGTGCCCGATTGAAATAATCATAAACTAGCAGCACCTGTGGTTATACCACAGTATGATAATATAATTATTACAACGCTTGATATGATTAGTTAAGAGCTATTGCGAAAGTATATATTATAGTTCACTTGGAACGGTCCTAATAAAGTTGGGAAAAAAACTGGAGGATCTGGAAATCAGAGTAAGAATTGAGACCATCTAGACTACTGCACTGCTGCAATCGGCTAGAATACTCAGAAGAGTCCTGGAGACCTGAGGAGACTTGTAGTCACTCAGACTCCAGTGAAATACCATCAGCTAACGCTGATGTGAAATATTCAAAAGGGGTGAAAATAATAATAGGCCATGACAGCTACTTCAATTTAATTAAATTTATTTATTTTTAAGTAATTTTCTCAGACTTTGTACTTTTACTTCTTTTTTTTACTTTACTCTTAACACTTGTTTTCTTTTATGTGTAATTTCATCTTTCATAATATGGTTAAGTCTTTTTATTTTCAGGACTAACCTCGTTTTCTCTTTAAAAAAATTAACGAGAGTCTTTCTCATTTTTTACGAAATTTTTAGTTTATTTTGTGGGATGGGGAATTATCTTTATTTCTTGTTTTTAATTTCTTTTGTTTAGAAAAATCTTTTGAAAAAAACGCTGAATTAATATCAAACTGTAGTCATAAAAACAAATGTCTTACAAAAACATTTAAAAATAATTATGTACAATAAAAGAGAGTGAAAATTGTCCGCCAATATTACGCAAAAAAGTAGAAAACACAAATTCGGTGAAAGGGGAAAAATAAAATGTCCATCTAGATCATTCTGTCGAACATAAAAGAGATCATTATATATATATATATATATATATATATATATATAAGTAAGTAAGTAAAGTCGTCGGGGCGGCCTAATGTCGGTATCAGCCATGCATCGAGGGAGTCTATCCCCTTTTCACTAGCGCTAGACAAGAAGATTATTCTAGCGTCTGAGGTGGAGCGCCACACCTACCACCAGCTCCTTACTTTACCGCACAAATCCATGTGCTACTCATACGCTGAGTTGGTGAGGGCGGGTATCGAACTAGGAACCTTGTGGTTTCTAGCCGAACGCTCTACCGACTGAGCTAACCCGGCCCTTAGTTTTATTATTTGCTTGAAGCATTGTGTCTATATTGAATTGGTGGTTGATTTTGAAGGCTATCACTATGCAAGTGTAAAGAAAAATGACGAAGGGATCTTTATCCAGAAATATTAAGAAAATAAATCAAAGGTAAACAAACAACATCATAGTTACCCCATTTTCCTCGTGCTGTTCATTTGCTACCGACATTAGGTCTCTCAACAGACTTACTTATTATTACAAAATGGGAATAATTACTTGAAACTATATAATTGCTTGAAAAAAAGATATTATTGTCCCAATGTTACATAGTTAGTAGATCCCTAATGCTTTTATAAGGTATTGTAGAAATCATAATGGCGATTAGTATAGCTGATGGCCTTGAAAGTGAGTGACAGCGTTTGACCTCACTCTGACCTTGCTTTCCGGGGATGGATCGTGAGAACCGGAAGGCAATAGAAGGCCCTCTTCCGGTTTAAGGATAGTAAGTAAGTAAGAGTCAGTTAGAACTTAGAAGCCGAGCTAGCAACATGTAAACCTCATCTGCGCAGATTGTCTGGGTTGGGAATTTGGAATAAAGTAACATCAACGTGAATCGAAGTCTTGTGTTTATTACCTAAAAACTAACAATGACACAGGGCTTCTGATAACGAGAGATCCCCAACAGAAACCAGACCCGGAATCCCAAGAAGACCAGACCTTAGAAGATATACCAGACCAAGATAGATGATAGACGATCAGAAGCAAAGCCGACCGGAAGAATAGACGACAGAGTAAGAAGTAAGAAAGGTATATAACGTTATATAGAGTTGGTAACGTGAAAAGACCAGTATATAACACCAACCCTATCGCCTTCATGCCAACCCATAACCCTTTTTATCATATATATGCTAGAAGGCGATGGCTGAGGGTCTTAATGTCCGATTCTGGAACTCTTGGGAATGTGGAGTATCTGTTTATTACCATTACTCCCAGGTCCACTCTGACGCTAAGTGGTAGTAGCTGTTAGAATCCCATCTGTTGAATAGAAAAAAACATTAGTTTAAAATAAACGCATTAAAAAAATTGTGTTAAAAAATTAAGTATCCATCAAGAATGAATAAAACAACCTCTTCGTCAGAAAATAAGCCAACAACGGTTGACATGGCATAAAATCCGTTATACAACTGAATTAGATCTCTCTCCTGATTCACAAATTCAATAACTCAATACACCCACAAAACAAATTAAAACACTTCTCAACAGAATCTAAGATATTTAGAAATGTAACATCAAACGGATGTTGACCCGACAGTAGCTTCAAACAAAATGAAAAAAACATGTTTCTGCGCATGAGGCTCCACGCAAACTTCCGGGTGAGAAAAAGTAAATTTACAGACAATTAAAAAATCCCTTTTTACATTTTTTTTTCGACCAATCACAAACTTTTCCCTTTGAGCTTTTTAAAGCGAATTTCGATCCTAAACATAGTTATAAAAACGGCAGACTTAGAATCACGACAACAGTTGACTCCAACACTGGTACACAGCGTCACTTTTTCGGACAAGATCAAAGATCAAGGGAACTTTATGCGTTTCATTCTCGAGAACAGATTCTGGTTTATGCATATAACATTTTGTTGTATGGTCAAAATCTAGTTTTTGCATAATTTCCAGTGGATCACCTTTCCAACACAGTCGTGCCTTTGAAAAAAAAACTGTAGAATATGATGGTGAAAGTGATACTGTTATATATTGTACAAACGGAAATATGAATTTCCGGTTTTATTAAACAAAGAAATATAACATCTTCCCGTTATCAGATCAAGAGATAAAAATGTGTAGGAGTAGCTATGAATATAAAAGAACCAAGGTCTAGAGACAGGTCAGTCGTCAGTCAGCCCCGGAGGCAGTCAGCCGGAGAGAGAGTGAGGTGATCGGGGTCAGGTCGGGAGAGTCGATGAGAGTTAGTTGGCCGAGCGGGACCACGTGTAGTTGGTGTTGGGAAAGCTAGCCTTAATACTTACCAACTGAAAAAGCTTATCACCCAGAAATTTAATCGAAGTACCGAAAGTCTAAAGACTGAATATATTAATTAAACTGACCCTCTCTCTCGAAGTTAAGAAGCTTGAATTTATTTCAATAAACTTCTGGAGGATACCTTTGGTGTTATTGTCATCCCTTACAACGAAGATAAAACTATTGCAATTTAGTACCGTGACGACGCGCTATGCAACAATACCAATTGAAGTTGGGACACTTGGAACGGTCCCCAAAAGCTTAGAAAAAAGACTAGAGTAACTGGAAATCAGAGGAAGAATTGAGACCATCAAGACAACGCCATTGTTGAAATCAGCTATAATACTCAGGAGAGTTCTGGAAACATGAGGAGATTTGCTGTCACTCAAACCCCAGTGAAAGATTAATTAGCTAACGCTGGTGTCACAAACAAATAATAATAATAATAATAATAATAATAATAGTAATAATAATAATAATACTTAGATAAGAGACAACATAATAGCAAATGTAGAATGCGTGGGGACAAAGACGAAACTGTCAATCACATAATAAGCGAATGCAGTAAACTCGCACAAAGAGAGTACTTGTTGTCACTTTCTAGTGAAAGACTATCAGCTAACGCTAGTGGGAAAAACTCACAGGAGTGAAAATAACAACAACAACAACAACAACAACAATAATAATAATAATAATAATAATAATCTAGGTCTAGGTATTTGTCTATCTTTTCGTTTTCTTTTATCTTCACCCTGTGATCTGCTGAACTTCAAAATCTAACAGTTGACAAGTTCTCTCTCTCTCTCTCTCTTCTCTCTCTCTCTCTCTCCTTTCCTCTCTCCCTCTCTCCCTCTCTCCTCTCTCTTCCCTCCCTCTCTCTCTTCCCCTTCCCTCTCTCTTCCCCTTTCCCTCTCTCTCTCCCCTTCCCTCTCTTCCCTCTCTCTTCCCTTCCCTCTCTCTCCCATTCCCTCTCCCTCCCCTTCCTCTCCTCCCACTTTCCTCTCCTCCCCCTCTCCTCCCCCTCCCATCTTCCCTTCTCTCTATCCCCCTCTATCTCCTCTCTCTCCCTCTCTCTCCCCTCCCCTCTCTCTCCCCCATCTCTCGTGTGCTAGACTAAGCAAATCTTAGTAAATAACAATGACGCAGAAAAGAAAAAAAAAATGAAAAATACATAAACTAAAAATTGTTATGGAAATGTTCTATCAATACACCTGGGCCCTGAAGGGTTTTTTTCTGTACACCATAGTCAAATAAATTGATTGGAAATTTTGACTTGTATTCTCTCTGGGCATGTTAACATCTCCCTAACCAATTCTGTCGACTGTCGCGACCTCTATCGACCATGTTAAAAACAGGAAAAACAACAAGCTGCGTGTGTTGCTAGGGTGCGTTTCACTTTTGAACAAAATAAGGTGATCATTTCCTGCCCACAGATTTCTACATTCTCAGAGTAAATATTTACAACCTGTATCGGTGTGTATTGTTATTTATTGATATGTTAATACTCGTGTTCCTTAAAAGTACGACCGTTATCATCTTGCAACGCAGTCTGGTTAAAAATGAAACCGTCCAAATCGGCCGAGATGAAATCCAAAAATGTAAATTTTGATTATCAAGTGCAGCACCAGATAATCAAGATTTACATTTTTGGATTTCATCTCGGCCGATTTGGACGGTTTCATTTTTAACCAGACGGCGTTGCAAGATGATAACGGTCGTACTTTTAAGGAACACGAGTTCCCATTTCTTATGAGAGTCGTCATATCAGCTAAATAATGGACCATTCTGTCTATGTTATAGTTCACTGGAACTACAATTGGTATCACTTTCAATCTCATGTTCCACAGACTTTTCAATTCTCTGGCAAGGTCCAGGTATTTATTCATCTTTTCATTTTCCTTCAGCTTGATCTGTGATCTGCTGGGACCGCAAAGACTACCAGTTAATACGTTCTCTTTTTTTTTTTTTAATCAACACTAGGTCTGGTCTCCCTGCTGGGATAGGGTGATCCGTCTTCTTCTTCTTATTATTATTATATTATTATTATTATTTGAGTTTTCACATCAGTGTTAGCTGATGGTCTTTCACTGGAGTCTGAGTGACAGCAAGTCTCCTCAGGTCTCCAGGACTCTTCTGAGTATTCTGGCAGATTGCAGCAGTGCAGTGTTCTGAATGGTTTCAATCCTTCCTCTGATATCCAAACTTTCCAAACCCTTTTCTGATCCTTTTGGGACTGTTCCAAGTGCACCAACTACAATTGGTATAACTTTCACTTTCATATTCCATAACTTTTTCAGTTCTCTGGCAAGGTCCAGATATTTGTCAATTTTTTCATTTTCCTTTTAACTTCACCCTGTGATCCGCTGGCACTGCAAAATCCACCAGTTGACAAGTTCTTTCTTTTTTGTTAATCAACACTAGGTCTGGTCTTCTTGCTGGGATAAGGTGATCCGTTTTAATTTCAAAGTCCCAGAGAATTTTGTGCGTTTCGTTCTCAAGAACAGATTCTGGTTTATGCATATACCATTTGTTGTGTGGTCAAAATTTAATTTCTTGCATAATTCCCAGTGGATCACCTTCCCAACCCAGTCGTGTCTAGTTTTGTATTCTCGTTGTGCTAGTTTGCTACATTCGCAGAGTATATGGTTAACAGTCTCATCTCTATTACCGCAAAGTCTACATTTACTATTTGTTGGGTCTTATCAATTTTCGCTTTGATGTAGTTTGTCCTTATGGCATTATTTTGTGCAGCAATATTAAGTGATTTCTCTTTTGAGGTTTCCCTTTCTTAACCATGTCCAAGTCTTTTGATGTGCAACCTCATCTATTTGTCGTTTGAAGCGTCCATATAATTGTTTTTCTTCCCATTTTTGTTTTCTAGTCTTTGTCGTTTTCTGTTTGTCCATCTGCCGTTCTACTATTGTTGGTCGCCATAAGTAATTTGTCTTTGCTCTTCCTTGTGTAATCTTCAAGTTGTTGGATTTTTCTACGCATTCCTCTATGTTGGCAAGACCTCTTCCCCCTTCCTTTCTTGACACATACAATCTATCTCTATCATCTCTAGGGTGGAGAGCCTTGTGCATGGTCATTAATTTTCTCGTCCTTTGGTCTATCTGTCTGAGTTCTTCTTTTGTCCATTTTAAGAATGGTCCTGAGTATCTTATAATGGGGACAGCCCAGGTATTAATTCCTTTGATCAGATTTCTGCTGTTAAGTTTCGTTTCTAGAAGTTTTCTAGTTCTCCTGAGATATTCCTTTTAACTTTTCCTTTCATTTCTGCTTGCATGATATTGTCCGCTTCCAAAATTCCTAAGTATTTGTAGCTTTCATTTTCATCAAGAGATTTTATAGTTTCCTGATTTGGTAGTTGTATTCCATTTAATAGTTTCCTTTCACCCCTTTTTATTACACGCATAGCACATTTTTCGATTCCAAATTCCATCCCTATATATCCTGGCTATATATCCTAATAGTTTGTACTAGGCTCTCCAATTCTTTTTCATTTTTTGCAAAAATTTTAATGTCATCCATGTACATAAGGTGGTTGATCTTTTCTTGTGAATTACTAAATTTGTTTACATTTTTTCAGTATATGGTTTAGCGGCATCATTGCAATAATAAAGAGTAGTGGTGATAATGAGTCTCCTTGGAAGATACCTCTTTGGATTTTTACTTCTGCCAGGGATTGTTTTCCAGCTTATTATTTACTCCTTTTGAGTTTTCATTGAGTGTTAGCTGATGGTCTTTCACTGGAGTCTGAGTGACAGCAAGTCTCCTCAGGTCTCCAGGACTCTTCTGAGTATTCTGGCAGATTGCAGCCGTGCAGTGTTCTGAATGGTTTCAATCCTTCCTCTGATATCCAAACTTTCCAAGCCCTTTTCTAATCCTTTTAGGACTGTTCCAAGTGCACCAACTACAATTCCATAACTTTTTCAGTTCTCTGGCAAGGTCCAGATATTTGTCCATTTTTTCATTTTCCTTTAACTTCACCCTGTGATCTGCTGGCACTGCAAAATCCACCAGTTGACAAGTTCTTTCTTTTTTGTTTATCAACACTAGGTCTGGTCTTCTTGTTGGGATAAGGTGATCCGTTTTTATTTCAAAGTCCCAGAGAATTTTGTGCGTTTCGTTCTCAAGAACAGATTCTGGTTTATGCATATACCATTTTGTTGTGTGGTCAAAATTTAATTTTTTGCATAATTCCCAGTGGATCACCTTCCCAACCTAATCGTGTCTAGTTTTGTATTCTCGTTGTGCTAGTTTGCTACATTCGCAGAGTATATGGTTAACAGTCTCATCTCTATTACCGCAAAGTCTTATTATTATTATTATTATTATTATTATTATTATTATTAACGACTTGAATATGTAATTTTCACAGAAGTGATGTTTGTAATACTAATACCTTGTACATTCATTGAAGAGGGCGGAGGTTAATGCCCCTGAACACACAAACAACGATACCCATGAGAAAGTTTTTAATCATCATAAGAATTTAGATTGTATTTACTTGCACACCAAAAAGGCAGAGAGTTTTGACACTCATTCAGAATAAAGTTTTAGTCAATGACTCTGACGGAAGATTTCGCCAATATCTGGTGCCGGTGCCTCGTGGGGATCTCGCATTCTGCCGTAGTGTTTTTTTCAGGGTTGATCCTGCATATATATATTTACCAACTCCTCCGCACGAGCAGGATACGACACAAGGTCAATTTCTTAAGCGGAGTTTAACAGGTTTGAATTCAGAGTTTTCCTTCTCCTAGATTGGTTACCTAGCCATGGTTAAAGAACCCAGTCTGCCCTGCTATTTACCCATAGCTGGAGGGAGAGTCGGATTAATACCTTTCCAAGGGTATTAGCGCTAAGTGAAATGCAATTAACACGTCCAGGATTTGAACTCGGGGCGATGAGTCCATTTCCCATGACTTTAACCATTACACTACGCACTTCCTATTGATCCTGCATATAAGACACCAAATGTGGTCCCATGGCGCCGTTGATACCTCACTGATCCGTATCTCTGAATCACGACGCAAAATGTGGTTCAACCGTTTAGCCAACACTTGATAAAGATGAATCAAATAATGAAATGTTGAAAAATTTATTCATTGCATGCCGTAAAATCCAACCAACCAAGAATGAATAAAACAAAAACGTCTTTGGCATAAAATAAACCAACCAAGAATAAATAAAACAAAAACGTCTTTAGCATAAAATAACCCCACAAGGGTTGACATGCCATAAGATCCATCCACTGCATAACTCAGTATTCTTTTTCAAATTGGTAGCATTAAAAGACCCCCCCCCCTCTCCTGAACGAGTTCATTTCAAATTCAAAGTAATTAGGACTACCTAAGGAGGCAACTAGTTTCTCACATGTTTTGAATATTTATTTAGTGAATTTATTATTTGGTCGTTTGTGTAAAGAAAATCCTGTCATCAACCTACGTATCGTTTGTAGCTCAGAGGGAAATGAATCTGTTATTAATCACAATTCTGTTGAATGGTGTCTAAATGAAGGAATTTTTGTAATGGTTTATATTAATTTCAATTAGAATGTTGTAGAATGGTATTTTAGGTGGAGGTGGGCCCAATGGTGTAGTGGTTAATGTGCTGGACTGCAACATTGTTGCAAGCGAGTTCAAATCCCAGTCGTGCTATCACATTCACTTTTTATATATATAAAGTAAAGTCTATATCTCTGAATGTTTGAGATGAGGCTTGATGATTAGTATTATCTGCGTTATTCGGACTATTGTCCTCATCTTTATTGTTATTTGTACAACGTTTTGACCGATATGCCCTCCTGCCTTCTTCAGGTATTTCTTGTCAAACTCAGGAACCTTCTCGGACTCGGGAACCTTCTTTTCAAACTCCGGAACTTTCTTGTTGTAATCAGGAGCCATCATGGAACTTTGAACTTAACCCTATATTCAGTCCTCGGGGGTATCCTGTTCTCATTCCGCTAACCATAGCTGGGGTGGGAGTTGTGTTAATTATTTTTCTATGTTACTGCAGCTACTCAAGATTGAACCTGGAATCCAGAGATAACTGTCCGAAAAGAAGGTTCCCGAGTCCGAGAAGGTTCCTGAGACCGACAAGAAATACCTGAAGAAGGCCTGAGGACATAGCGGCCGAAACGTTGTACAAATAATAATAAAGATGAGGACAATAGTCTGAATAAAGCAGATAATACTAAAGTAAAGTTATCGGGGTGGCCTAAAGTCAGTATCAGCCAATCAGCGAGGGAGCCTATCCCCTTTTCACTAGCGCTAGACCAAGGAGATTGTTTTTTTTGTGTCTGAGGTGTAGGGCTATACCTACCATCAGGTCCTTACTTTACCGCACAGATCCTTATGCTACTCATACGCTGAGTTGGCGAGGGTCGGTATCAAACTAGGAACCTTGTGATTTCTAGACAAACGCTCTACCGACTGAGCTAAATGACCTTTAATGCTGATGATATCGCTTTAATAATGCTGTTTTGATGATATCGCTTTATAATGCTGTTTTTGATATCGCTTTAATAACTGTTTTGATGATATCGCTTTATAATGTTGTTTTGATGATATGCGCTTTAATAATGTTGTTTTGATGATATCGCTTTAATAATGCTGTTTTGATGATATCGCTTTAATAATGCTGTTTTGATGAATATCGCTTTAATAATGTTGTTTTGATGATATCGCTTTAATAATGTTGTTTTGATGATATCGCTTTAATAATGTTGTTTTGATGATATCGCTTTAATAATGTTTTTTGATGATATCGCTTTAATAATGTTGTTTTGATGATATGCTTTAATAATGCTGTTTTGATGATATCACTTTAATAATGCTGTTTTGATGATATCGCTTTAATAATGCTGTTTTGATGATATCACTTTAATAATGCTGTTTTGATGATATCACTTAATAATGCTGTTTTGATGATATCACTTTAATAATGCTGTTTTTGATGATATCGCATGATATATCGCTTTAATAATGTTGTTTTGATGATATGATGATATCACTTTAATAATGCTGTTTTTGATGTTGTTTTGATGATATCGCTTTAATAATGTTCTTTTTGCTCTTTTTGACAAATGAACCAAATTTTTCTTTGGATTCTCGTCACTAATGTCTGTTTTTTTTTTTGTTTTTTTTTAATCTTTGCAGGGTCACATTTTCCAACAATTGGGAGTTTACACGGTTTCTGTATCTGTTGAGAACAGTTTTGGAAAGGCCAGCAAAAATTTAACTGTGGTAAGTTTTTTGTTCTCTAATTGTAACTCGGTTTGGAGTTGGTATAAGGCCAGAAGTATGGGGGCACCAAGTGAATTTGATCTTCACTAGGAGCTCTATACTTGCAGCCTTATGCCAAACCTAAGCTATGTTTTAATGGTCACAATTGTGTGTTTGTAAATATATATATATTGTACATATGTGTGTGTACATATGTATATGTGTGTGTACATATGTATGTGTGTGTGTGTGTGTACATATGTATATGTGTGGTGTACATATGTATGTGTGTGTGTGTGTGTGTACATATGTATGTGTGTGTGTGTATATGTATGTATGTATGTATGTATATATATATATATATATATATATATTTGTGTGTATTTGTATGTGTTTTCTTGTTTTAGGGCATATCAACCCATTTTGGGTAATTTAATGCTGAATCAAGTCCTTTTTCATAAATAAAGGACCCGTGTTGCTTACAGTACCTGCTGTTGCTTGTGCTCACCCAATCAAGTATTAAACAGGCTCAACTTCAGTGATCTAGTGGGAACCACTGCTTTCAGCTTGACTTGACTGCAGTAGTGTGTGTGTGTGTGTATATATGTGTGTGTATATATGTGTGTGTGTGTGTATAATATAATATATATGTATATGTATATTAAATGGAAGCGCGTGGCATAATGGTTAGTCGTGGGAAATGGACTTGTCAACCCGAGTTCAAACCCCAGACAAGGCTGTTTGCATTTCATATAGCGTTAATACCCTTGGGAAATGTATGAATCCATATATTCTCCCTCCAGCTATGGGTGAAATAGTAGGGCAGACTGGGCTCTTTAACTGTGGGTAAGTAGCCAGTCTAGGAGAAGGAAAACCCTGAATTCAAAATTCCTGAGGTCGGTCGTTGATTGGGTTTGGGGCATTCCTTTCCTATTGACTGTGCCAAAAAGTGCGGCTGGTCCAACACAAGCCTTCACCACTATAAACAAATCAGTGTGGGAGAGAGTCATATATATATATATATATATATATATATATATATGAGAGTGAGTAAATAAACAATGTGTTTATTTGATATGGCTTTTAGCCGACAATTTTTGGAGGATATGTGCTTAATTGAAGTCATACCTAATTTTGAAAATTAATTAGTTAATAATTAATGAATTTAGGCGGGCATATATGTTCAAATGTAAGGCTAAACAAATCGAGAAAATGTCAATCCCTGTTGAATAGGTCGAAATGTACATACAGGGATTGACATTTTCTCGATTTGTTTAGCCTTACATTTGAACATATATGCCCGCCTAAATTAATTAATTATTAACTGATTACCTAATCAAGGTTAACCCAGTCCACCCTATGATTTACTCATTGCTGAAGGGAGAATAGATTTATACTTTTCCTAAAGGTATTAGTGTGAAGCCTTGTTCAGGATTTGAACTCTGTTCGTAGAGTCCATTTTCTACAATGATAACCATTACACCACAAGCCACCACCAGTAATTTATTGCTATGTGTCCATATTCGTTATGGTAGAGTCTTGTTTTGATAGTAAAGTTAATTTTGTGTTGAAACAGGTGTTGAATGACTATATCCAAAAAGTGTCGAGGATTGCTCGAGGGCAGATGCCTGAATTTAAAAAGAAAGAAAGAAAGTTTATTTAATGAGAAAATAATTTTTATTGACTCAAAATATTTTTGGTTCAACAGAAATTCACTCACCACCTCGTTTAAAAATCGTGGAATGTTGTGTCGACTCTGTACATGCCTGTTTGTATTGGTATTTGTAGTGTCTTGATCTATTTTCACCCATATAAAATGGATGGGTGGAAATAGATCTGTAACTGCTAATATATATTTACCAACCCCTCCACTAGTGCAGGATGTGACACACGGTCAATTTCTTAAGCGGAGTTCAACAGGTTTGAATTCAGAGTTTTCCTTCTCCTAGACCGGTTGCCTAACCAAGGTTAAAGAGCCAAGTCTGCCCTACTATTTATCCATAGCTGGAGGGAGAGTAGGATTCATACCTTTCCCAAGGGTATTAGCACTAAGTGAAATGCAATTACCACATCTAGGATTTGAACTTGGGACAACCAGTCCATTTCCCATGACTTTAACCATTACACCACGTGCTTCCATATATATAATTCTACTGTGATGCTGATAACTTTTTGATTTAGTGTGTTCTGGGACGCACATATTTTCTTTGAATGAGTCCCTGGGAAATTTGATGGGTCCCAACTAAAGTTTCTTAAATTGTAGGGATTTTATTTATGAACTCTGGAAACAACTAAAGCCGTCTAACCCCTACCTTGTAATCTATCCAATGTAGTTTGTTCCTAAGAAACTATTCCAATATATTTACAGTTAGCTTGGAATGATGAGGAAAGAAAAACACTGGGACACATGGATATGATTTTACAGCATCCTTTTAGATTTTTATGGATCAGGGACACAGGATGCATACGTATCAGCGTCTGTGTGTGTCCATTAAGAATTAATTTATTTCAAAACTTTGTCAGCATTAAATAACCCACTGGGATTGATATGCCATAAACCAAACCAAATAATAATATTTCTTTTTCTATTTCTCTGAATGTTTGAGATGAGGCTTGATGATTAGTATTATCTGTATTATTCGGACTATTGTCCTCATCTTCATTGTTATCTGTACAACGTTTCAGCTGATATGCCCTCCAGCCATCTTCAGGTATTTCTTGCCGGACTCGGGAACCTTCTTGTCATAATCAGGAGTCATCATGGAACTTTGAACCTAACCCTTTATTCAGTCCATGGGGGTATCCTGTTATCATTCCGCTAACCAAGGCTAGGGTAGAGGCGTTAAGCTGTGTTAATTATTATTCTATGTTACTGCTGCCCTTGATCAGGATTGAACCTGCAATCTAGAGAGAACTGTCGCTTAGAATTGTCTTAACCTAACTACCTTATCCACTAGACCATGTGTCCAGTTGAGAAGGTTTCCAAGTCCGACAAGAAATAACTTAAGAAGGCCGGAGGGCACATCGGCTGAAACGTTGTACAGATAGCAATGAAGATGAGGAAAAGTTCAAAAAATGCAGATAATAAACAATATTTCTTTTTCTTTCATAAAATATTGTTCTATTTCTTGTTTCCAGCCAATAAATCCCAATAATATATAATTTTTTCATTTCTATCACATCTGATTTAACTCCCCTTTTTAAAGAACATTCTAGATGTTTCTCTCATTCTTTCTTTTTCCCTTGTCTTTTATTCACCATTTTTTTTCTTTCTTTTTTTCATTCTTTCTTTTTCTCTTTTTATATATTTTCTTTTCTTTTCTTTTGTCATTTGGTCTCGATTTTCATTTTTTTATCATTCTTATATTTTCCATTTTGTCTCGACTGTTTTTATATTTAGCATCCATTTTTCTTTTCTTCTTTTCAAATCATTCTTTTTTACTCTCTGTCTGTCTTTTCTTTCTTTTTTACTCTCTGTCTGTCTTTCTTTCTTTTTTACTCTGTCTGTCTTTCTTTCTTTTTTACTCTCTGTCTGTCTTTCTTTCTTTTTTACTCTCTGTCTTCTTCTGTCTGTCTTTCTTTTTTACTCTCTGTCTGTCTTTCTTTTCTTTTTTCTTTTCTTTCTTTCGTTATTTTCATTTTCTACTGTTTTACTCTTTCTTTCTTTCTTTCTTGCTTTCTTTCTTTCTTGCTTTCTTTCTTTTTTTTCTTTCTTTCTTTCTTTCGTTATTTCATTTTCTACTGTTTACTCTTTCTTTCTTTCTTTCTTTTTTCTTTCTTTCTTTCTTTCTTTCTTTCGTTATTTTTTTTCTACTGTTTACTCTTTCTTTTCTTTCTCTTTCTTTTTTTTTTTTTTCTTTTCTTTTCTTTCTTTCTTTCTTTTTTCTTTTCTTTCATTTTCTACTGTTTTACTCTCTTTCTTTCTTCTTTTTTTTCTTGCTTTCTTTCTTTCTTTCTTTAATAATAATAATAATCCAGCCAATAATAAATTATCTTTCCAGGTTGTTGACCGTGAGGAATTAGAAGAGCTTGACTTTTCCTTACTTCCGAATTCTTCCCAATACGTTGAAGTCGACAAGACTGTCCGCTTTTTGGTGTCTCTAGAAACAGCAACACGCCAAGACACAGTTTTGGTCGTAAACTTTGGCGACGGCTACTCAGGAACTTTCTCCCTTGACGCCACCAACACCAGTACCGTATCCGACTGCTCAGACCCAGTATTTCTACTCAAAGACTATGGAGACAGTTGCCAACTTCTTGGAGAAATCTGCTATGTCTACACCAAACCAGGATACTTCAAGCCTCAGATTCTTGCCCAAAATAATATTAGTAGCATTTCCAAAAAACTCAGTGCGCAAATTGTTGTCCACGAGAAACCAACAAAGACAGAGATTATGTCCAAGACTTTTTTTGCCGCAAACGCAAAGGCATTTTTTATGGTCATATCTCCGCTATTGTCCAATGTTACTTCCGTATCCTGGTTGATCAAATCCGAAAACAAAGTCTATCTTAACCAAACTGGCCTTGCCCAGCTAGAGCATGTGTTCCCGAAAAAGGGACGTTATGAAATAACGGCCGTTTTTGAGAACGGCGCCAGTTTTTCAGAAAAGGTTAAAAAACATATAGTCGTAAGGGAAGCAATTGAAAGCGCTCTCTTACAACCGTTACCTTCGTATCTACTGAAAGTTGGGGAGAGCCTTACCTTTCATGCCGAAGTGTTGACTGGAAACCAGGTGACCTTTGACTGGAACCTCGGGGAGGAGGTCTACTCCACCCAGGGTAATCTAACCTCCAGCCGGAGTCACGTGTTCCACACGCCGGGCCACTATAACATCAGCGTCAGCGCCTACAACGAAGTCAGCAACGTCACAAAGTTTTTTCCGCAGAAGGTTGTCGTGCAGCAGCCAATAGAGTTCCTGGAACTTCTAATCGGCGAGGTTCTGCCTCACGACACTCCGGTTTTGCTGTGCGTGCGAGTGATCCGTGGACTGGACGTGTCTCTGTCCTGGGATTTTGGGATCGGCTGGGAGTATCCCAGCATTGCTTTGAGGAACGCAAGCAAACTCTGTATCGAGCATCAGTTTCGATATGTAGGCTTTGTCAACATCACCGTTATGGCAATGAACGAGGTTTCCAATTTAACAGAGACGTGCGAAGTGCTCGTCGAAACATCTGTGAGCAATATTGATCTTCGTATTCTAAGACCCACAGCCGTTGGAATTCCTGTTATTTTTTCCGCAAAGGTTACGGGTAAGTTCATCATTTGTGATTTTTTTAATTAATTTTTTTATTTTTTATTTTATCATTGTTTTCATATTCATGTAACAGGTTTCAATTCTGCAGAGGGGTAACCCCCCCCACGCCCTAATTGGGCCACCTGAATTCAGAGTTTTTCTTCTCCTAGACCATTGTTATTCTAATTGATTTAATGGTGCGAAAACGTAAACATTGTTTTCGTTCATAATTTTCATTATTTCCGTAAGCTGAAAATTTTTTTAAAATCGAGTTTTTTTTTTTTTTTTTTTTTTTTTTTTTTTTTTTTTTTATTTCCTCATTTGAATATCCCCCAAAATTTTGAAGATAATATTAACCTTATTCAAGTTTCATTGTGTTAAATATTTGGGAGGGGGGGATAAATTTGATATCCCTAAAATACAGTTCAAGTTCGGCTAAGATCAAAGTGTAGTATCTGTTCTTACATTTCAGTTTCAAAAGACATCCATTTTGATCTTAGCCGAATGATCTTTTAGCCCCGTCGGCTGAACATAGAATTTGTTCACTGATCCCCTGTTGAGAGGTACCCCCGGTTTTGGAGAGAAAAAAAAAGGTGTCTTAGACACTAAATTGCATCCAATGGTGAGGCTCCAGTTCTAGAGTCAGAAGTACGTCTTCATTGCCATTACTTCCAGGTCCTCTAATACGAGTGGTAGTACCTGTCAGAAGCCCATGGGTTAATAAATACACGTAGCCAAGATAATGATTAAGGAAAACAGGTAATGAAACCGACACAAGGCTTTAACAATGGTGTATTCACACAACAAACTGCATGAACGGTGCAATATGACAATATATATAGTATATATATATTATATATAATAATATATATTATATATTATAATATATCTATTATACACAATATATATATTGTATATATATATTTTTGTTAAAGGAAGGACACATTCGAGAATTTTCGCGTAAAATAGCATTGACGTGCTCCGCGGAAGCTTGCGCATTGCATGCCGATTGGAACATCAGCTCGTTTTCCACGAAATAACCTTACGGCCCAGTGTCCTATATGGTCATTTGGTTGGTAATCAAAAGAGAAGTTTATTTCATGAGATGACAGCATTGAAGAAAATCTTGATCGGGCCCTTCAGCGGAAGTTGGAAAAAATAATGAAACCTACTGTGAACAATGCGCCAGAAACGTGGATAAGTGTGATTTCCATTGTTTAGGTCGGATGTCGGTGACTTATGCCACTCAACTCGGTTTTTACATTTGTCTAAGATTGACTCTCTGCCAGACAAGAGGGAATATATTAAATAAATCAGGATAGAAAAGCTCGAACCAGCGACTTCACGTGGATTATGCAGTACTATATTGGTGACATCAAACTGACAAAGTCTGGTGGATCGTAAGATACTGCGTGGGGGCGCTCTGGTTAGTAGGTCAATGATGCTTTCGCCCCGAACCATGCCTGAACCAGAGTTCATCATCTGATGAAAGCTTTGTTGGGTGCAATGTACTGTGTAAAATAGCAGTCATTTTATGAAGTTATTTGTATATATAATATTATATATACTATTTATATATATATATATGGGATATAAAAATGTGTGTTGACAACAAAGATTAGCATAGAAATATAATAAGAGATATTTTGTTAACCTGAGTTAATAAAAAACATGTTTTTCGGCTTAATAACTTGCACAATAGCAAAATAAGGCTTTTGTATCTGAACATGGTAAATATGTTGATTTTATTATTATACAAATGCTGGAGGCTGTAGAATAGGGTAGGCGATTTTCATGCTTTTGTAAAATTATCAAATTGTCGTATTCCATGCGGAAAAATTGTGTCTTAGTATACTGAATACTACACCAGAAATTAGATCTTTCTTGCCCATTGTTTGAGAAATAGCATCAAAGATCATCTACTAAAATGCACTATAATTCCTTGTTTTAAAAGGCTAAATCTGTGCAAAACAATGATTTTTAGGCATTTTTAGTAGGACATTTTGATGCTATTTCCTACAAACAATGTGTATTTAAAAGATCTAATTTCTTGGTTCAGTATTAGGATACTAACACACAACTTTCACCTAGCCGGTACAATTGATTATGAGGATTTTTGATGTATTTTAGTAACGTCTTTGAGCTTTTCCTCAACAATGGTCGTAAGTTAAAGATCTAATTTTGGTATCAGGTATTCAGATATACTAACACACAACTTTCACTTAGACGGACAGTTTGATACTTTTTGATATGAGGATTTTAGTGGTATTTTGTAGGACGATCTTTGATGCTATTTCCTCAAACAATGTGTTTAAGGAGAAGATCCTGAATTTTTGGTATTATTCATATACTAACCCTCAACTGTTGCATAGACGGAACAATTTGATATTTTTAAAGAGGTGAAAAATCAACCTACCTAGTTGGCAATCAATATGATCCAGGAATGCCTCAATTGTGGGTTTTCCTTTTTTACTCGTTGTAATTATATGACCTGCCCTTCACAAAGTCCAGGAAAGGTGGTAGACCATCGTTAATCATGTGAGAGTGACATGGGGGGGCAGTAGAGGGGGGGGTGGTTGGGTTAGGGGGGGTTGACTATCCTAAGAGTCATTGGTCCTCTTGGCTTTTTCAGGAAATTTAAATGTCATGTGCCATCCGCTTTTCAGCCGACGCCTAGCTGCAACTTGTGTTGTCCAAAATGTTTTCATTCACTGATGGCTGAAAAAAGGACCTTGGAGACTAAAACTTTCAACCTTTCTGAAAGAATTGTTTATTTTATATTTGAGAATACTTTGTTATTAAACTTGTAGATCATCGTACATCAGGTTACAAATGTTAGAGGGGGATGATATATAGGTAATTTCACCTTTAGTTTGTCAAAATTCCTACAAAATAAGGCAATAGAGTAACCTTCCCTTGTACTTCACTTTGAACTAAGCTTGGTAGCCTATTTTGAAGAGTCTCCGTGCAAAATAAACAAATCTTAGTTTTTTTTCGAAAACAAGACAACTGCAAATGCTTAACACAAAAATATCATAAATGTGTTCGTAATAACAATTTTTTATGCTAGGAATTTTGAACAACTAAAGGTGCAAATTATATATATATATATATATATATATTATATATAACTGCAAATATATGCACTCCGGGTTGCAAGTATTTTAGTTATAATTTTTATAATAAAATATGATATTCAGATTAGAAAGGCTAATGAAACTGAATAAGAAATGTAGCTAAAAAGATTTTGAATCAGAGGGGGTATGCTTGAAAAAATAGAACAGCTTTGAAACTAACTCCTTTCCATCAAATTTACAGTTACTCCTTCTTTGACATGTAAAAATTTTCCTAATTAACTGTTAAGTTAAAATAGGAAGTAAAGAATTAATATTAGAGTTATTCTTCTTGTTAAGGGATTCCTTTTAAAGATTTATTGCAGAGATTTTTGCTGATATTCAATAAGATAAAACCAAACAATTAGGGAAATCAATAAATAACTAAGCATAATATTTATTAAAATCAATTTTTAAGATCAATATGCAATTAGCCTTACCCATTCATACTGTAAACGCTCTATTTTGGTTTGTATATATAAATGCAATTGCATGTTATTAGTATGTAGATATAGGTCAACAGTGCTTCGGCCTCTGGCCATTGATATAATTAACGGCGTCGAATCCAGGGGGCCATCCCCCAGGCACACCTGCCCCCTTGATCTTAAGGGGCAGGGCTGGGGTTATTGCCGCAAGATGCCTGAGGCGCCCCTTGAGGGGGAATGCGCCGGGAATCGCCGCATTTTCACTCACTCCATAAAGCTTCGTTTGTGGGTGTCCCAACGTTGGAATAGGCGATTTGTGGCCTGACCCCGTTACAAGTGGGGTACGCGTAAATACAAGTATGTAATATGGTCAACAGTGTAAGGTAATGTAATAACAATTATTATTAATAATTGAGGTTTAAATAAAAATAAAATCATGGAGAATGTGATGTATAATGATAAAGGAATTTGGTGACCTTGTATAGTAATATAGTTATAGTTACAGACAGACATACCACAATCTCCCATTATAATAAGATATATTGTGGAAAGGAAAATAAACAAAGGAAAGACAATGCTGAATAGATAAATAGATTTACTTTACACACATGTTCGGCAGAGTTTGTTCATGGTACACATGTATTCTATTTATTATTATTGTTAAATGTAAAATAAAATAATGATTTAGAAAACTACAAAATTTTGTAAGCATACAAGAATAACGGCCTTCGTCAAGAATAAAATGTCTGGTGCTAGAAGGCGGTGGCTGAGGGTTCTACATGTCCTGGGAATGACGTTAAACTCTATCTGATGGTGGGTTCAGTTATGGAGGTTTGGGGAATGTGGAAGCACCCCTTCATCACATTGCCCCTGAGTCACATCTGACCCGGAGTGGTAGACCTGCTAGGGTGCCATCATGGGTTAGAATAGAAAAATTTATAATTTTTTACACAAATTGTGTATCATATGAATTAATTTATTTCAAAACTTTATCAGCATTAATAACCACTGAGTTTGATTCCGCCGTTGAAACGGAACCTCTCTCTCGTCTTTCTCTCTCACTCTCTCTTTTCTCTCTCTCTTTCTCTCTCAACTCTCTCTCGTCACTTTCAACTCTCACCTCTCTCTCACTCTCTCTCTCTCCTCTCTCTCACATCTTTCTTCTCTCACTCTCTCTCTCTTCTCACTCTCTTCTCTCTCTCCTCACCTCTTCTCCCTCAACTTTCTCTCTCATTTTCTCTCTCTCTCCTCTTCACGTCTGGTCTCTCTTCATCAAACTCTCTCTCACTCTCACTCTCTCTCTCTCACTCTCACTCCTCTCTCTTCTATCACTCTCTCTCTCTTCTCACCGTCACGTCTCCACTCCTCTCTCTCTACTCTTCTCACGTCACTCTCCTGCCTTCTCTCACTGCTCACTCAACTCTCTTCTCTCTTTTCTCTCACTCTCTCTCGTCTTCTCTCACTCTCTCTCGTTTTCTTCTCACTCTCTTCATCTACGTCTCTTTCTCTCATCTCTCTCTTCTTTCTCCTCACTCTCCTCTCTCTTTCTCTCACTCTCTCTCACATGGCACTGTATAGTATAGTGTGAGGAATAATGAAAAGTCCTTGACCTCTGAAAAATTTGCCTTTTCTCACAATACTCAGAACTTTTTAAGTCAACCCTCAACAATACAAAATGTGTTTTCTAAACATTTTTTTTTTAATTGTGTAATTTCAAATTTATCCGAGAAAGTTATTTCAGTTCTGTGTGGCGTGTGTTTTGTTGTATTGTGTCAGAAATGTGAGGATTGTTTTGTGTCGTAACCTTTTATTTGTCTATCAATAATGTCAATTTTAATTCTAATTGGCAGTTGGATTGAGTCATGGGTTATGTTGATAAAAATAAAAGAAGTGACCAATTGGATTTGACGGCTATTGACAGTTGCCCCCTACCCACCCCTCAGCTGTGGGGAATGTCATGGTTAGTGTCAGCACCACCAACTCTACCCACCACCACCCACTCCAATTTTATTGTTGTCCAACAGGGAATAATCAAACTCAATACACAAACAAAGTTATCTTTTGGGTGGGAAGTGTTTGTGTGTGTATATATTTAATTAGTATAATATTATATATATATATATATTATATAATATGATATAATTGAAACCCAACAAAGGATGTTTACAAATGCATGGCTCACAGGAGAGAATGTGCAAACCGTTTTGGGGCCTTCCTCTCTAAAACGGTTTAAAAGCAACATCGGCCCTCCTCACCCTGATGTGAGGACCCCGGAATAGGCGGCATGATCCGCATGTGGATCGGTCTTCAACAAAATAAGACGGGATGAGTCCTTATTATATAACTAACTACACACACACAACACACACACACCACAGCATCTGATTTTTTTTTTTTTTTTTTTTTTTTTTTTTAATAAATTAAAAATAAAATTCATTTTATTTTAATACAGACCACGCCGCATTTTTTTTAAATAAATTCCAACTTTGAGCTAGCCGCATTAGCTGTTTTGCTAACAGTCATTTTCATCCCGTTCTATTTTGTTGAAGACCGATCCATAACGTGCGGTCACGATGCAGATATTTCCAAGGGTTCCCTACATCAGTGAGGGGGAATGATTTTGCTTTTTAAAACCGTAGAGAGGAACGGCCCGGACGGTTTGCACATTCTCTCTTGATGAAGCCCATGCATTTTAAAACATCCTTTGTTTTTTCCAATATATCATATTCACACTGTCGGATTAATTCCATGTTTATTTTCCACCATATTTATATATAATATATATATGATTTTTGGATGTTTGTTTTATTTAGAAAGCATTGCTGAATAAAGTATATATATGTTTACTTGAGGCACTTACATGCAATGTACGCAGAAAATTCGATAACTACTTTTCTTAAACGTGGTTTCAAGTTTTACTTCTCATGCAGCACTGGCTCGACTTTAAACAACTCCTCCTAGACTGGATCGAAACCGACAGAATTTTCGTCTGCCAAGATTCCATACCTTGCGGCTATCAGCGGGCATTTAGTCTCTCTCTTTCCTCTTTCTCCTCTCTCTCATTTTCTCTTTCTTTCTCTCTCTCTCTCATCTTTTCTCTTTCTACTCTTTCTCTTTTCTCTTCTCTCAATCTTTCCATCGCTCTCTCCCCTCTTTCTCTCTCTCTCCTCTGCTCTCTCCCTTTTTCCTCCTCTCTTCTCTCTCTCTCTCTTTCTCCATCTCTCCTCTCCATTTCTCTCCTCTCTCTTTCTCTCCTTCTCTCTTCTCTCTCACGTCTGCTCTTTCTCTCTCTCTCTCCTTTCTTTCTTCTCCTCTCTCTCTCTATCCTTTCTCTCTTCTCTCGATCTTTCCCTCTCTGTCTTTCCTCTCTTCTCATCGCTCCTTTTCTCTTCTCTCGTCTTTCTCTCTCTCTTTCTCCTCTTCTCTTTTTCTTCTTCTTTCTCCTCTCTCTCTCTTTCTCTCTGTCTTTCTCTCTTCTTTCTCACGGTCTCCTCTTTCTCTCTCATCTTTCTCTCTTTCTCTCTCTCTTCGTCTTTTCTCGTCCTCTCTCTTCTCTCGGCTCTCTAATTTGGATCCTCTCTCTAATCATTTCTTTCTCTCTCGTCTCGATCTTTCTCTCTCATCTCTTTCTTTCTTTTTTCTCTCTCTCTTTCTTTTTTTCTCTCTCTCTTTCTTTCTTCTTTTTTTCTCTCTTTCTTTCCTTTCTTTCTTTTTTTTCTCTCTCGTTCTCCTTCCATCTTTCTTTCTTTCTTCCTCTCGTCTTTTCTTTCTTTCTCTCTCTCGGCTCTCTTCTCTCGTTCTGTCTCTCGATCTTCTCTCGGAGTCCTCTCTCTCCTCTCTCTCTCTCATCCAAAAAATTACTGCTCAGGGGACGAGGCCAGATCTGGAAATTATAAATAAAAAACTGAACAGGCTCACTACACACACACGACACTGACTAAACACAAAAATCAGAGGATTGTGAAGGCATGAGACAGAATCAAATGGACAACCAATAGCAACAACTTCAGTTTTGGAGATCTTCAGTGGATGTAGATTTTTATCTCGAAATATCAAGAATCAATTTGGATAAACTGAAGAACTATTCAAAGTTCCAATTACCGTCGAACTGGGAAGACAAGGCAACAAACCGATTGTAACTTTAAATTACACAACCCCGAAATGTCACAGACGTCTACTGCCAGAATGGATCAGGATATATAATATATACTTATATATATATTATATATATTTATTTATATATATTAATATATAGTACTTATATATATATAATAATATAATATATATTACCATCGCGCATCATACACATACCGAACTCTCCGCACTGAGCAGGATGTGCCCACAAGGTCAATTTTCTTAAGCGAGTTCAACAGGTTTGATCATGAGTTTTCTTTCTCCTAGACTGGTTTGCCCCTAACCAACGGCTAAAAGAGCTTCTAACTATTTTACCCATTCAGCTGGAAAGGGAGAGTAGGATTCCACGACCTTTCCCAAGCGGGTAAAAGTAGCGCTAAGTGAAATGCAATTAGCGCACGTCCAGATATTGAACTCGGGGCGACGAGTCCATTTCCCATGACTTTAAAACCCATTACATTATGCAGACCATGCGCGTTCCTAATAAAAACAGGATATATAATAGGCAGACTGCGCACATGTCATTCAAATCGAAAAACAGCCAAATCAGTAACTCAAGGAAGGAATGAACCCCAAATCACACCAAATTCATATCGAATGGGTCATTTTTGCTTTCTTATTAACAACAACTGTCTTTAAACATTTTCTTAGTGTTACCCTTAGTTTTCTTGTTCCCAATTCGCAGTTGTATAGCCTTCAAAAACCAAACCACCAACAAACGAATATAAACATTAACAATGCTTCAGTAAATTATATAAACCCTTTCAATATATATATATATTTAATATAAGTCATCTAGAGACACGTGTTTCGGCGTTTCATGCCCTCTTCAGTGTGGCTCGAACCATCTACACTATCTTTTGGCTAGGTTCGAAACTTGGCCTAGATGACCTTTGGCAGCCTGATATCTAATCCTGCCCCCGGTCGGCCAATGACAAGCCCTGTAGTTGGGACTGGTGTTTTTAAAACTATTAAGTGCATAGGTTTTTTTGATGTTATTTTACGGTCACCGAAGAAAATTTCCGGGGAATACGATCAAATTGCCTTATAATGCTTAGTAGCGGAGTAATTTGGAATTTACCAATTAGAACGAGGCTCATCCCAAATTTTATGGGAAGCAATATATTAATAAGTTCATCCACACACACACACATATATAAATATAATAAGTCATTCCACGACACCTACACACCACA
>CM042161.1:20521294-20534778 GCA_023376005.1 Doryteuthis pealeii | reverse complement strand
ATGGGGTCTTTCCTTTCCCCAAGGTTTAGTGCTATGTTAAATGCAAACAGCCTTGTCCGTGATTTAAACTCTGGTCAACATGTCCTTATTCCTACGACTTACCATTATAACACGGCGCCTCAGTAGATTTCAAGATAGGGAGTCAGATTGGGTAAAGAATGATAATGTTGATAATAAAACAAACAAACGTGACTTTTTTTTTTACTCTGACGTCAGAGTATCATGACGTGATCCAATTGTAAAAACAATAATCCGTCATCTTTTCTGATCTAAATGAATCTTTTTTTAGAATGTCCGTCCGCAGACGAGCGATTGAGTCACTCCATGTCTTCAAACAGTTGTGGACGCTCTGGTAGACTTATTAGTACCAGTTTAGACTTACAGGTGCGGTACACACATTGCAAGGAGGAAATTCATCTTGCATTTGGTAGTTCATGACGACGAATATCGCGCACTCTGTCATCTAGTTAATCTCGATATGGAGCCGCTCAGCACCTGAATGAATAGTAGTCTCGCGGAATGGCATATTGTCGGTATCAGCAGAACAGCGAGGGAGTCTAAATTCCATTACGGTTGCGCTAGACTAGCGAAGATGTTTTGGCAAAGTCCAAGCTGTGCTACTCATGCGCTGAGTTGGCGAGGTCAGTATTGAACCCGGAACTTTGATTTGGGTTGATGCTCTATTAACTGAGCTATAACAAATACACATTTTAAAGCTAACGTTTCGTCCGACGCAGTTGTTTTCTACAAGTTGTTTAGTTTTATTTTCTATAATCTTTTAATTTATCAATTTTTAAAACGAAAGGAATATGTTTAAAGAATATTTATACTGGAATCTTAGGGCCGTTTTGCTAGTCCGGTAGAAGTGTCACTAGGAACACAACGTTCCAGGCTTCGATACCGGCTCGCCATAGCGTATGAAAGTGCACAGGGATTTGTGCGTAAAGTGAGAATGAGCGTGGTGTGTCCTCCCTCAGAGCGCCAAAACAATCTCTTAGTCTAGCTCTTAGTGAAAAGGGGATAGTCTCCTCGTGTTGACTGATATTGACTTTAGTCCATCCGATGACTTTACTTATTTACAGGATTTTGCCAGCATTCTGTCAACATTGCTTAATAAAATTTTTGGGTGGGAAATTATGGTATCCCATATGAATCCGAATAGAAACGAATAAGGACAAAGAAGAAGAGTTAATATTTAAGGAGGTTTTCATCGACTTAAAGTTGCTAATACATTCTTTTAGGCGTGCAAGTCATGTCATATAAGATAATTAAAATGACATAAAACTATGTTTTAGGTAGAGAGTTTCGTATGAGTGGTTGTTATAATTGTTTCTTCAGTGATGGTCTTGTTCTTTGAGTAGATGCTGCATGTTGTTTCAGCCGAGCAAAAGGGGCAGTCTTGTTCTGTTGTTTTAGCGTTCAATTAGGGGCAAAGTTTGTGTTCCGCACATCCGAGTTTAGGCGCGTGTCTGTTCTGTCAAATGGTCTAAGGGCTCTGGCCCCTGCTCGTTTTTACTTCGGATTTTACTTTCTTCGAGTTCAGTTTTTCAACTCATTTCCTTTATCTGTATTCGTAGTCTAGCATTATCACACACATACATCGAGGAGAGCCTGGGTTCAATCCCCAGCGGAACCATTCATACAATTTCTTCAATCACATGAAGTTTCTTTTTTTACTTTAACTTTTTATTTTATGGGTTTGAGGTTAAGTATCTATTTATCACCTTCCACCTTGAGTGGCATCTTGGCAGTCCCGTAAGTGTAGCGGTTTCATAGGCTCACTTCACACGTGAAGAGGCCTGGTTCGATGTCCAGCGGAAATTCTAAACCAGCGATTTTTAAATGTGACTGCATTTCTATTTACTTTTATAATCAGATTATTGGTAATGTTGAGGGTTTTGAAGTATGTATTTACCCAACATCGCTTTGAGTTACAGTCCTGCTGTGGGCAGAGCGGTTGGGTAAATACGTTCAGCCATGCCTGCAGATTTTATCAAATAAGCTTTTTAATACAGTTCAGTCTACATTGAAAGTAATGCTTTTAGAACGTTTAATTGATTATTGATGCCAGTAGCAACGTGCTCCGTAAGTGGTAGCGGTTATCCGCTCGCTTCCATCCCGAGAGGCCCTGGGTTCGATCCACGGAATAAGCACCGACATGTTAAAAGTTACATAATTAATTAAAAAAAAAAAAATTATCCATCAGATTTTTTATTTATATCAGGGTTTCGCGTATATTTTATATTGCTTCTTCTGTTTCCATGCTGGTCGGATTGGGTTATTTGAGTTTGTAACTGTGACTTCTGGGTCGACTATCTCTCCGCTTCATGTTGGTTTACAAATGAACACGGAGACTGGACATATTTATATTTTTCCTTTTTTTCCAAGTCCAACTTCAACGTAGTGGGAAATGCAATTGCGCGTCTGTTTGCTATGACGCTGGACTAATATGATTAACGAGAACTTGTTCTCAAATTGAACACAAAATGAACAATTACAATAAGTTAAATGATCAGATAAAAAAAAAGCTAAAGAACGGAAGGAAAAAAAACTTATTGTTTTTTTATCTAAAAAGTGGATGAACCTTCTTCAAAATGATTGTTAAAGAGGAGAAGTTTCGAATATAAGCAAAAAAGAAACAACGTAGATACTCGTGTAAGTGTCGCAAACGAAAATGTGTCAAGAAAAAAATGACAGTCAACCGTAATTTCAGTATAAAACAAAAGAGAATCTTAACTCCATCTTTTTGAAAAAAGATCATTAAAGAATGATTTAAAATATCAAATATATTAGTTTTATATCCACCCATACTTACTTTGGAATTTAATTCTTGATTACAATCTGGAAATTATTATTAACTAAATATTAGACAAATAAGAAAAACGTATTTTGTGCCAAACGGATGCCGAAACCCGGGATTGAACCAGGGCCTTTAGATCTTCAGTCTAACGCTCTCCCAACTGAGCTATTTTTCGGCTGGCAGCATTCATATCTCTAATTGTTATCAAATTCTATTAACTAAACGTAATGCTTTTTTTGTTTATCCATTGTCAATAACGCTATTTTCACATGTTTACAATTTCGAGTTAATTTTGCATCACGTGTATACAGTTTGGTATTATGTTGGGTTTGTGTAATGATGAATAATCTTCTATTGATTTCGTTAGAGCACTGAGAAATTATTGCTTAAGCATTGTAATTGAATTGCAATCAATTATTTCTAGTTTGTCTATTGAAATAGTTACATAACATTAAGAAATGCCTCTTCAATATTTATGAATCAATAACACCAAATAAATTCCTTCATCGCAAAAACACACAAATACAATTGTACAATATAAAACCATAAATTGTCCCAGGACAGACTTCAAAGGCCTAAGGTCCCAATCACTGCTGTTGATAACAAGAAATTTTTCACGTTCCATTTTGAAAGTACCGCCCTAACACAACAGTAACAATTAAAGAAACCGTTTTCACGACAATTAACGGACGGACAGCTGTTTATTTTTTGTAAATTTATGTGGTGGCTAAATTGTTGATAGACCCTGTAGCTGAGATATGGGGCTATTTGGTTTGAATCAGAAGTGGAAATTTCCAAGTAACGATTATAGCTCCTGTTGTATTTCTTTTTGTGGAAATTTATTACAGAAATACAAACTGTTGATTTAATGAGGTTTTATTTTGGGGTTTGAGAAAATTCTACTTTTACATACGACTTGTACGAAGCTTAGGTTGTAAAGCCCTTAACTGTTCGTGTGGATCCAGGAGCTGAAGGTTTTGAGCTGAGGTTTTACCGGTGACTGTCGTGAAAGCTTCTGGTCTGTCCTTCTGCTTCTCGTCGTCAACTGACTTCTCCCACGTGTTCTTTTCAGTTGACCTACATTACTACTAATCTAGCTTCCTTCCTATTAACTATCTACCTCTTATGCTACCTCTATTTCCCATCTAAAAGAAACGGTCCTTATTTTACGCCAAATTTAAATTCTTGGTGGCCAGTGTGTCTACATTTTTCTATTTTTTAGAACACTGGCCAAACGCATTGTTTAACCATTATAGAAGTTCCCCTTTTAGAACGGTGAACTAATAATAGTAGTACTCGTTATGTTTCTTCCAGGACACTGTTTGACCTGAACGAGATTTTGTATTTAATCATGGGAGAATCTTCTCTTTTATTCCTAGATTTTATTTCCTGCTCTGAATCACTAGGCGTTTTGTTCCTATATCTTTTCGTTCCACTTGTTTTCTCTATTTTGTTTTTTGTACTTCTATATTGGTATTTAACCTGTTCAACAGAAACTTGGGTATCCATATCATTATTCATCTTAACCAGAAATATTTTCGGTGTTCGCTGAAGGACTGTGTAGGGACGCTGAATAAGGGTGCTCTAAGGTCTTCGAAACACGATCCACTCTAATCCAAACATTATCACAAGTTTTGAAGTTTTTCTGGGACATAAGGATTTTGCAGATTTGTAGTTCTTTTGGTGAAATCTCTCATATCAAATGTCGACATGGTCTTATGTAAATCTCTGTGAAGTTTTGCGTTGCAGCCCTCGCTTGTGCTATCTATTAGCAGCTGAGGTAGAAACATTGTGTGCTGTAACAACATAAAAGGAGAAAATCAGAACACTGTTAGGCATACTGGCGAATCCCTAGAAGTTACATTGGAAGAGCTGAACCAGGACTCTTTTCGTGCTATAATGCAGTTTTAATGGTTCTGTGCTTTCTTTCAATCAAACGTTACATTGGGGATGATAAGCTGTCGTACGTAGTCTATAAAACCAATTATTTTTGCTACTTCACTAACACTCACTTTCAAATTGCCGGCTCTGTCAGTTTAACAGAGGAACACTCCAACGTGTGACCCACCGTGTTTATAAGGCCTCAGCTACACTAGATGCAGTGATTTCGCTGATGGGCTGTGCTTCTACCCAACGAGTTGTGCGGTCAATACACTGAGTATATATCTATAAGGGCTGAAGTAATACTAATTTGGGCATTTTGCAGGTGGAGGGGTCCTACTTAATCGATGGGACTGTGTGAAATCTAGCTGAGTGGTATTTCAAACGTTGTATAGGTGATTTTGTATGTTTGTAGACCTTTGCTTGTTGGCACGCTATGCATTGATGCGCAAAATTCTTTGATTGATTTATCCATGCTTGGCCAGTAATATCTAGCTTTAATCACTTAATGGATGATTTAATGCCAGGGTGATTTATGGAATGGATACTATAGAATATGGATTCACGCAACTTAAAGATGGAACAAGGTCTGGGGTAAGACGTTGATAAGTCCCACCATATAAACTGGTTATCTCAGTATGCGTGAATCTTTTCAAGTCCTGAAAAGATCGAATTTCAGTATCAGATTCCTGTGCTTCTGCAAGTGCAGGTAAATCACACGCAATCTATTTTGTACAGCAAGAGTTGGTCGGGATAGACAATCAGCAACTATATTTCTGACTACCTTTTACGTTTTCAATATCTGAAATTAAATTCTGTCAGGATAGCTAATTGTCGTTATTGTCTGTCTGATTTAGAGGATTTAAACTATAAAATGCACCACATAATGGGCTTATGGAGTTTAAAAGCAGCACTTGGCGACTTCTATTAGGTGACGGAAAGTGCAGCACTGACAAATAAGCTGCTAAAAGTTACGATCGAATGTAGAATATCTAATTTGCGTTTGAGTTAATTTTTAGAGAAAAATCCGATCGGTATTGGGTTTTCTTCCACAATTTTGGTGCAATGCAGCGCCAATAGCATAATTATACTGTCGGTGACTAACTGGTAATTTGTACAGTTAGGTTCAGGGTGAGCTAATGAGGATGTATCATTAAGTTCCTTAACTATGTTGAATTGAAGAATTGTCGTTCAGATTCATTTAATGTGAACGAGCCTTTAGGATACCTCATTCTCTCAGATAAGGGTAAACTACTCTGAAAATTTTGGTATTAATTTTCTATAAAATCCTAACCATTCCCAGAAATCTACGTAACCCTTTTGCGTCTTAAGGGTAAGGAAAAGATTTTAACTTCTTCTATTTTACTAATTGGAGGTTTAATGTCATCTACACTAATATGAAAAGCCTAAGAAATATAGGGAAGTCATTAAAGCAGATTTTTGTGGGCTGAATTTTTAACTTGTGTTCATTAAAATACGAAAAACAGTTTCAATGTCTTTTTGATGAGAAATCTCATCATTGCTGAAAATTAAAATGTCATCAATATATATAAAAACACAATTAATATTTCAAAGATTTTGTCATAATACTGTTGAAACGTGGCTGACGCATTCTTTAATCCAAACGGCATATAATTATTTCGTACAGTCCGAATGGGTGGTTTATAGACGTTTTTCGCTACATCGTCCGATTCATTTTAATTGGGTGGTAGGCTGAAATTAAATCGATTTTGGAGAATCGTCGTTTGTTTCCGCAAGTTTGCAGAAAAGAGTTTATATTCGGTATAGGGTACCTGTCCGTCTTCGTTATGCTATTGAGAGAACGATAGTCTCCACACATTCTAAATCCTCCGTTTTGTTTATTTACCATATGTAGTGGGCTAGACACTCGCTCTTGGAAAGGGAGATCACTCCGTCTTTGCAGGGTTTTAAATTCTCAGTAACGCGTCTCCAGTTTTTCTACATTAAGCGCCTGGGTTTTGCAAATACTGGCGTGTGGCTTCTGTGGTCATTCTGTGGTAGACACCGCAGTTTTTTTTTCTTGTGTGGTGTGTTAGTCGGATATTTTTCGTTAATCAGTTTCGGTAAATGACGGGGCTCTTTTTATTTTACGACTAGTTCCCGATGATGCAGATATCTTTTTAAACTCTTTCTCTGGGCTGTTGTATGGGTCGGTAAATGGTTTTGTTACTGCAGTCTATTATTTTAGCCAGAACTTGTTGCAGGAAATCCGCAAGGAGTGGGTTGGTGTATCAGCGACCACGAATGTCCAGGTGAGATTCCTTAGACTGGGTTATTCCAATTTCCGCAGTCGCTTTTCCGTAACATATGTATTCCTCTATCCGTTTGCAGTGGAGAATGATATGGGAGTCGGGGTTTAATGCATACCATTATGAAAGTTGGTAATATCGAGATACTTGGCGCGTTATTATGATAATTCTCAATTTAGTGAGCCCTAGTTTTGCATGTATTTTAATAGCGGCCCCCCGGAACCCTCGGGTTTTGGGGGAAAACTGGGAACTTGTTCGCTATTAAAAGTTCCCGAATCATTTCTCCCAATTTAGGTTGTTTGCTGGTCGGATCGGTAGCATTTGTACATCGTTCTTTTTGGCCATTTACACCAAGGTTTACACGTTCTTGCTTCATCGGCGAAATAGATAATGCCTCTGCAAACTTTCGACTGTTTGTTTATTCCGATACGGCCTGAACCTATTAGCACTATGAAGTGTCTTGGTTGGATTTTGCCTTTATTTGGTTGTGAATTATTCTTAGCGTGAACAACGAATGCCTTATCTTGTTGAGTAATGGCATCAGCTCATCTGCTAATTTTCCAAGTTGGGTATGGTTTAAGTTTTTTTGCGAGGCTATTACTGGAGCTATCGCTGACGGTAATGCCTGCGAGGAACTTATGTCTCACAATATCGTCACCACCCCTATCCGTTTAGCTACGGATAGCATTCGTTTAGATATTCGACGGTGCCCTGAAATGGTTGTAGCTGACATTAACTTTTCTAGCAGCTCCGGTTTTGTTCGTTCGTGAGCTTCTATAAGAGTCCGTTTAACTCCTCGTAGTCTTGTGTTGCGAGGGGTAGAATCGGTAATTTACACTTCATGCGGCTGGTAACGCTGATACTACAGCATAGACTTTGTTTTAGATGCCGTTATACCCGCAGGTGAAATTGGACTTCTATTATCGTAAACCATCCATTTACAGCAGTTTCATAAATTCCGGTGCTTTAATGTTCATTGTTGAGTCGTTTCCTCTCTGCTGCTCCATTTCTCTTTATATTTATATATATATGTAATAAATATATCTGTATACGAGTTGCTTTCTGTTCGTTGTCGGGGTCACCACTGTTGTATTTCTTCTTTGTGGAATTATAACAGAAAATACAAACTGTTGATTTAAATGAGTTTTATTTTGGTTTGAGAAAATTCTGCTTTTACATCAAGTTGTACTAAGCTTGGTTGTAACCTCTTAAACTGTCGTGTGGATCCAGGAGCTGAAGTTGAGCTGAGGTTTACGGTGACTGTCGTGGAAAAGTGGTTGTCCCTTCTGGCTTCTCGTCTCAACTGACTTCTCCACGTGTCCTTTCAGTGACCTTACAATTACTACTACATCTACTTCTACTCCTATTACTATCTACCTCTACTGCTACTCTCATATTCCCATCTAAAGAAACGGTCCTTATTTTACGCGCCAAATTTAAATTCTTGGTGCCAGTGTTGTCTACATTTTTCTATTTTAGAACACTGGCCAAAGCCATTGTTTCAACCATTCAGCTCTCTGACCCCGGAGAACACGTCACGAGAAACAACGTGACTAGATTTAGATTTTAGTTTCAACTGAACTCTGAAGCGAGAGAACGTGCTTCTCTCTGATGAAGTTGAACTACCCGCGTGGCGAATAAGAATGGCTAAATAAATCTTGGTCAATAAATAAGTCTTGTAGTTCATTTAATTAATTACAATGACTAGAGTTAGCCCAGAAGAAGCGCTTAGTTAGAGATAGCAACTAGAAAATGACAAGATGACAGCCAGACAAGAAGTTAGCAGAAGCAGTAAAACAGAAATGAAGCATTAAGTAAGTGTCTGTCTGTCTGTCTGTCTCTCTTTATCACCTGAGTTCCTCTCTCGATTGTATACCTGATGTTGGTATACACATTTTCAGTGAGGCTAAATTATGCCATCATTTCTCAATTATTATCATTGTGTTTAATTAGTTAGTTGGTTGGTTTACAGCATTAGTCATAGTTAGCGTTACGTAACCGTCTTCTGTCGCTAAGCCGCTTTCAAAGTCAGACGCCTTGAATATTATAACTAAAAACTGGGTAAACAGCAAAAAGTAAGAAAAACGATGAGTAATAACAATAACGTGGAGAATAAATTAAAAAAAGCTTAAGAACAAAGGAAAAAATCCAGTTTTATTTAAAAAGTGGATGAACTCTGTTGAAAAGAAGAATTCGAATATAACGCAAACACTCATGTAATGTGTCCAACGAAAAAGTGGTACAAGAAAAAAATGGCAGAGCAAACCTGTGGTTTAATAAGAATAACATGTGGTTAATAGAAACGAAGCACGTTTCACCATTGTTTTGATAAGAAACGGGCACCGTTTCGGCCATCTTTGAGTTTGATAATAAAAAGCGGAAGTGATTATTTCTCGCAGATACGTACACCTGTACTATTCGTTGTGTTCATTATTCGATAAGCAAGCCTCAATAAAACCACAATTTCCAGTCATACAAAGGAATCTTAAACTCTCTCTTTTTGAGAAGTTTTCTATTCTACGTCTCTCGTCTCAACGAACTCGTGTTCTAAGAAAAAAAACCATGGGCTCGGTAACATGTCATGGGGCTATTTTTAATTCTAGTGGACTAATTTTCAGGAAGACCAATATATTAAGGTTGCCGACAGAAAAAAGCCACCAATATAAAGCAAATATTAAGTGTAATATTTGCAAGGAATAGAGTTCTGATAATGCTAAAAATTTTGCGACGAAAATTTGTGCTTGTGTCTGAGGCATATTGGATGTGTTCCGTATAAAACGCCACCCTACCACCTATAATTGAATGGAATCGCAGAAAGAATGGTGCTGACTTTGAAAATGGGACTAAGATACTTTTCCCCATATAATGAGAATATAGAGACTTACCTACCGAAATTATTATTGAGCTATCGAACGATTCCGCATTCCTGCAGAATACAAAGTCATTCCGCATTAATGGGTAGACAGATTAGAGCTCCAATAACCATGTCATTTGCAACGAATAAAGGGGGTATGGTATAAAAAAACCCCAAGAAACAAAAACAAAGTATCAAAAGCTGAGAAAGCGAATTTCATATGACAAAAAGGACACAACATAGCAATATTGATTTAAAAAAAACGGGCAGAATATACTTGTTCATGAGGATCAGTTTAGAAGTAGAATAGAATCCGACAAAATAGAAATTGAATCTGAAAGGAAGGGAGAGTCTAGTGAATCCAATTGATGAAAATAAAGAATCAATGGATGAGAGTGTGAGAATAACTGACGATGAATCAAAAGAAAATGAACTTAGATCTAGGTCCCCTCTCAGAAGAAGTCCTGATACTCTCCCTGAAAGCCGTCTAGATTTCTGAGAATCTTCAGGAGTCAGTGATCTACGAAGGGCATAAAGCCATTTCGGTTCAGGGATGTGTAGTATCATATGCAAATGAGATAATACTATAAAAGCATTTGCCTTTGTAGCAAGGCAGACGGCTACTACACTTGCCTTACTACAACGTGTGTTCCCGAGATTGATTCACTTCATAGCAAAAAGCAAGGCGAAAACTGATAATAAGCAACAGAATATAAACTGTAGATGATTTGGAAACAGAGAGGAGACGGTTAATCACAAATTGCAGCAAACTGAATACAAATTAGTTCCAGGAGGTATCTCTCCTAAGTAGAACCTGCCTCTTAACCTAAAAGAGCTGTGTTGATTGCCCACTGCCTGAAGAGCCACGTATGACACGATCAGTTCTTTTGTTGGCGTCAACTAATTTTTAACGAAAAATATTTTTTGTGTTAGCGTAGTTGGGTTTGTTAAGGTACAAAATGCAAAAATCAAAATATCATATACATTCTGAATGTACGCATTGTTTATACATAGAAGAAAAGGTTACAGTATGACCTTAAAAGATTTGTCAAATCAATGTTTTCGGGGCTAGGAGCTGTTAGCACTTATTTGACCCAGTCACAATGATAGATATAGATACAATTCTTTAAAAAAATCCTCGCACTGAATTAAAAACAGTCAGTCAGGCCGGCAAAGACCGATGCAGCCAGAGGCAGATACCCGGGTAGTCGCAGGCCGAAATTTGAGACTGACCACGGGAATTTCTAAGAAAATTGCCACGAGTAGAAATAGACTTTTGCCACTAAGATTAATTTCACTTAAAACAAAACGCCAGACAGGGCTCCTCATTGTGTCTTTATTTATCCAAACAAGTGTGCAAAACATACTCATATATTACTCCTATTCATTATATATTGTTGTTATTGTTGATGGTGTGTTGCCTGATTTTTTGGAGTTGCCAGCAAACCGGCAGCTTATTTCTAATTTCTCAACCGTCCAAAGACACTCCGACCGAGTTGCGTCGATCACAGTTCTGCAGAGGGTATCGAAAGACAGCTGGTCGGAGACTCATGTGGTAGTCACGGTAATAATTCATACCGTGACCAGCATACTTCCACACACGGAAGAAGAATTCCAACAGAACATTAATAATCTTTATACCCGACCCTCGGAGAGATGCTTACTGCGAGCTCCTATAATAAACTGACTTGTATCGATAGTTTTGGTAGAAAACAAATGTATATATGTATATATTTAACTATTGTTCAATTACTTCTTTTAGGAAATGTAAAATCCTGGATGGTCTTATTTTCGTAAAAAGTTTAAAAATTACTTGCTTGGTAGTACTTTGTTCGCACTAGATCAAAGTCTACTAACTCTAGCAGTATATGTTTCACTGTAGATGTCTCTTGGTATGTAGTTCATATTGGGGATTCTGTACCCTCTAATAAGTGATGATGGGTGATGTAGGTGTGGCACAACATGTTCTCTTCTATTTTTGTTGTATTTTAAGTTACATTCTCCAATGCTAGGTTTAATGTTTTGAAGTTCTTTTTTCACATGTATATATTTGTTTTTGTTATTATGTCTTTCATAGCTTTCTTTGCTTCCGAATTTGCCATCATTTCCAGATATACCAAGGTGGCTTGGGATCAAACAAAATTATTTCTTTATTTTTTGGAAAAGTGGTATATTTTGTTTAGTACTTATGCAGCTAATGGGTCATAAAAACGTCAATGACCAATTAACTACACAAGTACTAAACAGAATATACCACTTGTCCAAAAATAAAGAAGCGAGTTTAAAATGTGGCAACTAATTTAGGTGCATTCCATTCATAATAACTTCCTCTACTCATGGCATTGATGCCATCTACTACATGAATAAATGAATACAATAGTTTTAATGACGTCACTATCTCAAAGAAAATGAAAACAAAAAGGAAATATTTCATGCATATATATTTACCAACTCCTCAGCACGAGCAGGATGTGACATAAGGTCAATTTATTAAGCCGAGTTAACAGGTTTGATTTCAGAGTTTTCCTTCTAGTTTTCCTTCCCCTAGAATGGTTAACGTCCTGGACTGTGGCATCGTAGTAGGCAAGTTCGAATTCCAGTCGCGCTATTACGCTCAATTTCGGACTACTCTTGTATAACACCCACAGCGGTCGGGGGCTATTGCACGTCATTACTGTAGTTTTGCACTTTGCTGCACTGTTCTATCTGACCGTTAATCGTCCGCGTCATCTGTTATCTCTTAGGACCTGTTGTGTCCGCGACAAATGCTCCCCCCCCCGCCGACAGGTGAACAAACCAACAAATAATACAAAGAGAGAAAGAGAGGAACAAACAACCAAGACAAATTCAGGTGAACATATCCAAAAATGAACAGAGAGGCACACAGCTCGCATTCATTCTATCTTTAGACTCCCTTCTACTCTGTACTGTCGCCCTAGAGGGGGCGCACCCCCATCTCCATCCACTCACGACTCCTGCTAAGTTGTCTTCTCTGGTCTAAGACTAAGGGGGATCTTACTCGTCCGCTGCCAAGAACTATCTGTCTAACTCTCACTGACTTTTTCAAATCTCACAGAATTCCTCAAATCTCACCAAGTCTCGCACAAAACCTCATCCTCCGAGATTCATTAACCCCCACGTAATTTGAAAAGCCCTTTGTTTGAAGACCATCTTCATTGATGAGATTTATGGCCATCTTGCCATTTAGTCAACTATCAACTTGCCCAAAAATCTAGACTTCTCGTCTGTATTTAACCTTAATGGATCCTTATCACCCCTTTTTATCTTTACTTCTTTCTCTTCTAGTTTTAATGGCCTTTTCTTTGACCGAGCATTCACATACTTTATTTATACATATAATACATGTATACACACACACACACACACACACACACACATGTATGTATGTATATACACATACACATACACATGATCCACACTGAATACTATTGGTCTTGCTACTACATATTCAATCTACCCACCCACACACATGTTGAAATTCACTTTAGTCAGTACTAATTAACACTAATAGACTCTAATAATAGTGGGGTCAGAAGTAATCTGCCCTAATCTATTTTTGTACGGGTGAGGTACTTGCCCTTTGACCTTTTGTTTTCAGTTATTGTTTTTAAATAAACACCTCGTGTTATGAAAAGCAGTCCTAATGTGTTGCCTCGAT
>CM042161.1:20503794-20518794 GCA_023376005.1 Doryteuthis pealeii | reverse complement strand
AAGGATCCATTAAGGTTAAATACAGACGAGAAGTCTAGATTTTTGGGCAAGTTGATAGTTGACTAAATGGCAAGATGGCCATAAATCTCATCAATGAAGATGGTCTTCAAACAAAGGGCTTTTCAAATTACGTGGGGGTTAATGAATCTCGGAGGATGAGGTTTTGTGCGAGACTTGGTGAGATTTGAGGAATTCTGTGAGATTTGAAAAAGTCAGTGAGAGTTAGACAGATAGTTCTTGGGCAGCGGACGAGTAAGATCCCCCTTAGTCTTAGACCAGAGAAGACAACTTAGCAGGAGTCGTGAGTGGATGGAGATGGGGGTGCGCCCCCCTCTAGGGCGACAGTACAGAGTAGAAGGGAGTCTAAAGATAGAATGAATGCGAGCTGTGTGCCTCTCTGTTCATTTTTGGATATGTTCACCTGAATTTGTCTTGGTTGTTTGTTCCTCTCTTTCTCTCTTTGTATTATTTGTTGGTTTGTTCACCTGTCGGCGGGGGGGGGCATTTGTCGCGGACACAACAGGTCCTAAGAGATAACAGATGACGCGGACGATTAACGGTCAGATAGAACAGTGCAGCAAAGTGCAAAACTACAGTAATGACGTGCAATAGCCCCCGACCGCTGTGGGTGTTATACAAGAGTAGTCCGAAATTGAGCGTAATAGCGCGACTGGAATTCGAACTTGCCTACTACGATGCCACAGTCCAGGACGTTAACCATTCTAGGGAAGGAAAACTAGAAGGAAAACTCTGAAATCAAACCTGTTAACTCGGCTTAATAAATTGACCTTATGTCACATCCTGCTCGTGCTGAGGAGTTGGTAAATATATATGCATGAAATATTTCCTTTTTGTTTTCATTTTCTTTGAGATAGTGACGTCATTAAAACTATTGTATTCATTTATTCATGTAGTAGATGGCATCAATGCCATGAGTAGAGGAAGTTATTATGAATGGAATGCACCTAAAATTAGTTGCCACATTTTAAACTCGCTTCTTTATTTTTGGACAAGTGGTATATTCTGTTTAGTACTTGTGTAGTTAATTGGTCATTGACGTTTTTATGACCCATTAGCTGCATAAGTACTAAACAAAATATACCACTTTTCCAAAAATAAAGAAATAATTTTTGTTTGATCCCAAGCCACCTTGGTATATCTGGAAATGATGGCAAATTCGGAAGCAAAGAAAGCTATGAAAGACATAATAACAAAAACAAATATATACATGTGAAAAAAGAACTTCAAAACATTAAACCTAGCATTGGAGAATGTAACTTAAAATACAACAAAAATAGAAGAGAACATGTTGTGCCACACCTACATCACCCATCATCACTTATTAGAGGGTACAGAATCCCCAATATGAACTACATACCAAGAGACATCTACAGTGAAACATATACTGCTAGAGTTAGTAGACTTTGATCTAGTGCGAACAAAGTACTACCAAGCAAGTAATTTTTTAAACTTTTTACGAAAATAAGACCATCCAGGATTTTACATTTCCTAAAAGAAGTAATTGAACAATAGTTAAAATATATACATATATACATTTGTTTTCTACCAAAACTATCGATACAAGGTCAGTTTATTATAGGGAGCTCGCAGTAAGCATCTCTCCCGAGGGTCGGGTATAAAGATTATTAATGTTCTGTTGGAATTCTTCTTCCGTGTGTGGAAGTATGCTGGTCACGGTATGAATTATTACCGTGACTACCACATGAGTCTCCGACCAGCTGCTCTTTCGATACCCTCTGCAGAACTGTGATCGACGCAACTCGGTCGGAGTGTCTTTGTGACGGGTTGAGAAATTAGAAATAAGCTGCCGGGTTTGCTGGCAACTCCAAAAATCAGGCAACACACCATCAACAATAACAACAATATATAATGAATAGGAGTAATATATGAGTATGTTTTGCACACTTGTTTGGATAAATAAAGACACAATGAGGAGCCCTGTCTGGCGTTTTGTTTAAGTGAAATTAATCTTAGTGGCAAAAGTCTATTTCTACTCGTGGCAATTTTCTTAGAAATTCCCGTGGTCAGTCTCAAATTTCGGCCTGCGACTACCCGGGGTATCTGCCTCTGGCTGCATCGGTCTTTGCCGGCCTGACTGACTGTTTTTAATTCAGTGCGAGGATTTTTTTAAAGAATTGTATCTATATCTATCATTGTGACTGGGTCAAATAAGTGCTAACAGCTCCTAGCCCCGAAAACATTGATTTGACAAATCTTTTAAGGTCAATACTGTAACCTTTTCTTCTATGTATAAACAATGCGTACATTCAGAATGTATATGATATTTTGATTTTTGCATTTTGTACCTTAACAAACCCAACTACGCTAACACAAAAAAATATTTTTCGTTAAAAATTAGTTGACGCCAACAAAAAGAACTGATCGTGTCATACGTGGCTCTTCAGGCAGTGGGCAATCAACACAGCTCTTTTAGGTTAAGAGGCAGGTTCTACTTAGGAGAGATACCTCCTGGAACTAATTTGTATTCAGTTTGCTGCAATTTGTGATTAACCGTCTCCTCTCTGTTTCCAAATCATCTACAGTTTATATTCTGTTGCTTATTATCAGTTTTCGCCTTGCTTTTTGCTATGAAGTGAATCAATCTCGGGAACACACGTTGTAGTAAGGCAAGTGTAGTAGCCGTCTGCCTTGCTACAAAGGCAAACTGCTTTTATAGTATTATCTCATTTGCATATGATACTACACATCCCTGAACCGAAATGGCTTTATGCCCTTCGTAGATCACTGACTCCTGAAGATTCTCAGAAATCTAGACGGGCTTTCAGGGAGAGTATCAGGACTTCTTCTGAGAGGGGACCTAGATCTAAGTTCATTTTCTTTTGATTCATCGTCAGTTATTCTCACACTCTCATCCATTGATTCTTTATTTTCATCAATTGGATTCACTAGACTCTCCCTTCCTTTCAGATTCAATTTCTATTTTGTCGGATTCTATTCTACTTCTAAACTGATCCTCATGAACAAGTATATTCTGCCCGTTTTTTTTAAATCAATATTGCTATGTTGTGTCCTTTTTGTCATATGAAATTCGCTTTCTCAGCTTTTGATACTTTGTTTTTGTTTCTTGGGGGTTTTTTTTTATACCATACCCCCTTTATTCGTTGCAAATGACATGGTTATTGGAGCTCTAATCTGTCTACCCATTAATGCGGAATGACTTTGTATTCTGCAGGAATGTGGAATCGTTCGATAGCTCAATAATAATTTCGGTAGGTAAGTCTCTATATTCTCATTATATGGGGAAAAGTATCTTAGTCCCATTTTCAAAGTCAGCACCATTCTTTCTGCGATTCCATTCAATTATAGGTGGTAGGGTGGCGTTTTATACGGAACACATCCAATATGCCTCAGACACAAGCACAAATTTTCGTCGCAAAATTCTTTAGCATTATCAGAACTCTATTCCTTGCAAATATTACACTTAATATTTGCTTTATATTGGTGGCTTTTTCTGTCGGCAACCTTAATTATATTGGGTCTTCCTGAAAATTAGTCCACTAGAATTAAAAATAGCCCCATGACTTTAATATGAACATGATTCATGTGTACCCGAGCCCATGGTTTTTTTCTTTAGAACACGAGTTCGTTGAGACGAGAGACGTAGAATAGAAAACTTCTCAAAAAGAGAGAGTTTAAGATTCCTTTGTATGACTGGAAATTGTGGGGTTTTATTGAGGCTTGCTTATCGAATAATGAACACAACGAATAGTACAGGTGTACGTATCTGCGAGAAATAATCACTTCCGCTTTTTATTATCACAACTCAAAGATGGCCGAAACGGTGCTTCCGTTTCTTATCAAAACAATGGCTGAAACGGTGCTTCCGTTTCTTATTAACCACATGTTATTCTTATTAAACCACAGGTTTGCTCTGCCATTTTTTTCTTGTACCACTTTTTCGTTTGGACACATTACATGAGTGTTTGCGTTATATTCGAATTTCTTCTTTCAACAGAGTTCATCCACTTTTTAAATAAAAACTGGATTTTTTTCCTTTTGTTCTTAAGCTTTTTTTAATTTATTCTCCACGTTATTGTTATTACTCATCGTTTTTCTTACTTTTGCTTACCCAGTTTTTAGTTATAATATTCAAGGCGTCTGACTTTGAAAGCGGCTTAGCGACAGAAGACGGTTCGTAACGCTAACTATGACTAATGCTGTAAACCAACCAACTAACTAATTAAACACAATGATAATAATTGAGAAATGATGGCATAATTTAGCCTCACTGAAAATGTTGTATACCCAACATCAGGTATACAATCGAGAGAGGAACTCAGGTGATAAAGAGAGACAGACAGACAGACAGACACTTACTTAATGCTTCATTTCTGTTTTACTGCTTCTGCTAACTTCTTGTCTGGCTGTCATCTTGTCATCTTCTAGTTGCTATCTCTAACTAAGCGCTTCTTCTGGGCTAACTCTAGTCATTGTAATTAATTAAATGAACTACAAGACTTATTTATTGACCAAGATTTTATTTAGCCCATTCTTATTCGCCACGCGGGTGAGATTCAACTTCATCAGAGAGAAGCACGTTCTCTCTGCTTCAGAGTTCAGTTGAAACTAAAATCTAAATCTAGTCACGTGTTTCTCGTGACGTGTTCTCCGGGGGTCAGAGAGCTGTAATGGTTGAAACAATGGCGTTTGGCCAGTGTTCTAAAAATAGAAAAATGTAGACACACTGGCACCAAGAATTTAAATTTGGGCGGTAAAATAAGGACCGTTTCTTTTAGATGGGAATATGAGAGGTAGCAGTAAGAGGTAGATAGTAATAGGAGTAGGAAGTAGATGTAGTAGTAATTGTAAGGGTCACTGAAAGGGACACGTGGGAGAAGTCAGTTGACGACGAGAAGCCAGAAGGGACAGACCAGCTTTCCACGACAGTCACCGGTAAACCTCAGCTCAACCTTCAGCTCCTGGATCCACACGACAGTTTAAGAGGTTACAACCAAGCTTAGTACAACTTGATGTAAAAGCAGAATTTTCTCAAACCAAAAA
Organism: Doryteuthis pealeii; assembly: GCA_023376005.1. Taxonomy (NCBI): domain Eukaryota; kingdom Metazoa; phylum Mollusca; class Cephalopoda; order Myopsida; family Loliginidae; genus Doryteuthis; species Doryteuthis pealeii. The sequence goes on along the minus strand of CM042161.1, from coordinate 20,513,751 downwards.
TAAAACCTCATTTAAATCAACAGTTTGTATTTTCTGTTAATAATTCCACAAAGAAGAAATACAACAGTGGTGACCCCGACAAACGAACAGAAAGCAACCTCGTATACAGATATATTTATTTACATATATATATAAATATAAAGGAGAAATGGAGCAGCCAAGAGAGGAAACGACTCAACAAGTGAACATTAAAGCACCGGAATTTATGGAAACTGCTGTAAATGGATGGTTTACGATAATAGAAGTCCAATTTCACCTGCGGCGTATAACGGCATCCAAAACAAAGTTCTATGCTGTAGTATCAGCGTTACCAGCCGATGAAGTGTGTAAATTACCGGATTCTACCCTCGCAACACAAGACTACGAGGAGTTAAAACGGACTCTTATAGAAGCTCACGAACGAACAAAACCGGAGCTTCTAGAAAAGTTAATGTCAGCTACAACCATTTCAGGGCGACCGTCGGAATATCTAAACGAAATGCTATCCGTAGCTAAACGGATAGGGGTTGGTGACGATATTGTGAGACATAAGTTCCTGCAGGCATTACCGTCAGCGATAGCTCCAGTAATAGCCTCGCAAAAAGACTTAAACCATACCCAACTTGGAAAATTAGCAGATGAGCTGATGCCATTACTCAACAAGGATAAGGCATTCGTTGTTCAGCGGCCTAAGAATAATTCACAACAAATAAAGGAAAATAACCAAGACACTTCAGTGCCAATAGGTGTCAGGCCGTATCGGAATAAACAACGTCGAAAGTTTGCAGAGCGCATATCTATTTCGCCGATGAAGCAAGAACGTGTAAACCTTGGTGTAAATGGCCCAAAAAGAACGATGTACAAATGCTACCGAGTTCCCGACCAGCAACACCTAATGGAAGTGATGCGGAAAACTAATAGGGCGAACAAGTTCAGTCCCACGAGGTTCGCCGCTATTAGAAATACATGCAAAACTAGGGGCTACTAAATTGAAATTTATCGTAGATACTGGCGCAAGTATCTCGATATTACCAACTTCTGCAGTAAATGGTATTTCATTAAACCCGACTCCCATATCACTCTCCACTGCAAACGGTGAGAGAATAATATGTTACGGACAAGCGAGTCTGGAAATTGGAATACCCAGTCTAAGGAGATCTTTCACCTGGACATTCGTGGTCGCTGATATCACCAACCCACTCCTTGGACTGGATTTCCTCAACAAGTTTGGTCTAATAATAGACTGCAGTAACAAAACCATTTACGACCCTACAACAGCCCAGAGAAAGAGTTTAAAAGTATCTGCATCATCGGTGAATCTAGTCGTAAATAAAACGGAGCTCCCGTCATTCGTACGAAACGTGATTAACGAAAAATATCCGGACTTAATCACACCACACAAGAACAAAAAATACTGCGGTGTCTACCACAGAATTGACACAGGAAGCCACACGCCAGTATTTGCAAAACCCAGGCGGCTTAATGTAGAAAAACTGGAGGCCGCGTGTACTGAATTTAAAACCCTGCAAAAAGACGGAGTGATCTCCCTTTCCAAAGCGAGTGGTCTAGCCCACTACATATGGTAAATAAACAAAACGGAGGATTTAGATGTTGTGGAGACTATCGTTCTCTCAATAGCATAACGAAGACTGACAGGTACCCTATACCGAATATAAACTCTTTTTCTGCAAAACTTGCAAACAAACGACGATTCTCCAAAATCGATTTAATTTCAGCCTACCACCAATTAAAATGCATCCGGACGATGTAGCGAAAACGCTATAACCACCCCATTCGGACTGTACGAATATAATTATATGCCGTTTGGATTAAAAAATGCGTCAGCCACGTTTCAACGGTATATGGACAAAATTTTTGAAGATATTGATTGTGTTTTTATATATATTGATGACATTTTAATTTTCAGCAATGATGAGATTTCTCATCAAAAAGACATTGAAACTGTTTTTCGTATTTTAAATGAACACAATTTAAAAATTTCAGCCACAAAATCTGCTTTCAATGTGACTTCCCTAGATTTCTTAGGCTTTCATATTAGTGTAGATGGCATTAAACCTCCAATTAGTAAAATAGAAGAGTTAAAATCTTTTCCTTACCCTAAGGACGCAAAAGGGTTACGCAGATTTCTGGGAATGGTAGGATTTTATAGAAAATTAATACCAAAATTTTCAGAGATAGTTTTACCCTTATCTGAGAGAATGAGGTTATCCCCTAAAGGCTCGTTCACATTAAATGAATCTGAACGACAATCTTTCAATTCAATAATTAAGGAACTTAATGATACATCCTCATTAGCTCACCCTGAACCTAACTGTACAAATTACCAGTTAGTCACCGACAGTAGTAATTATGCTATTGGCGCTGCATTGCACCAAATTGTGGAAGAAAAGCCAATACCGATCGGATTTTTCTCTAAAAAATTAACTCAAACGCAAATTAGATATTCTACATTCGATCGTGAACTTTTAGCAGCTTATTTGTCAGTGCTGCACTTCCGTCACCTAATAGAAGGTCGCCAAGTGCTGCTTTTAACTGACCATAAGCCATTATGTGGTGCATTTTATAGTTTAAACCCCTAAATCAGACAGACAACAACGACAATTAGCTATCCTGACAGAATTTATTTCAGATATTGAACATGTAAAAGGTAGTCAGAATATAGTTGCTGATTGTCTATCCCGACCAACTCTTGCTGTACAAATAGATGCGTGTGATTTACCTGCACTTGCAGAAGCACAGGCATCTGATACTGAAATTCGATCTTTTCAGGACTTGAAAAGATTCACCATACCTGGAGATAACCAGTTTATATGGTGTGACTTATCAACGTCTTACCCCAGACCTTTTGTTCCATCTAAGTTGCGTGAATCCATATTCTATAGTATCCATTCCATAAATCACCCTGGCATTAAATCATCCATTAAGATGATTAAAGCTAGATATTACTGGCCAAGCATGGATAAATCAATCAAAGAATTTTGCGCATCATGCACAGCGTGCCAACAAGCAAAGGTCTACAAACATACAAAATCACCTATACAGACGTTGGAAATACCATCAGCTAGATTTCACACAGTCCACATCGATATAGTAGGACCCCTTCCACCTGCAAAAAGCCCAAATAGTAGTTACTTCAGCCCTTATAGATATATACTCACGTGTATTGACCGCACAACTCGTTGGGTAGAAGCACAGCCCATCAGCGAAATCACTGCATCTAGTGTAGCTGAGGCCTTTATAAACACGTGGGTCACGCGTTGGGGTGTCCCTCTGCATGTTATAACTGACAGAGGCCGGCAATTTGAAAGTGAGTTGTTTAGTGAAGTAGCAAAAATAATTGGTTTTTATAGACTACGTACGACAGCTTATCATCCCCAATGTAATGGTTTGATTGAGAGAACGCACAGAACCATTAAAACTGCTATTATAGCACGAAAAGAGTCCTGGCTTTCAGCTCTTCCAATAGTACTTCTAGGGATTCGCAGTATGCCCAACAGCTCTGATTTTTCTCCTTTTTATGCTGTTACAGGCACACAATGTTTGCTACCTCAGCTGCTAATAGATAGCACAAGCGAGGAGGCTGCAACGCAAAATTTCACAAGAGATTTACATAAGACCATGTCACAATTTGATATGAGAGACTTCACCAAAAGAACTACTAAATCTGCAAAATCTTATGTCCCAGAAAAACTTCAAACTTGTGATAAAGTTTGGATTAGAGTGGATCGTGTTCGAAGACCATTAGAGGCACCCTATTCAGGTCCCTACACAGTCCTTCAGCGAACACCGAAATATTTTCTGGTTAAGATGAATAATGATATGGATACCCAAGTTTCTGTTGACAGGTTAAAACCATATATAGAAGTACAAAAACAAATAGTAGAGAAACAAGTGGAAGAAAAGATGAATAGGAACGAAACGCCTAGTGATTCAGAGCAGGAAATAAATGCTAGGAATAAAAGAGAAGATTCTCCCATGATAAATACAAAATCTCGTTCAGGTCGAACAGTGTCCTGGAAGAAACATAACGAGTACTACTATTATTAGTACACTCCGTTCTAAAGGGGGAACTTCTGTAATGGTTGAAACAATGGCGTTTGGCTAGTGTTCTAAAAATAGAAAAATGTAGACACACTGGCACCAAGAATTTAAATTTGGGCGGTAAAATAAGGACCGTTTCTTTTAGATGGGAATATGAGAGGTAGCAGTAAGAGGTAGATAATAATAGGAGTAGGAGAGATGTAGTAGTAATTGTAAGGGTCACTGAAAGGGACACGTGGGAGAAGTCAGTTGACGACTAGAACCAGAAGGGACAGACCAGCTTTCCACGACAGTCACCGGTAAACTCAGCTCAGCCTTCAGCTCCTGGATCCACACACGTTTAAGAGGTTACAACCAAGCTTCGTACAACTTGATGTAAAAGTAGAATTTTCTCAAACCAAAAATAAAACCTCATTTAAATCAACAGTTTGTATTTTCTGTTAATAATTCCACAAAGAAGAAATACAACAGAGCTATAATCGTTACTGGTAAATTTCCACTCTCTGATTTCAAAGCCAATAGCCCCCATATTCAGCTACAGGGTCTGTCAACAATTTATGCCACCACATAAATTTTAACAAAAATTAACAGTGTCCGTCCGTTAAGTGTCTGAAACGGTTCTTTAATGTTGGTTACTGTTGTGTTAGGCGGTACTTTCAAATGGGAACGTGAAATAATTTCTTTGTTTATCAACAGCCAGTGATTGGGACCTTAGTGCCTTTTGTAAGTCTGTCTTTGGGACAATTTATGGTTTTATATTGTACAATTTATTTGGTGTGTTTTGCGATGAAGGAATTTATTGCGTGTTATTGATTCATAAATATTTTAGAGGCATTTTTTAATGTTTATGTAACTATTTCAATAGACAAGACTAGAGAATTGAATTGATTGCAATTCACATTACAATGCTTAAGCAAAATTTCTCAGTGCTCTAACGAAATTTCAATAGAAATTATTCAATCATACAAACCCAACATAATACCAAACTGTTTATACACGTGATGCAAACATTAACTCGGAAATTGTAAACATGTGAAAAATAGCGTTGATGACAATGGATAAACAAAAAAAACAGTTGACGTTTAGGTTAATAGAATTTGATAACAATTAGAGATATTGAATGCTGCCAGCCGAAATAGCTCAGTTGGGAGAGCGTTAGACTGAAGATCTAAAGGTCCCTGGTTCAATCCCGGGTTTCGGCATCCGGTGGTTGGCACAAAATACGTTTTTTCTTATTTGTTTAATTATTTAGTTAATAATAATTTCAGATTGTAATATATGAATTAAAATTCTCAAAGTATAGTATGGGGTGGATATAAAACTTGAATATATTGATATTTAAATCATTCTTTTTAAATATCTTTTTTCAAAAAGATGGAGTTAAGATTCTCTTTTGTGTTGTATTACTGAAATTACGGTGTTTGATCTGTCATTTTTTTTCTTGTACCACATTTTCGTTTGGACACTTTACACGAGTATCTACGTGTTTCTTGTGTTTGCTTTATATTCGAACTTCTCCTCTTAACAATCTTTTGAAGAAGGTTCATCCACTTTTTAGATAAAAACAATAAGTTTTTTTCCTTCCCGTTCTTTAGCTTTTTTTATCTGATATTAACGTTATTGTAATTGTTCATTGTTGTGTTCAGTTGTGAGAACAAGTCCGTTAATCATATTAGTCCCAGGCGTCATAGCAAACAGACGCGCAATGGCATTTTCCCACCGTACGGTTGAAGTTGGGACTTGGAAAAATAAGAAAAATATGAAATATGTCCAGTCTCCGTGTTCATTTGTAAAACCTAACATGAAGGCGGAGAGATAGTCGACCCGAGAAGTCACAGGTACAGAGCTCAAAATAACCCAATCCGACCAGCATGGAAGACAGAAGAAGCAGATATAGAAATATACGCGGAACCTGTATAAATAAAAATCTGATGATAATTTTTTTTTTTTAAATTAATTTATGTAACTTTTTAAACATGTCGGTGCTTATAGTTCCGCTGGGGATCGAACCCAGGGCCTCTCGGGTGTGAAGCGAGCGTGATAACCGCTACACTACGGAAGCACGTTGCGTACTGGCATCAATAATCAAGTTAAACGGTTCTAAAAGCATTTACTTTCAATGTAGACTGAACCTGTATTAATAAAGGCTGTATTGATAAAATCTGCAGGATGGTGAACGTATTTACCCAACTCCTCTGCCACAGGCAGGATGTAACTCAAGGCGGATGGGTTGGGTAAATAGATACTTCAAAACCCTCAAATTACCATAAAATCTGATGATAAAGTAAATAAAAATGAGTCACATTTTAAAAATGCTGGTTTAGATATTTCCGCTGGGAATCGAACCCAGGGCCTCTCACGTGTGAAGTGAGCCTGATAACCGCTACACTACGGGACTGCAAGATGCACTCAAGGTGGAAGGGTTGGATAAATAGATACTTAAAACCCTCAAATCCCCATAAAATAAAAAGTAAAGTAAAAAAAGATACTTCATGTGATTTGAAAAGAAAATTTATGAATGGTTCCGCTGGGGATTGAACCCAGGGCTTCTCTCGTGTATGTGTGTGTGATAACTGCTATACTACGGAAACAGATAAAGGAAATGAGTGAAAACTGAACTCGGAAGAAAGTAAAATCCGGAAGTAAAAACCGAGCAGGGGCCAGAGCCCTTAGAAATTTTGACAGAACAGAACACGCCGCCTAACTGGATGGGCGGAACACAAACTTTGCCCCTTAATTGAACGGCTAAAACAACAGAAAATACTGCCCCTTTTTGCTCGGCTGAAACAACATAGCAGCATTACTCAAAGAACGAATGACCATCACTGAAGAAACAATTATAACAACACTCATACGAAACTCTTTACCTAAACAGATAAGTGTTTTATGTCATTTGTAACTTATCTTATATGACATGACTTGCGATCGCTAAAAGAATGTTTTTAGCAACTTAAGTACGATAAAACCTCCTTTGAAATATTAACTTTCTCTTTGTCCTTATTCGTTTCTATTCGGTTCATATGGGATACCATTAATTTCCCACAAAGATTGATTTTATTTATACAATGTTTGGACAGAATTCTGGCAAAATTCCATGTAAATAAGTAAAGTCATCGGATGGACTAAAGTCAGTATCAGTCAGACAGCGAGGGAGACTATCCCCTTTTCACTAGAGCTAGACTAAGGAGATTGTTTTGGCGTCTGAGGTGGAGGGACACACCTACCATCAGTTCATCACTTTACCGCACAAATCCCTGTGCTACTCATACGCTGAGTTGGCGAGGCCGGTATCGAACCTGGAACGTTGTGGTTCCTAGTTGGACACTTTACCGACTAAGCAAAACCGGCCCTAAGATTCCATATAATAATTCTTAAACAATTCCTTTCGTTTTAAAGAATTGATAAATAAAAGATTATAAAAATAAAAATAAACAACTTGTAGAAAACAACTGCATCGGACGAAACGTTTAGCTTTAAATGTGTATTTGTTATAGCTCAGTTAATAGAGCATCAACCCCGAAATCAAAAGGTTCCGGGTTCAATAACTGACCTCGCCAACTCAGCGCATGAGTAGCACAGCTTGGATCTTTGCAAAACAATCTCTCTAGTCTAGCGCAACCGTAAATGGAATAGACTCCCTCGCTGTTCTGCTGATACCGACAATATGCCATTCCGGAGACTACTATTCATTCAGGTGCTGAGCGGCTCCATATCGAGATTAACAAGGATGCAGAGTGGCGGCGTATTCGTCGTCATGAACTACCAAATGCAGATGGGAATTTCCCTTGCAATGTGTGTGACCGCACCTGTAAGTCTAGAACTGGACTAATAAGTTACCAGAGGGTCCACAACTGTTGAAGACATGGAGTGACGTCATCGTCGTCTGCGACGGACTTCTAAAAAGAAAGGATTCATTTAGATCAGAAAAGATGACGGATATATCTGTTTTTACAATTGGATACGTCATGATACTTTGACGTCAGAGTAAAAAAAAAAGTCACGTTGTTTTGTTTTATTATCAACAATTATCATTCTGTACCAATCTGACTCCCTATCTTGAAAATCTAGCTGAGGCGCCCGTGTATAATGGTTAAGTCGTAGGAAAAGGACAATGTGACCAGAGTTTAATCACTGGACAAGGCTGTTTGCATTTAACATAGCACTAAAACCTTTGGGAAAGGAAAGACACCAACTATATGTTCATCTGACATGGTGGGAGGTCAGAAAATATATAGATTTTTGTACCGTATATAATTTTGAGGCCATAATTCTTCAACCGACTTTAGCATTGTTATATACACAAATATAGATATCTCCCGATTCGCTAAGTCTCCAAATTCAAGTCACTCACACACCGCAATAAAAAGAATGCCAACCTGATGTGAACAGGTCGAGGTGTAAAATCAAATGAACAAATCTCGTCTCTGCGCACCCAGGCTCCGCGCACAACAAAATCTTGAAAAATTCGCATTTTTCGTCCAATCTGAGATACTCCCGGCAAAAATAAAAAGATGTGGAGTTGATCCAAATTCAACTGACCATTGTTTTTCCTCGTCACCATACGCTTCATACTAACCCTGTTTATTACAGCATTAAATAAACCAGCAAGTAGAACCAACCAACCAACCAGCCGACCGACCGACCGACATTTACAACATTATTGTTTATGACATTTTATATTTCTTTGGCCTTTGTTACTCAGCGGGTTATTATTTTAGATCTGACTTTTGACATCTTTCTTTCTTTCTTTTTATTTTTTATTTATTTATTTATTCATTTGTTTGTAACTGTATTGGCAAGCCTTCTCAGTATGTCGTCTTTCATTTCGCTTTTCCTTTCTTCTCTTATTTTGATCTCCTAGTCGAAATCGATCATATGACAGTGTGCGAAACGTGCCGGACAACAACAACTCTTAAGAATCCAGCTGCGGCAAATGTCTTATCAATCCTGTTGAAATCAGATAATATCAGCTTAGGTGATTGTGTGGCTCTAAATCGCTTCGGTCTTAAAGAAATCAAATTTGTATTGTTTTAATACTGTGTTGATTTCCCGGTGAAAATATTTGGACGTATTTAGTATAAATGGCTCGTTGATTCCATTTTTATCTCGGGATTGAGAATTGATACAGTTTTCTTTATTTTGTCACGTGGGGATTTATAAAAAATAAAATTAAACCAAACAAAAATAAAACAAAACAAAATTAAACATAAAAAAATAAATAAAAAGATACAAAAAGTAACAATCTCACCGAATTATAGTTGTTGTCTTTCATTTCCCAATGGTTTTAGAGCCATCTTAAATGTAAACAGCCTCGTCCAGGATTTAAACATAGATACACAACATATATTACTTCATAACCGCTAGACATGACATAAACCCAGACGGGTTGATATGCTGTTAAAATCAATCAACCGACCAATCTGACGTCAAAATAGCATGACGTATCCAATTACAAAAAATAAAATATCATCAAACGAATATTGGGAAATCTTTAAGTAGGATAGAGGCATAGAGCGAACGAGGTATTTTGGTGAAAGTGGGCTGTGCAAGAGAATGCAAGATTTTATTTTATTTTTGAATGAATCGGTCGGCGAGTGAACCTAGCTAGATAGATCCGTGTAGTTTTATCACCCCTCCCCAACTCCAAACTTCCGGCTATATGCCGAGTCGTGTGCACACTCGATGTACTTCCTTTTAGAATAAATAAATAAATTTTGAAGTGAGTGCACGAGTGTGCTCACTTCAAATAAACCGTCATCTTTTCTGATTTGAAGGAATAGTAGTTTCCGGAATTGCCTATTGTCGATATCAGCTGAACAGTCAGGGATTCTATCCCCTTTACGGTTGCGCTAGGCTAGGGAGATTGTTTTGAAAATGTGGAGGGTCACACCTACCGTCAGCTCCCAGATGATTTAC
>CM042161.1:20368794-20498794 GCA_023376005.1 Doryteuthis pealeii | reverse complement strand
ATTCACACCTTCGGTCTTTTGTCTTTTTATTTATACTGTAATTAGTTTCGAAAGTATATAACCCCATCGATATTTTAAGGGGGGGGTCAAAGTTAAGTGACCTGAAAAAAATCAAAAATTTTGAAAAAAAATAAAAAATGATGCATTATAAAATTCATTTATTGATAAATCAATACTGAAAATTTCATTAAAATCGGATAATTCCTAAAGTTTTGGTATTTTTTCAATCGGGGGGGGGGGTAAATTTATTTTGTAAAATACGCATATGACAAGAAAGTTGACATACCTTAATTTAATGAAATGAAATATTGGGTTTCTTTTAAAAGATATTTTTCTCAAAAATCTGAAGACATATTCTTTATTGTTTTGTTGTCTTACGTACCCCTCTGGTAGAAAATAAGCACTGAAAATCGAAAAACTAAATAAAATTAAAAAATTGAGGAAGATTTTTTATTAATGTTGTTTAATTATATAATAGCCTATTATATTATAAGTGAAAAAATTATACATTGATATTTGTTCTGTTTAATAAGGTGGGGACCTAACTTTTCAATTGAGTTTTCTTCAAAGATTATTAGATAACAAAAATAAAGTAGACTAGTTATTAAATGAAGATTTGTTTTTAGAATCTGAAAATATGAAATTTGAAACTTAAAATCAAGCATTTCACACTTTAAATGAATTTCATCTATCAATTACGCGATTTTTAAGGAAATATATTTTTCAATAAACTTATTTTAATTGTGTCATTTTTCTCCAAGTTTTTGACTTTTTTCTCCAAGTTTCATTACCTCAATTTGGGTGTGACACTAAACTGTATCTGATGCTGAGTCTGTAATTCTGGAGCTTTGGGAGCGTGGGGAGTATCCATTCATGATATTTACCACGTACCCCACGTTTTACGGGTTAGGCACAAGGCCCTATTAATGTGGGACCACCCACAAGCCTAAACTCATGGGTGGCGGGTGTAAAAAATGCGTTGATCCCATCGGCATTCCCTTCAAGGGCGCGCCTTATGCACTGAGCAATAAACCCAGCCTTGCCCCTTTAAATAGAGGGGGCGGGTGTTGCCTGGTGGGGTGGCCTCCTGGGATCAACGATATTAGCTTGTAAAATCCAGGGCCGAAGCCACTGGACCCCTCGGTCGAAACCGGAATTACCCATTCATTGCCATTACTCGTAGGTCCATTCTCTGTTAAAAAAATTTTCGTGTTCGTAATTCGTAAAAAAAAAAGAAAAAAAAACTCTTATAAACATACAGTGAAAGCGATTCTCTAACCTCTAGGCATAAAATACTCCCAGACGGGTTGACATGCCGGTAAAATCAATCAATCAATCAATGAACCAAAATATTTAAATGACAACAACCTTCAGTTGCCGAAACCCGGGATTGAACCGTGGACCTTTAATTTTTTAGTTTATATTGCTCTCCCAACTTAAACTGTTGGGAAATATTTACGGGAATTTATGATGCTAGAAAAATTTTTGAATTTTAAAAAAAATTTAAAAATTAAGTAAAAAATAAAAAATAAAAAATTAGAAATGAAATAGAAATAGAAACGAATAAATGAATAAATTAAATAAACAAAAGAACAAAACACCAAAACGAAACTAAAAGGAGTGTAGGTACATAGAACTTTGTAGAACAAAATAAAAAGCTTTTCTTTGTATGGTTTTCAAATTAGTCAACCAGAGTTATTTCCCTTCACAAACGCGACTTTGAGTCAAGAAAAAGATGGCGGCTCTTCTACGGAGCTCCCGCACGTGTCGTGATAAATGCATCGAAATCTTCGGCCAGTTGCCCCTAACATCCACCCTTAAAGTCTCTGTTCAAAAACAAAACGTTGTGAGGTATTTTACACCAGCTAGAACACGTACCAGTGGTCAACTAACAACAGATAATCTCGCCGCACTCAGGCACAATCACAACGACCGTCCCGGTGTGTTGTTGCATCAGAAAAAACAGCATGGAGATAAATGGTGGTCCCCGAACGAAGGACACAGAGGTCAACCTAATTCGGCTCGCCCCAACTGTTCTTCTTTACCCTTTTCAGCCACAAGGAGGTCTCACACGAATAACAACACCCTCTTACGAAATGTCTGTCTCCACAAAAGAGACTTCAACAAACGGCATGTCTATACCAGCATACCCCTTGTCGGTCATACCCAGATTACTGGTACCACTAACTGTTTTTCAAGTAAATTAAGACATTCTTGTTCGAATTTTTCTGGTAGGGATGCCGTTAATTACCGGTATTTCTCGACTTCGTCATCTGGAGATGATGATGATAAAGGTAATAAAGAAGAAACTGCCCTAACGACGGAGACAGCAGGTGATGCATTTACTAATCTTGGTCAATCTGGATTTGGTATGGCATTAACTGCCCTTTCTGTTCCTGAAGTTTTTCCCAAAGTGCCTGTTATTGCAGTTCCTCGAAACCCCGTCTTTCCGAGGTTCGTCAAAATGATTGAGGTAAATATTAGTCCATTTATTATATCGGTCTTTTTTTTTTCTAATTGATCAATTAATTAAGAATTATTTTATTTCATAGTAAAAAAAAAACAACAAAAAACAAAACATGCTGTCTTCAAAATATTGAGAAAAATATTTTTTTTAAAACTAATCTTTTATTTTTTTTAAATACCGAAAGTTTTTATTAAAACCTGATAACCGATTTTGGGTGAATTTTAAAAAAAAAAGTTACTTTAATCCCTTGTCCCATAATAGTTGTTACATTTTGTGTTTAAGATTATATGGTGATGTAAATAACTTTATGGGACAGAGGTAGAGATGCTTTTATCTAAAAATATATAATATATATTTTTGGTTATTGTATAAAATAGTTCAATAAATAAGATTTCCGTGATTTATCTGGTCATATCATTTTTTAAATATAATATTTATTATATCTATCATTCATTGTATAACGTATGTTATATAACAAAATTGATACATTATTTTATTATATAATATTCATATGCATATCTATATCCTTTTATCAGCAATAATTCCACATTTTCTTAGTGATTGGAAGAGGGGAAAGAAATATGGCGTAACGGCGAGTTGAAGACGTAATTTTTAAATGTAACTGATCAATAGATAACAAAAACAAAGTTACTCTTGTCTAAATGTAAATATTAAACTTATATAAATTTTTTGTACATTACCTCAGAAATTTTCTTTATTGAATTATTCCATGCAACTACCTTTCTTTTCTTTTTTTTTTCTTTTCTTTTTTTCAATTTTAATAAATATTACATCAGCTACTTAATAGTAGTTACATTTATAAACATTCGTTGTATTGCGTATGTGGTTACAAAGTCAGTGGCCACTTTTACATTAAATTTACATTGTAAATTGAACGTCCGCTGTTATGTGAACACAAAATCAGGGCCCAGTTTCGAATTATACGTTTATTACAAATCGAACTTCCACAGTTAGCGCCAGTTTACTTTCTGAAAGAAATAATAATGATATTTACGAACAGACAAGATAAAACTACACAAGAAAAAATATTTTCCTACAAAATTACTACGGTTAGGTTCCCTTAACTAAACAAAACAAAAAAAAAAGAAAATAATAATAATAAAGATATAATAATTGCAAATTTTATATTGTATTTAACATTATTAACTAAACTATCATTATTACTAAATTTTTTTAATATAATAATAAATATAAATAAATTACCTTTTTTCTTTTTTTTTTTTTTTTTTTTTTTTTTTTTTTAAGTTAGAAGCTTCTTTTCTTTCCACCTCCTGTCCGGTCATAAATTGTAAAAACTTTTATTTACGATAACGTAGTCACGTGCTGATATTTTGGTGAATGAAAAATAAATCAGTGTGACCCCCCACCCCCCAAAAAACTAAATTTTTTTTTCTTTTAAAACTATCTATCCCATAACACTTGTTAAATTAATGATTTAAATACAATAGTAAATGTAACATCCATTATGGGACAGAGGCAGTCATATTTTTCTTTAAAATAAGTTAGTTTTTTTTTTTTAATGAAAATATTACAATCTTTAATATTTTTTTAATTAAAAATGAATATTTTAATTTATATCCAAATATTTAAATGATATAAAATTAAATATACTTATTTTAAATAACTAAACTCTAATAACTCCTCAGCTCTGTTCTATAATATATTTGTTGCATTTTTTTATATAATTTCATATAAAATGTATTGGTTATTATGGGACATGCATAAGTTATTCGTTTTATTAAAAAGATTTTAAATGAATTTTTTTTTTTTTAGATTTCTCTGAGGTCGGCTTTTTTCCTCCACTTCAAATCTCAACCCTCAGGTGTTTAAATGGGAGGGGGGGTCACTGCCCATAGATATTTTTTTTCTCCATTGCCAAAAATCTACAAATTATCTGATTTCACAAAAGTTTGTTGATGCTTAATCATTTATGTTGTGTCAATTGTCTGGAGTTATTTTATGCCAAGAGGTTAGGGAATTACATTCATTGTACGTTAGGATGTCCAATCTGACATGCAAAATTTACACCCCCTATATTCAACAAGAATCATTTAAAAAAAAAAAAAAACTCCTGGCTTATGAAAATTATGAACAAAAACCATGTTTACATTTTCGCACCATTAAATCGATTGAAATTTAATGTAGCCAAAAACAAGTTATGGCTACAATCTTTTTTAAAAAATTCTATGAAAAATCAATTAAGAGTCAAATTTTCACAAATTTTTATACTTATTCACTCACATACCAAACACATACACAAAAGTATATAGGCACAACAAATATATGCATAGCACACCACAGTTAATAAAAAAATCACATTAACAGCTGAGTGAAGATCACACACATACACAAATAAACAAACCATGTACAATAGGGAGACCTGCCTTACCCACCCACCCCAAAAAAGTGGCCAAATCTGGAATGATATTAAGACATTGTTATATAGACACACACACACACACACTTACACATACACGCATAAATATACGCACATACATGCGCACACATACACACAAAGAATTCGGAGGAAGATATTGCCAAACATATCCTAGCCACAAGCTCCTGAACATAGCATTCAGAAATCTTCTGACTAAGGAATCTTTATTCCAAAATATTAAGAAAATAGATCAAAGGTAAATAAACATCATGGTTATCTGATTTTTCTTTCCACTTGCATTGTGGGATAGCCTTCAAAACCAACCACCAAACTAAAAACAGTTTTGATTCAAATAGAGTAGATGTTGACAGTGTGTAGGTACTGTTTAGTATAGAAAAGTTCCCCACCCCCACATTTACCGAGTCTGGAAAAATTACCTTCAGGAGGTCTGTCCTCTACCCACAAGCAGATGAATGTTGTCATACAATTTTTTTTTTTTTTTTTTTTTTTTCAAATAACCCTTATTTAGAATTTAAAATTCTGTTTTAGTTGTTGAGGCTGTTTGCATTTCATTTCCTACTAACGTTCTTGGGAAAGACCTGAATCCATCTGTTCCACCCCCCAAACCTGTTTAAAATAGTAGGGCAGACTGGGCTCTTGAGTTTTTGTATGGCAACTGATATAGGAAAAGGAATTTGTTAAATCCATATTTGGAGTATTTTGCTTTTGTTAGCTCTAAGGGTAGGATTAGGGTTATGCCTGAGGTGCCTCATCTAAAGAGTAATGCTAATAGAGATTAGTTATTTTTAGCACTCTCCAACCAAATAGGGTAGGCTTCCCCCCAGCTCTAAAAAAAAATGACACAAACTTACCTTTTAGCAATGAAGTAAATAGAATATATTCACCTGCTTATAAACAGTGTTTACGGTTTTTAATGATATATTGTGAGAAAGATTTTTCCCCTATTGGCTGTTATATTCTTATATAATCAAATTTAGTGATTATTTATCTATTTATTCATTTTAAATTTGATAACCAAGAATGGTTAGGTCGTTTTATGGCCTATCAACCTTATCGGGTTATTTAATACCAAAGTTTTTATTTTTTAAGCAATTATATTGCTTCAAGTAACTATTCCTATTTGATAATAATTTCTTAGCACAGTTTCCTATTGATTGTTAATAATTCTCTAATCGATCTATTAAATCTGGAAATGATGACAATGAAGCTGTACTCCACATTATCCAGAGCTCAAAAACTGGAGCCTCACCACCGGATGTAGCTTAGTGTCCTACCCTAGACCTCATCCATTTGGTGCATTTAATCCTCTGCAATTGATACAGAACTGGTATATTTTAAACCCTACACTGATACAGCAAAATAAACCAAGGAGCCTTTGGGCATAATGTTCAATAGGATTAGATTTTTTTATTTTTTTATTCAAAATCCAAATGCATAATGCTTAAAATAATAATGGGGAAAGGGGATCAAAAATAATGATATAATCTCGGAGGGTAGATATAATTAGGATTAAACAAAGTTAACTGTTTATTACTATATTATGTGTAGCTCTTCTGTTTTTTTTTTCTTTTTACCTTTGTTTCTGCTTTTTTTTCCTCCCCCCCTTCCTCCATTTTCTTTTTATTCATTTTCCTCTCTTTCCCTTTTTCCTTTCTTTTTCCTCCTTCTTTATCAGAGATGCTGATAGGTACGCATCTTGCATCACTGACACATACAAATCTATAAGGACGCAGAAAAATCATATCCATGCATTTTTTTTCCAGCTTACTGTAAATACATTTCAAAATTTTCTGGGAAACGGATTACGCGATATGGGGTATGAGGTTGGAGTTGTCTTTATTTGTTCATAAATAAAAACTCTAGGATTCATTAAGAAACTTTAGTTGGGACCCATAAAATTTCCAGAGGACTCATTTAAATCAAATCTATGTGTCCAGGATGCACTAAATTAAAAAGCTATCAGCATCACTGCTCTTTTCTTTTTCCTCTTCTTCCTTTTCTTTTTATTAATTTTTCTTTCTTTTGTCCTCCTTTTTAACTTTTTCTTTCTCTCTTAATATCCTCCTGTTATATCTTCCAACAATATTTTCCACACACACATCCCTCCCAAATAAGGGATTAGGCAGTAACAATAAAACTAGGTTATGATTTTCATTAGTCAACAACTCATTTGGAAGAAAGAAAATTTAAAAAAAAGAAATGTTCCCTTGATTTATAATGGTAGTCATCTACTAAATATCATCAATTGATTTTTAATGAAGTTTTTATCAAAGTTCATTTGTTGATGAAACCTTTTTTTTATAGACCTGCAGAGATGCTGATAGGTACACGTAAAATCATATCCAAGAATCCCCTCACCATTTCAAGCTAACTAAATCCATTTCAATAGTTTCTTAAAAATGAATTACACAGGATAGATTACAAGTTAGACTGCTTTATTTGTTTCCCCAGATCATAAATAAAAACTCTGCAATTTATTAAGAAACTTTAGTTGGGACCCATCAAATTTCCCAGGGACTCATTCAAAGCAAATATGTGCATCCCAGGACACATTAAATCAAAAAGCTATCAGCATCACTGGACCTGGGAATTCAAGAGATTTCACTTTAACATTAGTCGAGTAATATTAACCCCATCTTCATAAGACAAATCCTTAACATTTCAATGTCTTAAACTGAGTAAGGAAAATAATAACAAAATATTTCCCTACAAACTATTCAAAGTTAATAAAAAAATCTTTTTATGCATTGAGTTAATGAAAATTATTCCTACTAGTTTATAAAACCAAACAAAAATATTTACCTACAAAATATTCGCTTACAAATTATATTTACAAAAAATCTGGATTTGGCATTGGGTAACCCACAAGGGTTGTTATGCCATTAAAAAAAAGATAACCAACTCACTAGAAATTATTTGTCCCAATTATTACACATGAAATTAATGAAGGTTTCTGCCTTAAAGTTAATGAAAAATCTAACATGAAAATTCATTCAACCAATTTATTAATACATATGAACAAATCATATATATTTAAAAGAAAAATCCACAAGGGTTTGATATGCCATTAACTCTTAACATCCTGTTGATAATTTTAAGTCCAGGGCGCGATTCCTATAAGGATTTATCAAAAAATGTCCTTTTCATTTAAAGTTACTTGTTATTTCCCATAGATCAAAGACTACTAAATATGTTTAATATTACTTTTAAACAAAGGCTATCGTTTGGGGTGGATTAGGAAAACAAATGTGACTTCCAGCCGGGCTGAATGAGGTGGTATAGGATGTTAAGAGTTAAACACCAACCAACCTAATGCTCACCCTGTTGCCTGGGGACAGAAGAATACACCAACTGCACCACTGCAAAGGGGTAAATTGTTGGCCTTTGGGTGGTGACCTGTGATGCTTAAGGACAGAATCCTGGTAGCTGAGCAGTCCATAATATGCAACACTCCACTTTGGCCCTTACTTGGGCCAGATGGATATGTCCCCTCTGATCAATCAGCTCATCATGTCAAGCCCTAGCACCTATATGATTGTCCCAACCCTATTGCTCTTATGGCAAACATCATCATCATGTCGCGCAATTAGCACAAATATCCATGACAATCTCTCGCCAACCTTCTCTATCATTCATTGTCTCAAGGAAGTCCTCTGCGCAGCATCCAGTATCCATACAGAGCTGGTCAATGTAAGTCCTTGCTGGGCGGCCCACATTAGCATGTCTATGTGCTGGCTTCCACAGGAGAATATCACATGAGTTTGATCTTGCTTCTCCAACAGTGTCTAGCATGTCTTGTCCATCTCACTTGGATGGTTTGTGAGATAGAGGCAGGTGGCCATACAGCTGCTTCCTTGAGTACTGTTTCCACGTCTTGTTCAAGATCACACACAGCATTCTTGTGCAACTCCCATTTAGCTTATTCTCCAGGCGCCTCATTAGGGTCCAAGTGCTGCAGCCATACAGCAGCACTGATACAACCACAGCTTGGAAGAATTATCGTTTTAACTTGTCAGTGAGATTGGATTTCTAAGACTGATAATAGAAGGTAGTGGCTGAAGGTCTTGAGTCCTGGGTATGATGTTAAACTTCATCTCATAGTGAAGTTCCAATTCTGGGGCATCTGGAGTATCCATTCATCACCATTACTCCCAGATCCCCTGTGACTTGGAGTGGTAGTACCTGTTAGGGTCCCATCTATGGGTTAGATAGAAGTAAATGAGTTAACTAAAAAACATGTTAAAAATTCAGTTTAAAGTAATTTTCAGTAACCATCAAGAATGAATAAAACCATGTCTTCAACATAAAATAAGCCATAAAATCCAATCAACCAACCAACTCGATGCAGTTTAGTGCCATAGCTAGGGCACTGAGGTAGCAATGACCCCCAATATATTATGTACCTCTTTTCTTTTTCTCTCTCGTTTTTTTTTCCCTTTTCCAATCTCCCTTCCTCCATTTTCTTTTTATTCATTTTCCTCTCCTCATCCTTTTTCCTATCTTTTTTTTTTTTTTATTCATTTTCTCATTTCCTTTCTCTTTTTCTTCTCCTCTCTATTTACTTCCATTTTCCTCCTCTTTTTTTTTAATTCATTTTCCTTTCTTTTTCCTCCTTCTCTTCCTTTCTTTTTCTAGCTAGGACACTGAGGTAGCAGTGACCCCCACTATTGCTACCTATTTACAAAAACTAATTCATTCACAAAGTATAGTTTAATGAATTTTCTTATCATAGACACAAATGTTAGTGTGTTAAATTCTGATGCAATAAAATTGGAAAATTACAAGTCATTGACTTTGTTTCCAAAAAAACCACTGACATTTGTGGATGTGGCTGATGCTTAGAAAGAAAAAAAAAGTTTTCTTAACTGGACCCCCCCCCCCAATGATATCATCAGCTGTGGGAGGATGGGGAGTTCCTCAATAATTTCACTTCCTCTTTCAAACTCTTAACTCTTTTTTAAAAGGTTGTGAAAAATCTCCTAGATTTGCCCTTCCTCTTCCTCACCTTGAAAAGATTCCTTCTAGTTTTGGTTTCATCAATTTCACCTCTCTATCATTTGGGTTCAGTCTTTTAGCCGATTCCACCATTCCTTTCTTTGCCTTTCATATTCTGTCTCCCCCCTCCCCCTTCACAATTGATCCCTTTTGCCTGATGTATGGATCTCCTATAACGTCACCATTGATAGTGACCATCCCATGTGGACTGGGTGTTTGCTTTTCATCACTATCAGTACATATTATGGGGACAGAGGAAGCTAGTATTTGTTCTGTGAGTTCACCATCTGATCGTGGCAGAAAGGTTTCTCATCTGGGTGGGGATGGGGGGGGTATTTTCAGTTGGAGGGGATGCTTGGATTTGTTGAAAAACTTTGCAGCATGCTCTTTCCTTTTGTCCTTCATGGCAAATTGGGATAAAAATTGGGAAAATAGGGATTATCTTCATGCATGACCTGCCTGATAAGAAACTACAGTAAAATGGTGAGCTAATGGTAGACACAAAAGAAATATCCCTTGTCTGGCACTAGTGTAAAGGGGATAGACTCCCTTGCTGTCCAGCTGATACCAACAATAGACTACTCCACTTACTTAACTAATTTTTTTTTTTTTTTACATTGAACAGCTAAAATATTACTAGATTCATAATTTAAGTTGGTACATTTTTCTTCTATTGTTTAATTTACTGATATTGGAAGTAACTCTAGTTTCCTTTATTATTCTTTTAATTGGAACTTCATCATTTAGATAGTTTACTATCATACTCAGGACACCATGGTGTAATGGTTAGCAAGCTAGATTAGCTCATCATTGTTAGTGAGTTTGATTCTCACTGGGTGTCCCATACTTCTAGGCTTGTGCCACAACTAAGCTAAGCTTATTAAAAGGGGGGGGGCATCCCATTGTGGTTAGCAAGATGGTCTCACAGATCCATTATAAATAAAGAGTGAGGTTGATCCTCACTTATTTTTTTTAACATGCTTGGTATACAGGTGTTAGTTTTTATAATGATCAGACTACCTACAGCTTAGCTGCTAACAACAGATGAGGATACCTTGCATCTCTCTCTCTCTCTCTGCAGTTTTTGAGGCCAGTGGAGAAACTAATGACTGACTTTTTCTTTTTTTTTCTTTTTTTTCTTTTTTTCTTTTTCTTTTTCTTTTTCTTTTTTTTTCTTTCTTGGGTAGTTTATGTGTTGAAGAAGATCAATTCATATTTGCCTTTTCCGCTGAATAATCTTTGGTTGCTTAAACATATCCCAAAGACCAAATTCTGTGTTATACTTTAGAAAAATTCAATTGAAACATTTTACAAATTAATACAGGATTATGTATTTTGAAGAGACATGGGAATAAATAAATTCTAAATTTTAAATAGGAATACTAGATTTTTACATATGTTCTGTCATTGAATTCTCTTTCCAAAAATGTAAAATTCATTTTCTTCCAAAAAATTACAGAAAAACTTACTGTTCACTTTATAGGGGATCAATGCACAAAACAAAAACTAACAAAAAAATAATTAACCTTTTTTAATTTAAACATTTATTTAGAATAAAAGATCTTCTTTTATTACTTCATATACGGAAAATTTTATTAAAATCAGATTATTAGTTGATTTTGTTACTGTGATCCCCCTTATTTGCAAGGCACGTGAATTTGTATATCCCTACACTTAAAACAGTTTCTTCTAAGAAATCAATAACAAAAAAACATTAAATACACTATGTACAGAAAAATAACTAACTTGGTTATATTTAAAATGAAAAACACAAACGATCTATAAAAAAAAAAAATTCTTGTAGGTTGTTTACAAAAGAGTTTGTGCCTCCAAAATAGGGGGGGGTAAAGTTAAGTGAACTGTAAAAAAAAAGTTTTGAAATAGAATAACTGATGCATACTAAAATTCATTCATTGATAAATCAAATTTTATTAAAATCTGATAATTCTTTGAATTTTGGTAATTTTCTTTTTCAATCAGTAGTGGGGGTTGAATTTATTTTGTAAAATACATCTATGATGTCAAGGACTTTATATGCCATTAAACAAATAGATATTTATCAACTTATGTTTCCGTTTGTTGCTGGCTTTACAAAAAATAAAAAGACTTTTTATTGCTTATCAAATTGCACTCTATGACCTCATAATTTTATCAGTATTTTCAATTCACTTGATACAATATTAATCTTTCTTTCTGGTTATGCTAGGGATGTCCAATTGATTTTGCACAAAAAATGTATACATGATAGGGAAAGTTACTAAACATTTCTAAAAGTTATTTTAGTGTAAGAAAACCTTTGTATCAGTTGAAAGAATTAAGATTAAAGAAAACTCCAATTTAAATAAATTTTTTTTTTTAAATTTGAAATCTTTCTACCCAGATGTATTGAATGTTTTTTTAGGTTTAACTCATGATTTTTTTAATCTTTTGTTTTAGATTACAAACAAGGATTTAATAGATTTAATCCGTAGAAAAGTCAAGATGAATCTTCCTTATGCTGGAGTTTTTCTTAAAAAAGAAGACAGGTAAGTTATCTTGTCATTTGTTACAGGTGACTTGCTAAAAAAAAAATGGTTGTTTCTTTTAAAAGATAAATTCATGGGTGACCTTATTCACCTGATTCCTGGATTTTTGTGACGTTTAAACTTTTTTAACTTGGTCTGCTATCATGGCAATAAGATAGTGTTTTTCCTGTTGTTGTTTTTTTTTTTTTTTTTTTTTTTTTTTTTTTTTTCTCTAAGTGGTTGTGGCTGGCTTTAAGAATTAACATCCAAAATCCTCTCATACCACCTACTGGTTCCTGTAGCCAAAATGCTACTTCCTCAGCCACACAACAAGATTAAAGTTCATAAGTCTGGCACAAGACCACAGTAGCTGGGAACTATACAGTTGTATACTAGCAAATTAGTCTGAGACTAACTTACTAATCATCATGACATAGATTAGTATCCACAAGGTTATACTTAACCTTTTTTATATAACTACTTAACTTTACAAGCAAGGGCATCCTATCATGGTGTAATGGTTAGCAATTTAGTCTCGCAGATCCATTATGACTGAATAGCGAGTCTGATTCTCACTGGATGACCCATACTTCCAACTTGTAAGCCAACAGGTTGGGTAAATACCTACCTTAGTTTTACAGGTAATGTTGTGAGATAGACTTTTGGGCGTGATTTTTATTTTTTGTCTGTTATTTCTTGGGGAGGGGGTGTGAAGTACTCCTTCATTGCTAAGAGTCAAATAGGTCTGTTTTATTTTATTTAAAAAAAATTTTTATTTTATTTTTTTTATTTTTTAAAAATCTTTTAATTTTTTAATTTAATTTTTTTTTTTTTTATTTATTTATTTTATTTTTTTATTTTTTTTTTTTTTTTGGAGTACTCCTACCATGTAGGTGTTGGTTTGGTTGTTTTTTTTTTTTGGGGGGGTCTTTTTTTTTTTTTCTCTCTCTCTCTTTTGTAGTGTTTTGTGTTTGTTTGGGGGGGGCTTTTTTTTTTTTTTTAAATTCAGTTTGTTTTTGTATTGTGTTGTTTTTTGTGCAATTTGTGTGTGTGTGGTGTGTATGTGTATACTAATAACTTTTTTTCTTTTTTTTTTTCTGTCAGTCCTGATACAGAAGTGGTTAGTTCTCTTGATGATATTTATCGAGTTGGAACATTTGTTCAAATCACAGAGATGCAAGATCTTGGGGATAAATTACGAATGATCCTAATGGCTCATCGCAGGTAAGGGATTCTGCTAAACAATTATTCTGTTTTTTGCAAAATGTAAAAGTGGTACATAAATTTCATGTCACAACTCTATCCCTGATTATTATTTTTGTATTAATCCTTTTACTGCCTGCAAATAAATTCAAGATTCACTTGATAAATTTTGGGTTTTTCTTGGTCCAGTAAAAACAATGCTGCTATTTTTGTTGATATTTATTAGCAAAGACTGAGGGTGTCTTGTGTATGACGTTGAACTGCATCTAATGGTGAAGTTCCAATTCTGGAACTCAGGGGAATGTGGAGTACCCCCTTTATTACCATTATTCCCTGGTCCATCCTGTCCCAGAGTGGTAGTATCTGTTAGGGTCCCATCCCGGGTTAAATAGATAAACAAAATATTTAAAATGTGTTTAAAAAAGTTGAGTTTGAAAAAAAAATTGAATACCCAACAAGAAGGAATAAAACAAAATATCTTTGGTATAAAATAACCCTAGATAGATTGACACGCCGTAATATCTGACCAACAACAACAAAGGCCAAGGGGTGGGGAACATTTTACAGCAATGCAAGATAGCTTTTCTTATGCATTCTGCAGATGCAACCTTACATCTCGATCCTATTTTCCTCAATATTTTCTACCATTTCCTTATTTGAAGGAGGGGAGGGGGGTCTTTTAATGTAGGACTGGGTATGGGAGAGATTTGACAGTCCAGCCATGTTCGTTTTTTTTTTTTTAATGAAATTTTATGTCTTTTCAGGATTAAAATCAACAATATTTTTAATGAAGGTGAAGAGGATGGAAATACAGAAGGTAAATCACAAATTATTTTTAGCCTATTTTTATCATATGGATGCTAGAAGGTGGTGGATGGGGGAGGTCTGTGTCCTGGGTATGACGTTAAACTTTAACTGATAGTGAGATTCCAGGTGTGGGGAATTTGGAGCACCCCTTCATCACCATTGCTCTCTGGTCCACTCTGATCCTGAGTGGTTGTACCTGTTAGGGTCCCATCTTTGGGTTAAATAGAAAAATGTTTTTTTATAAAAAAAGAACTGAGTATTCATTAAGAATTAATTTATTTCAAAACTTTCCTGGCATTAAATGACCCATAGAGGTTGATATGCCATAAAACAAAACAATAATCTCTCTCTCTCTCTATATATATATATATATATATATATATATATATATATATATATGCTAGTATCTATCTGCAGGTGTCACACCATATCATTACCTCATATAAACAATGGACCATTCCATTTTGATTCATAAGATATGAACGCATGTATTCAAATGTTATGTCTGTCATAACTTCAAATAAATAATGGACCATATTGTTAAAATTGTGGGGAAAGGGAAGAATAATTTAATGTTTATTTTATGAGTAGTTTCCTTCAAAAAAAAGTTTAAGTTATATTGATTAAAAATGGATATATTTTATTCTAATATGAAAGTATTTGCAAAAATATAGAATAAATAAAATAAGATAAAATTGAGATATCATTAAATATGATTTTGTTTAATTTGTTTTGTATATGTAAGTTTTTCATATTACAATTTCTTTGTTGGTTTACATTTAAAAAAGACACTGTTGGTTTTAAAAATTTGATTTTAGTTCTCAAAAAAACTTGCATATATGAACAAA
This sequence comes from Doryteuthis pealeii, assembly GCA_023376005.1. NCBI lineage: Eukaryota > Metazoa > Mollusca > Cephalopoda > Myopsida > Loliginidae > Doryteuthis > Doryteuthis pealeii. The sequence goes on along the minus strand of CM042161.1, from coordinate 20,483,551 downwards.
AAACATTTAATAAAAATTCAACTTTTTTTTTCTTTTTTACTAAAAAATGAAATATTAGAGAATAGCATTACAAAGAGTTTTATGAATATGTAATATTTAAAAAAATCAATATTCTTTTAATTGGAGAAATAGGGTAATGTTTACTATTTTAGGAAGGTCAAAGTAAATGGTAGTAGCAGCCATTTTGAATTGTTGTATAATTAGCAACCAGGCAAAGATTATATTATCAAGAGCAGCTCTTATGCGAAAAGTTCCACAAATCAATTGATTTTTGTTTAATTGATTATCAGTAAAAATTAATAACTAAATTTGGTGTTTCTTAATTATAAACATATTAAGGTGTATGCAAGATTTCAAATCTGAATGACATCTCTTTTTGGAGTTTTATTATGACACGCATGTACCACAAATTCCTTTTTATGTATATATTCTTCCAGCACGAAAAAACAAATCCCTGGTATAATCAGTCTTGCAGATTACATCTTTAATTAGATATTTAGGCACTCCTATGTTGTACACAACGGGGGGGGGGGTTCTTTGTTCGTGTTCACTCCTTGGGTAGAGACCTGACCATCTATAATTGAGCCATGAAAGAATCTTCCAGAATTTTTGAGACTTTAGATAATGGTTAAACTATTTCTTCTCCAGCAGAACCTGCCAAAAGAAAGTCGAGGCGTCGAAGGAAATCAGAAAATGATCTTGAAGCGTCCCAGGATTCTGAAGACCAAGAAATTATTGAGGAAAGTATAAAACAGGATACAGCAGGGGTGTTAATGGTTGAAGTGGATAATATTGTACATGACGACTTTAAACAGACAGATGAAATCAAGGTGAGCCTTTTTTTTTCTTTTTCAAAATTTATCTATATTTGAATTAACGCCTCACATACCTAGGTAGAAATATCTCCTCAACAGAAAGCGATGTTAATGCACACATAGGAAAGGCATAGTTTGCTACAAACAGATTATAATTAATATGAAAATCCGATCTCACTGACAAGTTAAAGCGACAATTCTTCCATGCCATAGCTGTATCGGTGCTACTGTATGGCTGCGCCACTTTGACCCTAACAAAATGCATAGTGAATAAGCTCAACAGTAGCTGCACAAGAATGCTACCTGTGATTTCAAACAAGTCATGAAAACAAAACCCCACAAGAAAAGCAGCTGGAGAAGCACAGACGAAACTCATAAGCAACATTCTCCTGTGGAAGCCAACAAATGGGAACGCCAGTGCTGGCAATCCAGCAAAGACTTATATTAATTAGTTCGGATGATGCCAGCTGCACAGAGGACCTGCCAGGGGAAATTAATGATAGGGAAGTTTGAGAGATTGTCATGGATATCTGTGCTGCTGGTGCAATATGATGATGAATTATTTCCTCCTCATGGTGTAATGGTTAGCTAACTGAGAAGGGGTTAATTCATCATCATGTCGCACCAGCAGCATGGATATCCATGACAATTTTTCACCAGCCGTCCCTATCATTCATTGCCCCTGACAGGTCCTAGACGGGCGGTCGGAGAGGACCCCTTCGATCAATTGGCTGGTCACATCAAGCCCTAGCACCTATATGATTGTCCCAACCCTTTTTGTCATATATGTGCTAGAAAGTGGTGGCTGAGGGTCTGCATGTCCTGGGGATGATGTTAAACTTTATCTGATGGTGAAGTTCCAGTTCTGGAGTTCTGACCCGCAGTTCTGTTAGGGTCTCATCTATGGGTTAAATAGGACAAAATTTTTTTATAAAAAAAATTTCTTCCAAACTATAGCTACAAAGCAAAGAGGAGGTAGAGTTGATCAGTAAACACTATCACTATAAGTTTTGAAATAAATTAACTGATGCCTTATAAAATTCATTCATTAGTGAATCAGCAATGAAAATTCCATTAAAATCTGATAATTCCTTGATTTTTGGTTTAAAAAAAAAAAAAAAAAAAAAAAAAAAATTTTCAATCGGGGTATTAAATTTATTTTGTAAAATGTGCATACGATGTTGCTTTTGGCAGACCCTAATTAGAGGAGTAGATAAATAAAACAATTTGAAATGGAAAATTAGATCTGTTCCCCTCAAATAGAATGTTGCATGCATCTATTAATAAATAATTAAATGATTTTTTAAAAATATTTTACACATAAATTTTACACAAAATCATAAGTATTTAGTTATTTGTAAACTTTTTAGTTAACTTCTTTTTACTCAAAAAATGATGGGAGTAAAAAATAATTTTTTTAAATTGTTTACAAATTTCACAAATAAGTTTTATATTGATGTTCATTGCTTTTGTTTGTTTTTTTTTGTTAAATATATTTTTTTTTTTTTCAGGCGCTGACGTCAGAAGTTGTCAAGACAATTCGTGATATCATTGCCATGAACCCATTATACAGGTAAATCTTTCAACTGCTTGCATCTTTTAAAACATTTAATTTTGAGGGATTGAATTAATTTTTAGAAATCTAGTGGCCAATCTGAGGTGGTAGTGATTGTTAGGGTTTCATCTATGGGTTCAATAGAAAAAAATGAGTTTGCAAAAATCTGTTTAAAAAAAATTGATTACTCATTAAGAATGACTAAAACAAACATCTTCGGTATAAAATGACCTAACAAGGGTTGATATGACATAAAACCCAACTGGTCAATATTTAGGGTACTAACAAGAAGTACATGAAATTTATTGTGTACAGTACTCGGGTGTACCACAACTCATCAAAGTCTCATGTCTAGTACACAGAATAATGTATTAGTGTCAGGAACATGAACAGTTTACAGTAATAATATGCATGTATATGTGCGCTTATGTGTATAGAGAGGGGCATCAGGTATGGTGTTGGCGGATTACAGGAAGCATGGAACCCTTTAAAGATGCAGTGTTTCGGCAGCCCACAACGGACGCTGGCAGCTTATTCCATGCCTCGACAATTCTGAGAATGAAAAAATGTTTCCGAAAGTCATGTGAGCAAAGGAGTCTGCGTCGATCCCTTGTCTATAGCTATAAATTTTATGTTTCTTTATTTTATTTTACTGTATATCCTAGAGTATCATTTGATACTATCTGGTACTATTTTGACTTTTTCTGTTTGAAATTGTAGGCACACCCATTGGCCTAGCCTAGGCCAATTATTTACAAACAGTTTGTATCTCACATGGTGCAACCTAATATCATGCTAAAATTTAACTCAGAAAGTTGCCTGATATTCAAGTATATACTTTATTTTACTTCATATTGGGCTATTAATATTAAATATTCTAATTAACTGAAACTTTGACTATGGAGTCAATCTACAAATTGTGTGTCATTGTTCTAGATATGTCGGGGGTGGGGGTCCATGTGGTGTAAAGGCTAACGTACTGGACAGCAACATCATGGTAGACTAGTTCATACTCTAGTCACACTATTATGTTCACTTTCAGGTTAATACCTTTGGTGGAAGGTATGAAACTGCTTATTTCTCCTAACTATGGGTCAAATAGTACCACTGCTGTTCTTCTACAAGAATGGCTTTGAATAGCCCACTGAGGTTGATATACCATTAAAACCAAGAAATCAATCATTTAAATGTATGAAATTTTAAGTTGGTTTCGAACACAGAAGTGAGGTTAAATTGAGCTGCTACACTTCTTTTTTTTTTTTTTTTTTTTTTCTCTCTGTTAATTTATCTTTGTTTATTTATTTTATTTATTTCTTTTTTTCCTCAGGGAGAATCTCGCTCAGATTATTCAGGCTGGTCAGAGAATTATAGACAACCCCGTTTATATTGGAGATCTTGGTAAGTAAAGCCAACAAACCCCATAAAGAAAATCCTACACAAATTGGTCTTCGAACCAAACCCTTTATTCAATCCATTGGGGTAGATTTTTCTCATTCCATTAACCATGACCGGGTTCAAGTGTTAAGCTTTAAGTGTTCTGTTATTTTTGCCTCTAGTCGGGATTGAACCTGCAACCTCCAAAATGTTCCCAAGTTTGACAAGAAACATCTGAAAAAGGCCATAGGGCACATTTTGTTAAAAGAAATTATAACATCCGTTTATCTTGGGAGTTTCATTTTTAGTGTAGTTTTTTTTTTTTTTTTTTTTTTTTTTTTTTAAACTCATTTACTTTTGGCCTTGATGTCATTACATGCTTGCAGAAACTTTTTCTTGATGTTACATAATCACACAGGAATGGTGATTCCATACACATATCATACATGCTGAAGATTTTTTAGCCTCGACTAGATCCAGCATCAAACTGTGTCTGGTTGAGGCTAAATAACCATCTAAATAACATGTCTTATCTTTTTGCATTTTTATCAAAGCTTTTCTCACTGTTGTTTAATGGAAGTATTTTTTTATTTTTAAATTTGTGTAGGAGCTGCTTTGACTGCTGGGGAGCCAGAAGAACTCCAACAAGTCCTTGAAGAAACAAATGTAAGTCCTTCCACTATTTCTACTTCATTTCAGATTTGCATTGATATTCCACTGCAGAGGACACCCCCCTCCCCTCAATGCGACCAACTGTTGACCCTGGGTGACAACCCATAATGCTCGAGGACAGAATCCTGGTGGTTGAGTATTCTGTTACCCAGGTACATAATGGTCACATGACCTGTAACAGTCAACTTTGTTTGTCTGCAACCGAAACTACACCACCACTTACATCACAATTACCTTATTTAATAATCATTATTCAATCTTAATTAGCATATTATTTATTAACGATAGCTCTCTTAAAGTCTGAATTTGATTTACCTCAAAACAGCCAATGTTATTCATGCATTCAAAATCCTGCAATGTGTTATATATCATTAAGAAATGACGTTTTACATGATATATTCTATGGTTAATTTGCATACTGATTTTAACAAAACTGGGTTCAATAAATAATTACTTGGTGTTATTGATTTCTAATATTAGTTTTTTTCTCGAGTATATTCAAAGCAATCCTATCTATAGTTTTCTTATTTACTTTCTTTAGTCTTCCTAATTTAGTATATTTCATTACATTAAAATTTGAATGATTGGAGGGCGCATATTCTTGCTAGTATATTTAAAGGCATAACTGTAAATAAATTGTTTCTTGTACTGTTATTTAAAAAAAAAAACTCCTATTTTAAATCTAATTCCTTTTGTAAATTCTTTTCAGAAATTTATCTCACCACTTTTTTTCTTAATGATTTTTAAAATTATTTATTTCCGTTTTAGATTCCTCGTCGCTTGATGCTGTCATTATCACTGCTGAAAAAAGAATATGAACTAAGTAAGCTGCAACAAAAGATTAGCCGAGAGGTAAGATACTTCATTCTCCTGAATTTTATATATATATATATATATATATATATATATATATATATATATTATATAATCATTTTTGTTTTGTTTTCCCATGCAATGTTGACCATATATTTTCAATTGGACCATTTTGTGAGAGATTGTAATTTGCATTTTATGAATTGAATGTTTTTTCAGGTTGAAGAAAAAGTGAAGAAGCAGCATCGAGAGTACATGTTGCGGGAGCAGTTGAAAATTATCAAAAAGGAATTGGGGTTGGAGAAGGACGATAAAGATGCAATTGTCGAGAAATTCCGTAACAGACTGAAAGTAAAAGAAGTTTTTATCTTATCCCCCCACACGCACACACAAAGAAAATGATAGAATTTTCTTAGAATGTTTAATTAGAATGGTAGTGGTATTGTTGCATAATTCATAGGTAGCTTATGAATTATGTAAATACTGTAGTTAGATAAATTTTTAACAGTTCATTAATTTCAAAATCAGTAGAGTTAAATGACAGAATTAGAATGGTAGTGTTATTTGATGAAGGTTTCAAAACATTCTTAGCCATTTTGAGCAAAATTCTCTATCGGTCAGTCTCTCTTTAGGGTCTTGGTTGGTATCCTTCCATCAGTTTAAGACAATGACATAGTGTCCATATATATATTTTTTTTTTTTTTTATTTTTTTTTTATTTATTTATTTATTTTTTTACTGCATCTGCACAAGTGTCTGAACAGGCCAATTTTTGAATGACAATCTATGTTGCAGTGGCTGCAAACGAACAGTGATGCTTGCTGGAGTTGCTGCTGTCTCTCCTTCCTTCTGGCGCTTCTTTCCTCTCTTTTTCATTCCTTGTCTGACATGGAGGCACCAGGCTGCTCGGTTTTCTGCACCAACCTCCCATGTGTTAATGTGGCATGTCTTCGTGTCCTTCTTGTAGACATCTTTAAAGTGCAGGCGTGATCTCTCTACTGGTCGGGTGCCTTCTACTAATTCACCATACAGTAGATCTTTGGGGATGCGGCCTTTATCTATCCTCCTGACATGCCCAAGCCAGCACAGGCGTCTCTCATAGCTGATAACGAACATGCTGTTCATGTTTACTCGTTCCATCATGTCTAATAGTGATTGTGTTATATCCCCCTTACATCGTGTATATAATGGTGAGACCGTATGAGGTGATGATGAATTGGTTCTTACTTTTCTCTATTTACTTACTTAATCGGTCGTCATCTTCTCTGGGCTGTTTTCTCCGGGTTGATTCTACTTCTTGTTCGGGCTGGGCAGTTTTCTCATCTCTTGTTGTTTTTCTATGTTCTTTAGTAAAACAACCCCAGCCCAAAACCATGCGGTGAGAAGTGACATTTTGAGAGAACATCTCTTGGTGAGTGACTGGCTGCAACTAACTAAAACTTAACCTCTGTCTCACGCATCCTATTAGTGTGTTTCTGGAAGGGATTAAATAAAGGGGACCATATGTTAATTTTGCACTTAACTCCCTCTGATTTTGAATTTTTAATGAACTCTGATTCAAAATTTATCTACACTACTTACATAATTCCTAAGTTACTTATGAATTACGTAACAATTGTACCTATCTTTTGTGTGTGTCACAGAGTAGGAAAAATATTTTCTTTTTTTTTAATCAGATTTTTCTCTTTGCAAATGACACAATGTTTGATATCATTATCAAGTCATGCTGATAGCATGGATTCCCTTGATTCTCTTGCCATTTGTCTCTATTGGTCATCGCTCCCGGCAGTTCTATTCTTGGCATCCATTGTTTGCACAGCTGATATGTAGCTGACATTCAGTTTTGGGCAGGTGTATTTGTGAGAAACACTGGGTCATCTGCTTAATCTTTTTTTCTTCCTGTGAAACCATTAGAATGATTTCAAACCATTCTTGGCCATTCATTTCTTTTTGTTAATGGATTTCTTTTCAAATGTATGTATATTCCCAACCCCTCTGCACAAGTAGGATGTAATACAAGGTCAATTTCTTATGTGGGCTTAACAGATTTGAATTCAGTTTTCCTTCTCCTAGACTGGTTGCTTAACCAAGGTTAAAGAGCCCAGTCTGCCCTATCATTTATCCATAGCTGGAGGGAGAATAGTTGGATGCATAACTTTCCCAAAGAATGCAAGCAACCTCATTCAGAATTTGAACTCTGGTCGACGAGTCCTTTTCTTACGACTATAACCATTACACCATGCACTTCCGCCTTTCTTTTAAAATGTATCAGTGGGATTCTTGCTCATATTTATTTAAAAAATTAAAAAAACAATTAGATCGATAATACCAAGCAAATATTGATTCAAATCAAATTTTTAAGATCAATATACAAATTATTCTTCCTATTCACACTGTAAAGCATTATTTGGTTGTATATATATAAATACAATTACATGTTATTAGTACATAGTCAAGGCCAACAGTATTAATGTAAAATAAATTTGTAATTGAGATTTAAATATAAATAAGTAAGGAATTGTGAAGTTGGTAGTGACCTAGTTTTGGTTACTCATACATAATCTCATATTATAAGATATTGCTATTATTATAATTATTATTGTTATATAATTCTTTATTGGTATATTTCATTAATATTTATTTTTCATTGGGTCCAGATCAAAGACCTTCCTTTCAAGATAGCATTTAGCCTTTTTTTTTTTTTTCCTCTCTTTTTTTAAATTTATTTTTTATTTTTATAAGGGTCTGTCTGTTTGTTTTTCTGTACTTTTAGCTATCAAAACAGTGGTTATATATTGACAAACTGTTTTCTTTCTTTCTCTTTCAATCTCTAATCAGGGCCTTTTAGTTCCTCAACATGTTATGGATGTTATCGATGAAGAATTCAGTAAATTATCATTCCTCGACAATCACTCTTCAGAATTCAAGTAAGTTTTCCTTTTTTCAAAATTGAATTTTAAAAGATTTTGAAATAATTAAATAGGAAAAATGGGATGCTGCGCATGTTTGGGCAATCTCCTCTCAGCACATTTTCACTCCTTTATCTATACATATATATAAAGGGCAGTTGGTGTGTATGTATGTATTTCCTGATGAAACTATGAAAATAAAACCATTAAAGACACACATATATATATATATATATATATATATATATATATATAGATAGATAGATAGATATTTTTTTTTAATTTTGATATGAAACAAAGAAATCACAGTGCTCAACTACAAATTTGTAGGAGCTTTATTTATTTGTTGAATTTTTTAAATATAATTGTTTTCCATAGGCAACTACCCAGGTTTCAGGCTTTTAACATATGTAGTTGATCACAAAAATTCCAAATAAGAACCAAATTTCATAAGATTAAAGGGAGATAACTTTGTGAGCATTTAAAAAAAATGCAGAAATTGAAAAATTCAAAAATAAAATCTAAAGCATAAAGAGCGTCCACAATAATCAACCAACGTAATTTACGGTCCAAAAACATAACAGCAAGAAATGTCTTCGCATAAACACCAGAAGAATTATTAGCAACCTCATGATGGCAAAATAGCCTGAAACTGGGTAGTTGCCTATGGAAAACAATTATATTTAAAAAATTCAACAAATAAATAAATAAATATATATATATATATATATGAATGAATGAATGAACAAATAAAGTTTAGCTTTTATTTATTTACATAGGAACAATATTTACAACCAATAGTTTCCTGCTAATACATTCGTCAGGTAAATGAAATAGTTTTTTTTAACGATAGAAATGGTATATCATTACACCATTTCTATCATTTAAAAAAAAAAAAAAACTATTTCGTTTACCTGAGGAATGTGTTAGCAGGAAACCATTGGTTGTAAATATTGTTCCTATGTAAATAAATAAAAGCTAAACATTTATTTGTTCATTCATTCATCTATCAACGCTCTATTACAAATATTGAGCACTCTTCTAATAACACTGTACATTGGATTACTACTGCTTTTTCTAGTATAATAATGCCAACCATACACACTAATTTATATTCACTATTACCAGAGTTTGCTTTTTGTGCAAAATAATGAAGATATTCTAAAATCTAGATTTGAATACTAAGAGAAGGGAAAGTTATTAGTGGCATTCGTGATTAAAACACAAACAAATCAAATATGAAAGACCAAAACAATCAATTAAAGACTTCCCAAACAAATGGCCTTATGACATTTCATTGAAAGGCCATTTGGTTGAACAGACAAAAAAATTTTTAAAAACATAATGTTGATTTCATATTATTTTATCAAAATTATTCTAAAATTTTAAATGGTTTTATTTTATTTTAGAAACTAGAATAATTTTTTGATATTCTTTTAAAAATTGCTTTTTCTGTATATAGTTGCAGATAGGTCATATCTCTAATTTATGGTTGTTAAAGTGGGTATTTGCTATTGACCCGTAGATATGTCATATTATAATCTGGCTAGTTACATAACCTATTCTAACATAAAACTTAAATATTCACCTTTGTTTCAAGACTTTGCTTACAAATATTAGATCTAGAACACTTTGCCATAGACTGTGATGCATGATGTAAACATATAGAAATAAGGGTTGCATTTCTTAGTACTATAATCGTAAATGAGCCTGGGTAAAAAAAGTGTAAGAGTCAACTCGGTAATAAAAAATTTATAATTATCTATTCAACAGTTACAAACAGTATAGAAGAAAAAAAATGTTTTGGCATAAGCAGAGTTATTTAACTCCAATGGACTGAATCCTAAAAATTCTTCTCCACCGTCATCACTTTCAAATATTTTTTTCATTTGCTCATCAATGTTGCCATTATCCATGTCATTGTAATTGCTGATCATTGTGAGTTAATGATAAATAAGAATTAATGTATATATTAGTAAACCCTTGCGGTAAGAAAAAATAGTAAATAATTTGTTAGTAAAAACATACAAAACTTTGTCTGTGGGGGAAAAAGAAGGAAAGACCAAGAGTCACACCAACCAAAAATAATCGATTAACACTATAAGACTTGTCCAGAAGAAAAAATATATATAAGCTGCTAGGATTGTCTAAAGCTAAAATGTAAAGAGTGCTCAATACTTAAGTAGAGCAAATATGTTAATCCTAATGAGTCAGATATACCTACTAATACTTTCACTTACTAACTCATCAGGGTAAGAATCTGACTAAAAAAAAAAAAAATTTCTTTCCATTATCCTCGTCATATATCTATCTTGTAGCTATAATTAGCAATTATTATAACTTGTGATTACTGAAAACCCTAAAATCTAATGATGTTTTCTATGTTTCAGTGTGACCCGGAATTATTTGGACTGGCTGACCAGTATGCCATGGGGCAAAAGTAGCGAAGAGAACTTTGATCTGGAATACGCCCGTAATATCTTGGAGAGGGACCATTATGGTATGGAAGATGTTAAAAATAGGATCTTGGTATGTATACTAGTCTGAAGAACTAAAGAAATTGTCTGCATGTGCACGTACAAGAAATGCTACCCAGGGTGGATTGATTTCTTGACTTTTGTAAAACATCTGGCAAGACGTGTTTGTATATTAGGGACGTTCAATCTGACATGTAAAATTTACCCCTCCTCCTATATTTAATACAATTGCATAAAGGTTAATATTATCTTCAAAATTTTAGGACCCTTTAAAGAAAAACATTTTTTAAATTCCTGATGGTTTTTTTTTTTTTCTCTACTTTTTTCAGCTTATAGAAATGATGAAAATTATGGACAAAAACAATGTTTACATTTTTGCATCATTAAATGAATTGAAATTTAACATAGCCAAAACAAGTTCTGACTGGAGTCTTTTTACAAAATTCTATGAAAAATTAATTAAAAGTTTAAATTTTCAGGAAAATTTCAATACTTATTCACCTGTTAATGAAATTATGGTTAAAATAGGTTTGTAACTTGGTTATTGGCTGTGTCAAATTTCAATTGATTTAATGGTGCGAAAATATAAACATTGTTTTCATTTATAATTCTCATTATTTCCCTGAGCTGAAAAATTTATTTTTAAAATCATCTGGATTTTTTTATTTTTTATTTTTTAATGGTCCAAAAATTTTGAAGATAATATTAAACTTTATTCAAGTTTTGTTGTGTTAAATATGGGGGAGGGGGGTTAAATTTTACACGTCAGATTGGACATCTCTAATGTATATAGATATCTTGTAATATTTCACAAGTTTTGAAAATAACTGCCAAATGTTTGAGTTTACCCAGCACCATTCATTTTGTTGAGTATCAGCAATATCTTCATTTATTTTAAAATTGGGAGGGGCTACTCACTTTTGTCCAGGTGTTAGGTATGTCTTATCATATCTAACAGTATCATAAGAAATATGTTCTATGATATATATTTAATTTGGAGGCATTTGTGGTGCAATGGTTATAGTTGTAGGAAATGGACACAGTCTTCTATTTCTCCTCCATTGTAAAGATGTCCACAGGGGTTCCATTAATTTTTTTATTGAAATCCAATTAGCCAGTCCTGTTCCTCAATATTAGCTTAATACTTGTATCAAGTTTCATTATGATTGAATTACTGTAGTTACCAACTAGTTATATACAAATAGACAGATTGCCATTTATATAGTTGGTGTAATATAGTAGCTGATTGCTGTTCCCAATATTTTCAGTATTTATTGATAGTGGAGATTAGGTCGCTTATTTGTCTATAACCAAAACTATCACTGCTTAAGTCACATTACCCTAAATCGTCATAACAGAATAAATACTCAAAATTTGATCATGCAACTTTAAGGTCTTTTTTTTAAATCAAGTTTTAATGAATAAAATAAATTCCCGGTATTATATATTCATATATAGTTTGTTTTTATATCAATTTATATTCAAAGTTATCAGAACTAAGTTTCCATTTCAAATTGTTTTGTTTTTTTGGTTTTTTTTTTTTTTTATTCCTTTAATAAATTTGATGACTTTACTTACTTATGATACAAACTCTCTTACATTGAATTTTTAACTTCCACCTCTTCAGATAATATCTTTAACAAATCATTTTTTTTTTTCACTGCCTGGAGGTTTTTTTTTTCCTAGTTATATTGATGATTGTATGTAAACAATGAATAGTATAAAGCTTATGTCAATAAGTATATGTTGTCTAATTATTTTCATTTTTTGTTGGTTACTTTCAGGAATTTACTGCTGTCAGTCTGCTGAAAAAAAGTACCCAAGGGAAGATCTTGTGCTTTTATGGCCCCCCAGGTGTAGGTAAAACTAGTATTGCCAAATCAATTGCCAAAGCTCTCAACCGAGAGGTAAGTAATAATTTGTTTTCTTTGACTAACAATATATTTTACTCTTTCCATTTTACTCTTTATAAATTCTGTGTATAATTGAACACTAATTCTCATGTTCTATTAGCAATTGGATGTGGCACACCCTATTCTGACGGGGAGTCCCTGTGGCACGGGGAGTCCCTGTGGCACACCCTATTCTGACGGGGAGTCCCTGTGGCACACCCTATTCTGACGGGGAGTCCCTGTGGCACACCCTATTCTGACGGGGAGTCCTGTGGCACACCCTAGTCGGGGGAGTCCCTGTGGCATAGTCACTAACGTGCTGAACTGCAGCATCATTGTAAGCATGTTCAAACTCCAATTGTTCTATGATATTCACCACATCCCACCCCCAGTTATTGGTTAAATAGTACTGCTGCTGTTCTTTTACAAGAGTGGCTTTGACATTACCTTAATGTCCTATACCACTTCATTCCGCCTGGCCAGAAGTCACTTTCATTTTCCTAATCTGCCCCAAACAATAGACTTTGTTTAAATGTAATATTAAACATATTTAAAAGTCTTTAATTTAAGGGAAATAACTCGCGTAACTTTAAATGAAAAGGCCATTTTTTTAATTTATATATCCTTATAGAATGGAACTCTGGAATTCTAAACAGGATGTTAAGAATTAAATAACACCTGAATGTTGATATGCCATGAAGCAAAGATACCAAGCAAAAACATATAAAACCAAAATCAATCAGGTTTTCTTTTGTTGCAGTGAAATACTAGTATTACAACAAAGCTTCTCTGACCTGTGATTTCAGTTTATTATGAATATTACAAAAATCCTCCATTGAGAAATCATTCTTTCTATTTTACTCAATTGTATTTTACTTTTTAACTTCTTTTTCAGTATTTCCGATTCAGTGTTGGTGGAATGACCGATGTAGCTGAAATTAAAGGACACAGGTAGGAACATTTATAAATTCTTATTATAAATGAAAACTTATTGGATTCGGCGAAATAAGTATATAAAGGTAACATCTATTTGCTGTTACTGGTTATTTACTTTGCTTCCTTATTGTCGGCAGTTTTTAACACAAGGTTAAATTTTAAAATGAAGATCTCACCCAAATACAATTGGGTAATGCCAAAAATAGCTTAGTTCATTATAGATATATATTTATGTGTGGTGTAATGGTTAGCAAGCTAAATTTGCAGACCATTGATAGTGAGTTCATCTCTCATTGGGCCCCACATACTTTTGGCCTTGTACCACATCTAAGCTAAGCTTAATAAATAACTATATATTTGATATGTAGTGTGACAAGAGAAATTACGCACAGGGATGCATAACTTACTTCTTTGGCCATTTGGTGATCTCTGGTTGTTTCTATTCTTCCTCTCCATGTTGAATTCTATTGCTAGATTCTTGTTGGCTGTTCGTCTTTGATGCATTCCTTCTTCTTGGTCAGTCTTGTTGTCAAGACATTCATCAAACAAGAACACCATCTTATTTCTTTAAACTTTTATTTACTTAACTAAAATTCTTCTTCTAACTAACACAACGTGCATGTGCATAATGAGCCCATGCTTCTCATCGGACATCCAAGCAGGTACTGACGTGTTAACTTGGTCCCACATGACTTCACATACTTCACGGGGGTCACAAATTGTCTGTCTATTTATTCAAACACCTTCGCCAAGTCATGTGGATCCTAAGTGATTAGGCAATTGACTCTCCAAGGAAAAAAATATTTCAGGGGGGGAAAATACAGAATGTTTTTTTGTTTTTCAAGCAAAAAAAAAGAAATTAGTCAATAATACAATTTATAAGTGATAAATAATTATTTTATTTTTTTATAAAAAATAATTATTTACTTTTTTTTAAATTCTGAAAACAGACAGGTGCAAAATACCTAAAAGTTCATGAAACAGTCCAATAAATACCTTTCTTTTTTTTTTTCTTTTTTTTTTTTTGTTAAAAACATAAGTTCCTCTTTTGTTATTATTTCTTTTCTTTCCTTATTTTTCCATTAAATATAAGTTCCTCCTTTTTCTCCTTTCTTTTTTTTTTTTTTTACGTTAAATCCGTTTCCAAAAACAATCACTTTTCATTTTCTTTCCTTTTCAAATTAATTCAGTTTTCTTCAACAAATCTCTTTTCCCATTCTACAAACTTTTTTTCTTTTCTTTTCTTTTTTTTTTTTTTTTTTTTTTTTTAATCCGTTTCCAAAATATGTGACAAAAGCGAGCACGGACATGTCTGGTGTGCAAAATGAGAGTAGCAGGTGATTAGGGAGATTTGAATTTTCTGTTCACTTATTATTTGTATTTAATAATCAAAACATTTTAAATGTTGACAATAATTAAAACCTATTAAAACATGCACACAATTCTTATTTTTCATATTCATTTATTACTTTTCCACATACTGTCAGATTAATTACCATTTCTTCATAAGACACACTCACACATTTGAGTTGCTTTTGTGTAATGGTTATTGTCACAGAAAATGAACTCGGTTACTCAAGTTCAAATCTTGGACGAGGCTGTTTGCATTTCACTTGGCCCTATTATCTTTGGGAAAGGTAACAAATCCAACTATTCACCCTCCAGCTATGGGTTAATAATTCTACAGACAAGACTTTAACCTAAATATGACAAACAGTCTAGGAGAAGGAAATCTCTGAATTCAAACTTGTTAAAATCCACTTAAAAATTGACCATGTCTTGCATCCTCTTCATGCTGCTTGGTTGGTTATATATATATATATAATCTTCATTTTTTTTTTTTTTTTTTTTTTTTTTTCTCAGCCAAAAAATCTTGCTATGCTTACAATTACATAAAAATCAAATCGTCAATACATAGAATAAAGAACAAGCCTGTAATCAGTTTTTTTAAATTATTTTTTATTTTTGCCCCTTTTTTTCAGTAACAAGAGGTTAACTAAAAAGTTTACAAATAAATAAATACCTCCAATTTTGTGTAAGATATTCAGACTAATTATTTAATAATGTTTAATAGATGCACTCAACATTTTATTTGAGGGGGACAGAACTAAGTTTCCATTTCAAATTGTTTAATTTTTTTTTTTTCACTTTAATAAATTTGATTTTGCTTTACTTATGTTACAAACCCTTTAACATTGAATTTTTAATTCCTACCCTCAGGCAATATCTTTCAGAAATTAAGTTTTATACCACCCAGGAGGAGTTTTTTTGCTAGTTATTATAATAAATATTATTTTCTTTTTTAGGCGGACTTATATTGGTGCTATGCCTGGAAAAATCATCCAATGTTTAAAGAAAACCAAAACGGAAAATCCTCTTATTCTTATTGATGAAGTAAGTCCTTTTTTTATTTTTCATTTTATTTTATTTTTTATTGCATTGTGTTGAGAGCTAAAATTTGAGGTATGAGCAAAGCTTCAGACACACCCAGGTTAATAAGTTCCATTAAAAACATTTGAGTTTCCAAATTTATTATGCCAAAGAAAAATATTATTTATAAAAAAGATAAACATTAGTTTTAAACATAGACATTAGTTTTAATGTTGTTTTTTGTTTTTGTTGTTGTTTTTTTTGGGGGGGGGGGGGGGGGTTGGTACATAATTCATTCTATTTTATTATATTTTTATACAAAAGAGCTATTTTCTTATTTAGATAAAAAAAAAAAAAAAAAAAAAAAAAAACGTAGCAAAACAATTATTTGGGGGTTGCTGGAATGGATTAATGGCACTTCAGATTTTCAATGAGGAAAATGGATTTGGTATCGAAGGAAATTGAATTACAAATTGAACAAATTGACCTTCTAAGTCAAGTTCATCACTTTATTTATTTATTTATTTTTTTTTTTTTTTTTTCATTCCTTTAAAAAAATAAAATATTCAATGTTATTTTTCCTCTCTTCCCTTCTCTCTTCCAGGTTGACAAAATAGGCAAAGGTTACCAAGGTGACCCTGCATCTGCTTTGCTTGAACTTTTGGACCCTGAACAAAATGCCAACTTTTTGGACCATTATTTAGATGTTACTGTTGACCTTAGTAAGGTAAGTAAGGACCCTGCATATAAAATATTCTCTATTTGATATATATTTCTTTTTACTTATTAACACTTTATAATGAATCTTATATAATATATAATGTGTGTGTGATTCTGTTTGTACAATGCCTGAGCACACATCCTTTTTATAAAGGAAAATTGGTGAAGACCAACAAAAAAAAGTTCAATAAAATCCACGTATTTTGTCGGGGGGGGGGGGGGTAAAAACCTTTTCTTACTCCTCATTTTCCATATGAAAAGCTGAATAAAAAAAAATATATGGGTATAAATCAATAATATAAAAAATGGATAAAAAATCAACAAATTGATAAGGGTTAAAATATGATAAAAAGCAAATAAGATTTTTTAAAATACAAACAAGAATAAAAATAACTTAAAAACAAAATATGAAGTGTAAAAGATAATAAAACAAATATATAAAAAAAAGAATTGTTTAAATATCGACAAGAGATTTATTTTGAAGACTACATAATTATGAACGTTGAACATGGATCTATTATTTTACATAATTGCCATTTTGCTCAATGTATTTTGGTGGGCAGTGTGGCAGTTTTTGTCTGCCCATATACCAACTTGCCACCATGTCGTTAAAAATTCAAGCATATAACTTATTTGTCATTGCAAACTCCCTACTACACTTACAGATGTTTTTGGCATCCATGCACGACTTGCTATACACTGCCATTAATTAGCAATGAATTTTAATCAGTTTAATGCTTTTTGCATTCAAAAGTTTAATAACTGCACAAACTTCACAGTTGGCAGTAACATCAATTGGGAACTCCATCAGAAATGACTAACAAACCAAAACTGAGTATGGCAACAAAGTGAGTCCACATGCACAACAAACACAACAGTGTTGCCAATAGCTGCACAAACAGTTTCCCTGTGTCTCCAACACTTTGGAGACCTTACTTTTGGAACATTACCCAGTTACATTATTTATAACAAACTTTTATAGTAATTTAAGCATCACTAGACTTGCAGATTCATTACTTCTGAAAAGTGAGTTCAATCCTCAGTGGATGCACAATGTTTGTGAACTTGTGTCAAATCCTATTTATAGTGAAAGGGTTAGGGTTTGTTTTTTGTTGTTGTAATTTTTTAATTTTATTTTGTATGTTTTATTTTTATTTTTTAGGTTCTCTTTATTTGCACAGCCAATGTCACAGAGACCATTCCTGAACCTTTACGTGATCGAATGGAGATGATCGATGTGTCAGGTTATGTTGCTGAGGAAAAAATGAATATTGCCAAAGTACGTCAATTTCTTTCCTTCTTTACCAAACATCTTGTAATATATACTTAAAACCATAAAATTGTGTATGAATTAGTATTAGATAGGAATACTTGAAACCATATAATTGTGTATGAATTATTAGTATTAGATAGGAATACTTGAAACCATAAAATTGTGTGAGAATTATTGGTATTAGATAGGAATACTTGAAACCATAAAATTGTGTGTGAATTATTGGTATTAGATAGGAATTGTTACTTGAAGCTGCAATTGTTAATGAATGAAATCATTAGTTGAAACTATAATTGCATAAAAAAACACACTTTATTCCGCATTTACCAAGGGTCGATATGCTGTAAAACAAAATGAAAATGTTAATTTTCATAATTTCTTTTGCTGTTCTGACATTGAAGTTAATTTTTTTTTGTTGATTTTAATTCCATTTTACTTTTCTTTTTTGTTTTCAGTCGTACCTTGTTCCTCAAGCTCAGAGTAATTCTGGTGTCCTTGGTGACATTGTGGAGATAAACGATGAGGGATTGAAACTGCTTATTAAATCTTACTGCCGAGAAAGTGGGGTCAGAAATCTCCAAAAACAAATTGAAAAGGTATTTTATTTCCTTCCTCTCACCCTCTCACTCTCTCCCCCTCTCACTCTCTCCCCCTCTTCTCACTCCCCTTTCTCCTCTCACCCTCTCACTTCCTTTCTCCTCTCACCCTCTCACTTCCCTTTCTCCTCTCACCCTCTCACTTCCCTTCTCTCTCACTTCCCTTTCTCCTCTCACCTCTCTCACTTCCCTTTCTCCTCTCACCCTCTCCCTTTCTCCTCTCACCCTCTCCTTTCTCCTCTCACCCTCTCCCTTTCTCCTCACCCTCTCCCTTTCTCCTCTCACCCTCTCCCTTCTCACCCTCTCACCCTCTCCCTTTCTCCTCTCACCCTCTCCTTTTCTCCTCTCACCCTCTCCCTTTCTCCTCTCACCCTCTCCTTTCTCTCTCACCCTCTCCCTTTCTCACCCTCTCCCTTTCTCCTCTCACCCTCTCCCTTTCTCCTCTCACCCTCTCCCTTTCTCTCTCTCACCCTCTCCCTTCTCTCACCCTCTCCCTTTCTCCTCTCTCTCCCTTTCTCCTCTCACCCTCTCCCTCTCCCTTCTCCCCTCTCACCCTCTCCCTTCCCTCTCCCTCTCACCCTCTCCCTCTCACCCTTCCCTCCTGCTTCTGATTAAAAAAAAGAAGTAAAAATTGGCAGTTAAAGTTATAATACACTTGGAAAACCTTGAATATTACAATTATTTTTCGTTTGTTTTTTGTCAACCAGGTGTACAGAAAAGCTGCCTATAAAATTGTAAGTGAAAATATCGAAAAAATTGTTGTAACACCTGAAAATTTGCCTGATTTTGTGGGCAAGCCACTTTTCACAACAGATAAGATGTATGAACAGACACCTGCTGGAATTGTTATGGGGTTAGCTTGGACGGCCATGGGTAAGTGCTTTTCTTTCTTTTTATTTCCTTATTAATTTTAACTTCTCTTCATATTTAAAATGTTATTTAAACTATTAAAATATACTGATAAAAGATATTGAATCAGTTGTTGCATATGTTCTTCTCAATGGATTGGTTAAAATTAAATTTAAAAACTAAAAAAATTATTTTTGGAGAATTAAAAAAAATTTTTTTTACTCTTTTCGATAATTATATAATTGCCTATTATATTATAAATGAAAAAATTATACATCAATATTTGTTCTGTTTAAAAAGTGGGGTCCTAAATTTTGAATTGAGTTTTCTCCAAAAATTATTAGCTAACAAGAATGAAGTAAACTAGTTATTAAATATGTATTTGTTTTTAGAATCTAAAAATATGAAATTTGAAACTTAAATTAAGCATTTTACTTTTTTACCAACTGAGGCTTGGCAAACCAATAATAATAGCTACCAACAAGAATTACAAACACAGCATACTATTTTTTTTTTTTTTTTTTTTTTTTCAATAATTTTTTTATTTTCTTGCCCTGTTGGCAGGGGTTGTTGGAATAGGCTGGCTTCATCCTCTGTTGAGGAGGTAAGACTCCATCAAAAAGGGTGTCCTGGCTATTGATGCTAAACTGCATCTGATAGGCAGTGTGGAGTACCCCTTCATTACCATTACTCCCAAGTCAACTCTGATCAGAAATAGATGGGTCAAATTCGTATTTGAAAGGACCATGTGCAAAAACATAATTACAACAAACCCTCTTAAGAAATGTAAATATGAACATACAATGAATGCAATTCCCTAACCTCTAGGCATAAAATAACACAAGACAGGTTGACATACCATTAAAATCAATTGATTTTATTTTCCATCAGCTTAGAAAATTTGCATCTAATTTACACTTAGACATCAGACATATGTTCATGAACTTTCACCAACTCTGACACAGGGTCACAAAAATTGAGTTTTATTTATTTTATTTTAATTTTAATTTAATTTTAATTTTAATTTATTTTAATTTTAATTTATTTTAATTTTAATTTATTTTAATTTTAATTTATTTTTAATTTTAATTTATTTTTAATTTTTAATTTATTTTAATTTTAATTTAATTTTAATTTAATTTATTTTAATTTTAAATTTATTTTAATTTTAATTTATTTTAATTTTAAATTTATTTTATTCTATTTTTTTTTTATTTTTTTATTTCCTTGCAGGTGGCTCTACTTTGTATATTGAAACCTGCCTGAAATGTCCAGTGGTGGAAGATTCCAAAGAACAGGGTTCTTTGGAAATAACGGGTAACCTTGGCCAAGTGATGAAAGAAAGTATCCAATTGGCATTTACATTTGCCAAATCTTTTATGGGCGACAAACCTCCTCATGACAAATTTCTTCAGCATGGCCATCTCCATCTCCACGTACCAGAGGTCAGTGAACTGTTTTTTTTTAATTAGATGTGTGCAAAAGTTTCCAGCATAAAATGTTTCAGTTGTTTATTTTATGATTTTCTTTTTCTCCTTTTTTTTTCTCTCTCTCTCTCGTAAAGAGTGGCAAGTCACCAAAGCATTAGAAAAGTAGTTCGACAAACTCCCACATGAGAGGACAGAATGGGATACAAGATCAGTTTAAACTGGTCTCCCTCATGACAGTTTTAAAAATTGCTTAAATTTTGTTGATACACCCTTTAAGGGCTGACTGAAGTACCGGGCAACAACCCCAGCCATTAACACCTTTTAGGTAAGGGGACGGCTGCTACCTGGTGGAAGATCCTCTAAAGCTAAGCTGTTAATTATTTAATGTGCCTCCCAACTCAGTCCAAATGGATCTTATATAAAGAAGGCAATGATCATCCCAAAATTCACTGAAACTCATTTCACCAATTGTTTTGTTCAAATGATTCATTTCTCAAATTTCAAACATACAAAGGGGAGATAACTTTAGTATCTGAAAGTATTTATTTCCTATAAGTCCAACATGAACGAAGGGGAACCACTCTTGACTGATAAATTATTTATTTATTTATTTATTGATCTACTAGGAAAAAAGAAGACTGGTATAGGGTTAGTTTAATGGGAAAATAAGGAAATAATTTATCAGTCAAGAGTTTGTTAGATTTATAGGAAATAACCCTGAAAGTTTTAATATTATTTTTTATTATGTTATTACATTACACCAGTTTAATCAATTTGTGATATTGAATTTATTCACTGAACTCACATGAATAGTTTTCTAAGACTTTGAATATTCAAAAAAATAGTTTTTTACATAGTTTTATTTTTCATAAATTCATCAGTGAATCCACCCCATCCCACCACACCCCAAAAAATACGATTGAAGATATTCATTTAAAATAAGTAAAACAATTTTGTTTAATGGGATATTTTATCATTTAAATCAAGAAAATTCTTTTTGTTGCGATGATAATCTTGAGTATATTTAATTTATTAACTTTAAAACAAATTTTTTTTTTTTTTTTTTTTTTTTTTTTACTTTATTTTTTGAAATATTCATTGAATAAAGAGCAGATTTTAGGCAACATTATTCCACAAATGAATATTTCATTAATGAGGATTTTTCATGGTTAAAAAGTAAAACAATTTTTTTTCTTTCTTTTTCTCGACGTTATCTTGCTCAATCGACTATATAGCTAATTTGATCAAGGGACATAACTCTTATCAAAGTTTCGAAAAGAGTTATGTCCCCTCCCGTGAAATTTAAGTGTTTTAAATTCAGTTTCTTAAAAATGTATTTAAATTTATTTACTTGATGTATTCAATTTTTTTCTTTCTTTCTGTGTGCGTTTTCTGCAGGGTGCCACACCCAAAGATGGTCCCAGTGCTGGTTGTACCATCGTCAGTGCTCTACTTTCTCTTGCTATGAATCGTCCTGTACGACAAAACATTGCGATGACTGGCGAGATATCTTTAACTGGCAACGTCCTGCCTGTTGGTGGAATCAAAGAAAAAACGATTGCTGTATGTATTGTTTTTACTTGTTATTTCTTTTTTTCCCGGCCGTTTTCTGCGTCACTTTTAATGCTTGTTTTATGTTTTATTCGCTATTTTTTTTGGCTGCTAGTTTAAACTCATCATATCATTAAATCGAGCTCATTCAAATCTTTCCTTTGCACATAAAATGTATTTTTCTCACTTCCTCTCTTCAAAACTATATTTATCTAAGTACTGTCTTTATTAATGTGATTTTATAAAGTTTTAAAAAAATGTGATGATCATAATAGAATGCATTGTTTGTTAATGTGATTTAAAATAAGAATAATTACCCATCGACTAAATTTTTAAAAATAAAGTTAGAATTGTATCTAGTCCACAATTTTTATTAACTTAAATTTCTCAATTTAGTTAAACACATTTTTATTTGATAATGTTTTCCACTCATATCAAATATTAAAAAAAAGTTATGCCTCAAACAACCAACATTCAAGCTTCTGAATGTTCCTCCTTTGAAATAATTTTAATGACTACCCATTCTAATGCCACCCCACAGAGGGCACCTTACGTGGTTGTAATGGTTAGCAAGCTAGTTTTACAAACTCACTGGGCGCCCCATACTTCTGACCTTGTGCCACATCTAAGCTAAGCTTAGTAAACAACTAATGCCACCCCCAGAGTTTAGTGTGAATGCATAAACTTGTCTTTTCTACTTAATATTTAATTTCGTTTTCTTTTTTTTTTTGCAGGCCAAGCGTGTTGGTGTCGACTGTATTATCTTACCAGCTGAAAACCAAAAGGATTATTCAGACTTGCCATCATTTATCACAGAGGGACTTGAGGTTCACTTTGTCAATCACTATCGAGATGTGTTCCATATTGCATTTCCTCAATGAGGGATCAAAAAGCCAAACAAACTATTATCAATCATCTCTTGATTAATTTATATATGAAGAACGAAATCAGAAAATATTGATCTACTTACATTGCAATCATCCATCAATAAAACCATTGTACAGTCTGAGAGATTAGTAGGAAGGAGTACAAGAAGAGTATATAAATGAGAAATAAAGTAAGCCTAATGAGTCAGAAAATATCTACCTAGGTTTCTCCTAATGGATAATCAGGATAATTCTGACTGCTAGGGGTTGGTGCAAATTACATTTTATTCTCAAAAACCATCACAAGGACACATTAAATTAGCATTAAAATAAAATAACAAACCAAACTTTTTTTTTTTTTGTTATGAATTTTTTTTCTCCTGGTGAAAGTTTGTATTGTGTAATTACAGACTATAAAGCTGGGAGTTTTTTTTTTGTTTTTTACTGTCCGGAAACAGACCTTGAACCCTTAAGAAATACTGAAAAAAATAAGGGTAGTGATCAAGTGGGTAGGGGTTGAAATTTACATATCTATTATCACTAAATAATTAATCTTTTGTGGGGTGTTGGAGGTTACTGGTCCCTTAGATAACAAAATCCTAGGAGAGAGAAAAAAAAAATCTGGGGGTAGACATACCACAATTACATTTAGAGGTCATGAAAAGTGGGATAAGATTGAAGAGTTAACATCCCTATTTTGTACTTCGCACTTTTCAAGGTAAAAAGTCTTAAATAAAAGGGGCTATCCTCCCTAAAGAATCATGTTTTCTCTGGTGACCCCACTGTATCCTAGGTATAAGACTTAACGTGAAAAGAGAAAGGGCCTTGCAAAACTATTTTTCCATTGCTCTTGAGTTTCACATTCTTATTGGCACGATCTTCAGGTGGATGAATAATTGAAGTTATCTACTTCCTTTGTAAATTGAAAATATCTTTGCAAAAAGTTTGACTATTTCCAAAAGTAGAAATTATTCTAATGATGACAATGTTGGAAAATATTTACTGAACATTGTATTGAAAACCTTTTTTTTTTTTCTTTTTTTTTTTGTTTCTTCTTCTTAGGTACACAATGCTGGTATAAAACTAAACAGGTTTAAAACTTGAAGATGTTGCCATAAATGTAAAACTTAAAGCAAAATGTGTGTGTGTTACACAATCTAACAAAAATCAAAACCCCATATTGCTACGAAGAGTTTCACGTTTTCAGGATCATCAAACAAAGAATATTCTCGAAAAACTAAAATTGAACCTTAGGATTTAAGGAATACTGAACTCTTACAACTTTGAAATTTTCTGAAATTCAGACTATTGATTTTTTTTTTTTCTTTTTAGATGTTTTGTCTGATTCTATTTCTCTGTTCTGCTTTATCTTATCTCATTCATAAGATTTTCCAGAGAATTGTTTTCTCTGATTGTGAAAACCTGAAATTATTAGATGCAATATATGGTTTTGATTTGTGTTATATTACCAAGATGGCCTCTCACAGTAATTGAACAATTTTATGATAGATATTGCAGTAATTATGTACATACTTAAATGTTTTAGCAGAAATCTATTAAAATTCCAGTTTAATTAAAATAAATAGACAAATAAATTTTTTTTAAGTTATACATTTCCTTGTTTGTAAATAAGATGTATGCATCCAATGAGGCCTAAATATTTGTGATTGGGCATTTTTAAATCAACATCTGATCATTATCAATATCAGGAAAAGTATGTGTTTGGGTTGGGTAGTTTTTTTTTGTTTTTTTTTCTGCTTTTAATATCTAAAGAACATGTAGGTTATTTCTTTTTTCTTTTAACTGGATGCATGCAATGAAGTATTGACATTGAAGCCATTTTGAGATCACTGCCAGTGAATTCACTCTTTACTAAATGTTCTAATCTTTAGGCTTTGGCCACTGATCCCATGTCATAAAAATTTAAAGAAATATTTTTTCACAAATAATTTTAGGGCTGATTTCCATTCAGAATAACTTTTTCTACTCAATGAATTTGCTGGACATTTTCCTTTTTTTTTTTTTAGATAGATTAAGACAAGGAGGGGATCCATTTTGCTGCATAAATACAATTAGACAGTGGTCTCTGTCTTTTTTTTTTTGTCAGTTACCTGCTCTTTGTTTTAATCTTCTTTAAAGTGAATATCACCTATTATATGAATACAATGGTTTCAATGACGTCAGCGTCTGAAAGGAAAAACAAAGGGCAGATAACTCTTGTACATGTATTGTAGAAATGACAGAGGTCATTGTATTTATGTAGTAGACAGAATCCCCAACTTCTAAATCAATGCAAAGATGAACATAAAAAACTGTTTTTAAACCCAACAAATTCCCTGAGTAGAGGAATTTCTTCTGAAATAAAAATACCCAAAATTATTCCAAAGAAATTTTTTTTCTTTCAATTTTTACAAATAAGGACCAAGATTAGTCATAAGTGCCAAGCCTTGTATCAAACTGACCTCAACTTTGTAAATATCAACACAGGATGCCCCACAGTGTAAGGGTTAACAAGCCGGTTTCATAGGCCGTTATTTGTGTGTAGTGAGTTCAATCTCCACTGGGTACTGATATTCAGGTGACCCATTGTTGTGGCTGTGTGCCAGGCCAATTTTAACTAATATATAACATCTAAGATCTCTACCATATCTTAAAAGCCATTGATAGTACAATCTGCACCCACTGTTCAATTCTTGTACTCAAAACAAGTGAATTCCAGCTGTACTTTCTTAGTTACAACAAATAGCTCTGATTAAATCTCTTTGCAGTTGCTTCATTCTCTTTTTACGAAATACAAGGACTCGAAAAGTGATGGTAAATGTTTGGAATGTACTACATCATGGGAAATTTTGGTAAAATCAAATTCAAAAAATTCAAAAAAATGCCAGAATCTTACGGGATTTTTGTAAAGGTGAGGACAATCTCGGATATCATCTGTGGATTTCTTCGGATGTATTTGCTCATCATTGTTGATCTTGTTGAAAACATTTTAGCCACATTTCAGCTTTTCTTTGGGTAATAATATGGTATTTGCAGGACATGGACCATAATGTCATAAACAGTACTGTTTAAAAGCTGGCTATACACATTATTTAAAAAAAACATTTTTTTAATTTCCCTTTCCCTCACTTTTTCTTTCTCCAGAATGAAAAATAAATTTAATGTTTAAAGTAAAAGTATATTCCGTCTTTCTTTTTCTTTTTTTTTTTTTTTTTTTTTTTTTTTTTTTGTGTGTGTGTGTGTTGGGGGGGGGGTTGCATCCAACGAGGGTCAAATTTGCCATTCAGTAGTAAGGATTTGCAAGACTAACTTGCTAACCATTACACTACAATGGGACACCCTGGTAGGGTGGGAGGTAACTATTTACCTAAACGTCTGAAAAAGAAATGTAAATATAAACAATTCCCTAACCACTTGGCATAACATAACCCTAGATAAGTATGCATTAAAATTAAGCTAATAGTCTGCCCTACTATTTACTCATGATTGGAGATAAAACAAATAAATTCCTTTCTTTTCCAGGGGTATTAGCACAAAGTGGAATGCATCAGCTTCATTTCAATTCTTCCTTAGATTTCTTCAACCCACCCCACCCGTTTCTTTTTCGGGTTAATGGGGATCGTTCCAAGTGCTCTCATGATCATTGATATCACTATCTCTATGTTCCAAGTTTGGACTATCCATGGTTATTTTTATGCCTAGAAGTTAGAGAATTATATATGTTGTACATTTATATCGACACTTTTGTAGTTAATAGTTTTAATCATAGGTTCATTTCACAAGGGATTGTGTTGTGGGGTTACTTTTATGATATTGATCAGCTTTTTTTTAATAATTTTATTCTAGGTTCCTTTATCCAAAAATGGCAACCACATCCACAATATAGTCATTGATCAAACCAACTATGGGAGACTGGAGATTCAGAAAGGAACAAGTTACTATACCCCAATGACGCATTTAAAATAAAAATGAAATTTATTGTGCAGCAAAACTCATCAAAGTCTGTCTAGTACATAGAATAATGTATTAGTGTCAGGAACATGAACAGCCTACAGTAATAATATACATGTATATGCATGCAGAGCAATATCATGTTGGCAGATTACAGGAAGCATGGATGCTTTGACAGATGCAGTGTTTTGGCAGCCTACAACGGATGCAGGCAGTTTATTCCATGCTTTGGCAACTCTGAGCATGAAAAAATAACTTGCACACACTTTTTTAATACTCAAACATGGACAATGACCCTGGTATGAAACATAGCAAACATTCCTGCACTGTTAAATACTTACTCATAGAATTGTGGAGCTTTCATTCTCATCAGAAAATGAGCCTTCACTTCAAATTGTAATGAAGATCTATTTGAAAATGTCAACCTAGATGACATTGGCCTTTTTGAGAGAAATGACTTTATTATTATTATTATTATTATTATTATTATAATGACACTCCTTGTGAGTTTTTCAAACCAGTTGTAAAATTGTGTCTTTTACTACAGTCCAAGTGACAGCAAGTCTCCTCAGCTCTCCAGGACTCTTCTCGCCCTGTCAACTGAGGTGTTAGAATACACCAACTGCACCTCTGCAGAGGGGTAAGACTCCCCCAATGGGACCACTTGTTGGTTGTAGGTGGCGACTCATGATGCTTAAGGATGGAACCCAGGTGGCTGAGCAGTCTATGACATGCAATACTCCACTTAGGCCCTTACTTAGGTTAGACAGGTAGTTGGAGAGGTCCCCTTCAATCAATCAAATGGTCATGTCAAGCCCTAGCACCTATATGATTGCCCCAACCCTATTCCCCTTATGACAAACCCCCAACCCTTTTTATCATATAGGTACTAGAGGGCGGTGGCTGAGGGTCTACATGTCCTGGGTATGACGTTTAACTCTATCTGATTCTGAGGTTCCAGGCTTGGAGGTTTGGGGAATGTGTAGCACCCCTTCATCACCATTGTTCCCTGGTCCACTCGTCCACTCTGACCCAGAGTGGTTGTACCTGTTAGGGTCCCATCTATGGGTTGACTACGAAAATGTGCTTATAAAAAAAAATTGAGTATCCATTAAGAATGAATATCTTTCAAAACTTTGTCAGCATTAAATGATCCACTGAGGTTGATATGCCATAAAACAAACCAAACCAAAAACCAGGACTCTAAGTATTCTAGCCAATCTCAGTAGTGCTGTCATTTGGACAGTCTTAATTTTTCATCAGATGTCCGCCCCACCCTATATATTCTTTTCTGTGATTTTTAGAAGGGTTTCCCAGCAGTTTCTTGATGTGTTCTTTACACTTCAAAAGTCTATCTTCCTGGCTGGCTGATTTAGCTTTGACTTCAAGATGCTGTTCCTACCATTAACTTCATTTTCTGTTAGACAATTGCAATTTGCATGGCAATCTTCTACAGAATTTCGGATTTTGTTTATTCATCCTTGGATCTATTATTAAATTTTTGTCTAAGATCATAAGTTATTTGCTTAGACTTGGATATTTTTCAGGACGAACTATTGGTTCATGATAAGTTTTCAAGGTTTAAAAGTATTAATGCACAATAGCACACAAGAAATGATCTTATTAGAATTTTATTTTACTTATAAATAGCATTAGATGCTGGAAACTCCCAAAGTAGAGAGACGCTATCTTCTTTTTTTTTTTTTTTTAAAAAAATCAGTTATAAGGATGAATTTCTTAGATTTAATTTTGCAAAATTTGTCTTTTGTAGAAAGGTGCATAGATTTTTGTAAAGAGAGGGGCGTTCTACAGAAGAGATTTATTTGTATTAATTGTGGGGGTTCATGATGCAAATGGAGACTTAGAAAGTCAAACATAGACAATTATGCATGGAGATAACAAAAATGTAAAAAAAATTTTTTTTTTTGTTTGAGAGGTCGAAACTGGATTTACAGCAGATCATAAAACTACTTTATTTGTGGTTCCACAAAATGACCAGTTACTTTAACATATTTCTCTCAAGAGTGGGGAAAAAATGTTTAAAATATAAGGGGGGGAAAAATTCATAGATTTTACATTTTTTTTTTTAATTTAAAATTTTAAAAAATTGTTGTTTTTAAAAAAACTATATATATTAAAAAAATCTTTTGGCGTTCTCTTTAATTTTTTTTTCTTTTCGTCTCAAAGGTTTCGTGTATTTCCGTGAAATGTTCTTTATAGATAATCTAATGATATTGTCTCTTGCGCGCTATTCTGCTTTAGTACTAGTTAAAAGAATTGTGGCGGGTGACTAAAAATAAATTACGTGATCACTGGTAGAATTTAACTGATCTAAGGGAGGTAACTCTAAAGAACAAGGGAATTGTCTCCCTTAGATCAAGCTAGAAAATGATGAGGTTATATCAATTATAAAATATAGTATTATGTTATATATGGTCTCTGTACTCCAAATATCGACTGTTTGAAAGCACTTAATAGACAGGTGGTTTTTCTGATTTTTGTTTTCAGGATTTTTTTAATTAGAAAAATATCTTCTATTTGAGCTAATTCCATAATTTTTGCCAGTAGTTGTTAGTCTGCGAAATTACCCAGCAAATGATTGGAACCATTTAGATAAAGAATATTTGGTTATTTCTTAGTTGAGTAACATGATATTACAGGGTGACCCGAAAAAACGGAACCCAAATTATTTATTTATTTTCCCATTAAACTAACCCTAACCCCCTAGTTAAAATTAAGTTTTATTACAAAATTTGTGGGTTCTGTTTTTTCTGGGTCAGCCTGTAATATCATGTTACTCAACTGGAGGGGGTAGGGTTAGTTTAATGGGAAAATAAATAGATAATTTGGGTTCCGTTTTTTTTTTCTTCTTTTTCTGGGTCACCCTGTAATATCATGTTACTCAATTAGGAAATAACCGAATATTTGCTTTAAATTTTTGGAAAATCCATCCATGAAAGTATGAAGACTGCCATAAAAGCTTGAGGAGGAGCAAATGGGTATTATATATATATATATATATATATATATATATATATATATATATAAAATCTAATAGCTGGACATTGTGGCTTCATAAAATATATCTTAAACAAACTAGATTGAATAATTCAAATTCATAGTATATTTTCAAACCTTACAGAGAAAAATATCATGAATAAATCAAAAACGTTATGGAATTCACTGAACACCCCACCCCAGAGTAACTGACTCACCAATTTCTTTCCTTTCTCTCACTTTTTTTTAAACAAATACACGACAAACTTGTCTTCGTTTTTCTGTTTTTGTTTCTTTTTCAGTGCCGTAAACCCCAAAGAGAACATCTGTCCATTCTAGGCCGAGATTTAAAAAAAAAAAAAAAAAAAAAAAAAAAAAGTGACTTCTTTCTGAATGAAGACGGGGTCTTGGAAAAGGGAGGTAACTAAAAGTAATTTAGAAAAAATTCCTCGGCCGGTAAAATATTTCATTAGTTATACAAGTAAGTATAGATATAAACTTTTGATGATTGGTGGGGAAATCTGGATTCATCAAAGTTTCCCAACCCCAAAAGAAGAAACAATTCATTTCAGGTATTAAAAAAACTAAAATTTGAATAATCGAAACTTTTTTTTCTCACCACCAAATAAATAGGAAACCAACTTTTGTCACTTGGCCTTTCTACAGCGATTATTACAATTTCGGATGATGAAAATTTGGAAAGTGGAGATAGCCCTTTTCTAGTACCAGATCGTTACTTAGTATCGGGTAAAATCGAACAGTGTGACACAGAGAGAGAGATAGTGTGTGTGTGTATGTGTCCTCCCTTATTAGGTGCATGGTAAAATGAAGAAACTGGCTGGTAATGGCACAAAAACCGGTAAAATGCACAATAGCGTGCAAGAGATAATATCATTAGAATCGCATTTTATTCCTGATGATTTTTTTTAATTTCAGCTTATGGAAATAATGAAAATTATGAACGAAAAACAATGTTTACATTTTTGCACCGTTAAATCAATTGAAATTTAATGTAGCCAAAAACAAGTTATGGCTAACGGTTTTTTTTTTTTAATTCTATGAAAATTCAATTAATGATCCGATTTTCACGAAAATTTCCATAATTGCTTACCTTTTGATGAAAATATGTCTGAAATAGTTGTATTTTTTTTGTTGTTTTTTTTCCTAAAATATATCAGGGGAATTTCTTTTACGAAGTTTAACCTCCTCCTATTTTATTTTATGAAATATGGAGAAAAAAAACGACAAAAACGATTTTTACTTTTTTTCTACAAAGTCTAAATAATTATATATGAAGATTTTTATTAGTTTCAATGCTTTTTAGTAAAAGAACCATGAATACAGAATTCTGCTAAAAATATCAATAAAGAAATTGTCCCTATTGTAAAAATAAACGGACTGTTTTACTTATTTTTC
The DNA here is from genome assembly GCA_023376005.1 of Doryteuthis pealeii. Taxonomy (NCBI): domain Eukaryota; kingdom Metazoa; phylum Mollusca; class Cephalopoda; order Myopsida; family Loliginidae; genus Doryteuthis; species Doryteuthis pealeii. The sequence continues at coordinate 20,452,090 of CM042161.1, read as the reverse complement.
ACGATAACGGTGAGTAATTTTTCCCCAATGGGATAATTTGATCTTTGAATTAACTGTTTTTCTTTGTAACAACTCTTTATGTTTGTTATTTCTTTTTTTTTTTTGCGAGATTGTTTTTAAAAGTTCAAAAGTCTTTACGTTTCTTCTTTCAATATGGCCTAAACTGATCACGTGACGTATTTTGGTGGTACCTACAGAATATTAATCAGAAAATGAAAATCATTCAAATGACATGCATTGCGTTTTTTGTTTGTTGTTGTTGTTGTTGTTTTGTTTTTTTTTTTTTTTTTTTTTTTTTTTGCGTTTTAACCTGGTTGATTTTTTACGGCATATCAACCCTTTTCAGATCATTTAATGCAGAATCAAGCAATTTTAATAAATAACATCGGCTGTTGCTTAACTAGTCACTCAATTAAGATCTGACCAAGCACATCGCTGCTTAACTCCCATGATCTAGTGGGAACTGGTGCTTTCAGTGGGACGTGACCGTGATAAATGTTGTAAGGAAATGGGCGCCTTTTTTTTTTCTTTTTTAAAAATCTGCAATGATTTTTGAGAAACGGATTAAAAATATGAAAAAAAGATTTCCTTGCCTTTTGGAGAGACAATTGACTGAGTGTTTAAAACTCAGACGATAAAAAAAAGACATTCTTCACTTATTCATATATTAAATTGGGTTATTTCCTATAAGTCTAACATAAACAAAGTGGAACCACTCTTGACTGATAAATTATTTATTTATTTATTGATCTACGAGGAAAAAAGAAGTTAGGGTTAGGGTTTAGGGTTAGTTTAATGGGAAAATAAATAAATAATTTATCAGTCAAGAGTGGTTCCTCTTTGTTTATGTTAGACTTATAAGAAATAATTTAAAATTGTCCCCATGTTCTTTGTTGGTTGTGTAATAAAATTCATATTTGAAAATATATATTTCTCTCGTTTTTCTATTTATTGATATCTAAACTTTGTTTTGAATGATTTTTGTGTTTCGGTCTCGTTAAGAGAAACAAAAAGTTAACTGCAACAAACAATGGAATTACATTGCATTCCAATCTTTTTTTTTTTTTTTTTTTTTTTTTGTCTCAGTGAAATTCTTATTTTTATAACTGGTGTAACAATTTTGACGTCATAATGTATTTTATCAAATCAATACCCCTGATTGAAAAAGAAATACCAAAAATTATGGAACTATCGGATTTTAATATTTTCAATGTTGGTTTATCAATGAATGAATTTTATAATGCATCAGTTATTTTATTTCAAAACTTTCTGATTTTTTTTCAGGTCACTTAACTTTGACCCCCTTATTTTGGAGGCACAAAAGATCGGTGGGGTTATATACTTTTGAAACTAATTACAGTATAAATAAATAAATAAAAATAAAAAAGACTGTGAATAGAAAAAAGTTTAAAGGGGCGATTTTAGAAGAAAATAAGTACCGAAAATTTGAAAATAAAATGTTAAAAAAAGATTTTTGGTTTTTTTTTTTACTCTGCTGTTTATGAAATATGATTATACATCGATATTTGTTCTGTTTAAAATTTCACAATTATTCCATGAAATTATATATATATATACGGCGGTGCATGTTCAAATCATTTCAAAATGTGTTTTAGATTGATTCATTGATTTTAACGGCATATCAACCTGTCTATGATTATTTTATGCCAAGAGGTTAGGGAATGGCATTCATTGTACAATCACATTTATAATTTTGTGTATTTGTTTCTTATTTAAGTATTGAATGTATATCAAAAGATCTTTCGTTTTTAATAATAAAAATTATCTTCATGGAGAACGTCTGTATTGTACCTCATATTTTATATTTCAATGATTCCAACTTTTCCAGATTTTTTGATAATCAGGTTTCATCTCTTTCTCACGTTTTAAAGAATTTCTATCAAAATGTCATTGTTGCCCAATTCTGGAGAGGGGGTGTCGCCGGGCTGTAGTGTCTAACGTGCTGGACTGCAGTATCGGAGGAAGTGAGTTCGAACTTCAGTTACGTTATTATGTTCATTTTCGGTCTAATACCCTTGGGAAACGCATGAAGACCCTCATCCCCCAGTTATAGATTAAACAGTAATACTACTGTTCTACAAGGATTTTTTGGTATTAAACAACCCACGAAGGTTGATATACCCTTATAGAAACCAAACCAATTCTGGGTTTTATCTAAAGCGACAATTCTTAAGCAGTCCAATCAGATATCGTTTAAATTACGTTCCACTTTCTAAAGTTGTAGCGGCTTTGAGGCCTAGTTTAAAATAATGCCTCAGTATTGTAAGAATCGCAATACTTATAATCTGCTCTGTAACCGGGGCCTAGAAGTTGTAATTTTTTTTAAAGTATGGAGTTTGAAGCTTTAATTTCGAGCGAACACCTAAGCAACTTATATAAAGGGGCGATGTCTACTCATCTAGACGAATAAGTGCAAATTTGGAAAAAAAAGAAAAAGAAAAAGAAACCAGCGTTGATACATATTGAATAGCAGTTTTCGGTGAAACATATGATTGTACAAGTGCAACACATTCGTACTCACAACACCGAACTCCACATGATCTTTCTTTGTTTCCTAAACTGAGATTCCATCCCAATGGTAAGATTTCGATGGTGCAAGTTCAAACCATGTCAAAAGCTGTTTTAGATTGATTGATTAATTGATTTTAACGGCATATCAACCTGTTTAGGGTTATTTTATGCTTAGAGGTTAGGGAATCACATTCATTGTACATTCATATTTATATTTTTATGTATTTATTTCTCTTTTTTTAAGAACAGTAATTCGGTGTTTACCTTAACCTTCCATCAAGTCAAGATGTGACACAAGGTCTTTTTTAAAGTGGGAAGCCACGTACAAACCGAAGCTCGTGCGGTAGCTGGTAAAAAATACGTGGATCCCATCGGCATTCCCCTTTTCGGGCGTCTCGGATACTAGGCAATAAACCCAGCCCCTCCCCTTTAAACCAGGGGCGGCAGGTGTTGCTTAGAGGGACAACCCCCTGGGATAACGCTGTTAATTTCAGGCTAGCTGAATTCTGCTAAGCGCTCGCCGAGTGACTGCCTTGGCTTTATTGCCTCCTCACCGACCGAACCACTCCAACCAACAGGGGTGACAGGATGCGTACCAAGAGTCACCTCTCACAACCTGGAGGTTGTGAGTTCAATCTGTAGCCTTTCGAGGCAATTTACTTTACCTTCCGCTACATTTAATGCAAAACTTATTCGTCTAGAAGAACAGTAGGCGTACCATTTAACCCAAACCAGGGGATGAGTAGGTTCATACCTTTCTTCGATATTAGTCCGAAAATGTATGTAATAGTGCAACTAGAGTTCGAACTCGCTTACTACGATATCGCAGTCCAGCACGTTAGCCACTATGCCACAGGGGTTATTAGACCAACGGAAAACTAACTGGCATAAGTGTGTTGTATGCCAAGGGGGGGGTCCTTGTGTAGATGATATTGAGGGCTTACGGTCAAGTCAGATGGAAAGCACCGGTTCCCGGTAGATTCCTGAAGTTAAGCAACGATGAGTCGGTTCAGTATTTAGATGGGTGACCATTTAAGCAACAGTAGGTACTGTAAGAAACTGAATATTAATAATGACTTGATTCGACATTAAATGACCCGAAAAGGGTTGATATACCGCAAAACAAAACATGGTTATTACAAAAATGCATTACAAATAGTTTTTACTATAAAAATGCATTGGAAATTATTATACTAGAAAAAAATGCATTGGAACTGGTTTCTCTATAAAAATGCATTGGAAATTATTTTAATATAAAAATGCATTGGAAATGGTTTCTCTATAAAAATGCATTGGAAACGATTATACTATAAAATGCATTAGAAATTATTTTGATATAAAAATGCATTGGAAATGGTTTCTCTATAAAAATGCATTGGAAACGATTATACTATAAAAATGCATTAGAAATTATTTTGATATAAAAATGCATTGGAAATGGTTTCTCTATAAAAATGCATTGGAAACGATTATACTATAAAATGCATTAGAAATTATTTTAATATAAACATGCATTGGAAATGGTTTCTCTATAAAGAGACTAGTCTATGGTCTAGCGCTAGTGAAAAGTGGATAGACTCCCTCGCTGACTTTACTTTTACTTTTTATAAACAAATAATTATGAAGCCAGTCTTGATATTTTTTGAATGGACATGGGAAGGATAGAGAAGAAGAAAAATCTGAATGTGAGAAGCGACCCCAAAAATGGCGGGAAAATAGATTGGCGGGAATAAAAAGGTTGAAATAGATTTCCGAATTAACGTGAGATTATGGTGTTAAGGATTTGTTTATTACATTAACTACAAGCAACTTAATAATAGAAAATGGAATTGGCGAACCTAGTTCAAATCCTGGATGAAGTTAACTGCGTTTCATTTTGCCCTTATACCACTGATCTATTAGTTTTTAATCTTTACTATAAAAAATCCATTGGAAATGATTTTACTATAAAATATATTGCAAATGATTTTAGTATATAATGAAAAATGATTTTACGATTAAAAAAAATACATTAGAATGCATTAGAAATGTTTTTACTATGAAAATACTTTGAGAAATGTTCAATCATGAAAGAATTGGAAATGATTTTTACTATAAAAATGCATTGGAAATGATTTTACTATAAAAAATCATTGGAAATGATTTTTGATATAAAAATACATTGGAAATGATTTTTACTATAAAAATGCATTGGAAATGAGTTTTACTATAAAAATGTATTGCAAAAGATTTTTACTATAATAATGCATTGCAAAAAATTTTTTATCATAAAAATGCATTGAAACTTATTTTACTATACAATGGCACTGGAAAAGATGAAATTACATTGCAAATTTCGAAGACCGATATGAAATTGTTTAGTTTTCTCTCGAAGACTCTTCCCTTTTATTAATAAGAAAAATGATAGAATTGTAATTAATAAACAATAACGAAATAAAAACCAAAGAAAAGAAAAGCAAAAAGTTCAGTGTACACCTTTCGTTTCAGCTTTTGAATAATTCGTGTTGGGCGACAACGTGACTCCGTGATAAAAATGCCAAGTATTGTTCATCTAAACACTTGAACAGGGGAATGAAAATGATGGGCCGTAGGCAGAGGGGAAAGTACAAAGAGTGGAATTAGATACAAAAGAGATGAAAGCGAAACGAAGAATGTCGGATTTGGCGGGTAAATTTGAGGACGACAAGATTTTGGGTAGAGGGGGGGGGCAGAAAGTCGATTGAAGAATGAATGCAGTGAAGAATGGGATATTTTCAAACGTTAAAAAGAGACATAGAGAGAGAAAGAGAGACAGACAGACAGACAGAGACCGAGAGAGAGAGATACAGACAGACAGACACACAGACAGACAGATAGAGAGAGAGAGAGAGAGAGAAGTAGAGAGGGACAGAGACATAGAGAAAATCAGAGAGAGAGAGAGAGAGAGAGAGAGAGAACGAAATGGTAAGGGGAGGGGTACCAAAAGAGAGAAACAATTGAAGGAGGAGCAAAAATAGATGTATTTAACACTTGACTTACGAGGAGGAGAAGGGTGAGTTAAGGAGAAGTGAGAAGAGAAGATGAATAAATTAATACAAAGTAAAAGGGGGGGGGGTAGAAATCATAGATGTAGATTAGGAAGGAGGAAATACGAAGGAGGAGGAGGGAATACGAAGGAGGAGGAGGGGGAGGATGAAAAGCATTTAAATTTTGATTACGAAGAAAAGTATAATAAATGTAGGAGGGTTATGAAGAGGAGAAGTGAGAGATGAATACAAATAAAGAGGGGGAAGAGAAGACTAAATAGAGAAGGTGAGATATAGAAAAGGAGATTTGAAGGAATAAGAGTAGAAGGAGCAAGAAAAGAAAGAAAAGTGAGTAAAAGAGTGTTAGGAAGAGGAGAATTGAAAAGTGAATACAAATAAATAAGAGGGGTGGAAAGGGAGGACATTTGGGATAAAAAGGGAAGAGCATGCTTACTTGGGGTGGGGGGAAGGGCGAAAGAGAACTGGGATAAGGAGGGGGATAGGGAGTGAAAACTCAAATAAAGGAGGAATATGAAGAGATCGATAAACGAGGAGCTAACTCTCTCTCTCTCTCTCTCTCTCTCTCTCTCTCTCTCTCTCTCTCTCTCTCTCTCTCTCTCAAAGAAAAAGATAGAGCAAGTGAAGTTTTGGTTTGGTTTCTTTGTTTTAAAGGCATATAAACCTTCGTGGATTATTTAATGCCAGAGCCATCCTTGTAGAAGGACAGTTGTAATATTATTTAACCCATAGCTGGTTCATACCTTTTCCAAGAGTATTAGTCTGAAAGTGAATACAATAGTTCGAGCTCGCTTTACAACGATGTCACAGTCCAGCACGTTAACCACTGCGTCACAGAGACACCACCGGAAGTGAAGGAGATAGATGAAGAAGTCTATACGAATGTCCATTACGAAGGAATGAATACGTGAGACGAAAAGGGTTATTGTGTAGAATACCTGTGAGCAGAGGTTCCGGATACGTCTCGATAGGGATCAGAATTATGGTGAATTAGAAGCGGCTACCCAGCGTCACCTGGGTAGAGGGGGGGGGGTAAAAAAGGCAGTCTCACAGATCCATTATTGTTGAATCGTGAGTTGGGTCCTCGTAGGATGACCCATTAAAATCCCTACGTAAAAAACGATCTTGCATTCATCCAGAAACCCTGAAAAGAAAAATTAATGTCTTCTATTTAAAATATTAAATGCAAAAATATCCATGCTGTTAACATTTAAATTTTATTTTTTTATTTCACAAATATAAATCAAACCATAATTATTTTTGCTCAAAAAGCAAAATCTGGTGACAGTGGATGTGTATATATATTTACTTTGTAATTGATTGTTTTATTTTCCATAGTTTCCTACGGACATACATACACACAAATTGTCCTTTATATATAAATAGATAGATGGATCATACTCATTGGAAATATGTGAAATTGAATAAAATGTATCATTTACAAAACGTGACCAGGGGGTGGGGGATGAAATGAAATGTCCATGACATGAAACACTCCACTTTGGCCCTTACTTAGGCTAGAGGGGCAGTTGGAGAGGGCCCTTCCGATCAATCGGCTGGTCACGTCAAGCCCTAGCACCTATATGAATGCCCCAACCCTATTGCCCTTGTGGCAAACCCCAACCTTTTTATCATATGGGTGTTAGAAGGCGATGGTGAGGTTCCAGTTCTGGAGGTCTGGGGAATGTGGAGCATCCCTTCATCACCATTGCTCCCAGGTTCACTCTGACCTGGAGTGGTAGTACCTGTTTAATCTATGGGTTAAATAGAAAATTTTACAAAAAAAATTGAGTTTAGAAAAATGTTCTTCAAAGCTAACACTATGAATCTTTCAATACTTTGGCGGCATTAAATGACCCACCGTGGTTGATATGCCGTAAAACAAAACAAACAAATAGCTGCTTCACGCTTAACACAATTATTCAATTAATTTACTGTTCGTCGCAGTTTGTGTGTGACACAAGGTCACAAGTATGGGACACCCAGCGAGGATCGAACTTTGATTTAAAAACATTAGTACTATAACTTAAAAGGCAGAGAGAGAGAGAGACAGACAGACAGACAGACAGAAGGGGAGGGGAGGGGAGGGGACATCTCAGTTGATGTTTAGACGTCTAGACATCAACACTTCCTAGTGTACGTTGTTCAGCTGTTAGCATCTTTTCATTAAAATTTTGAACTTTTCAATTTTAGAATAACCAGAAATTCAGTCAAAGGTTTTTAATGGTTTTTTTTTTAACGTTTTTTTTTTCATACCTGGAATGCAGAGAGAGGAGGAGGAGAAGAAGAAGAAGAAGAAGAAGAAGAAGAAGAAGAAGAAGAAGAAGAAGAAGAAGAAGAAGAACCAGTTTAAAATATTTTACAAAGAAGGAGAGAAGGAAGTAAAAAAAAAGTTCCATATTGATCCCAAGAAAATCTGAAATGATATTTACCCCCCTCCCCCGAAATCAATAAAGATTAGATCTTTCTTTACTTTCCTTACTAAGTGGGATACGAGTAAAAAAGGGGTGTGGTAGGGATTTTTGTCAGTTTGTTTGTTTTATTATCAGGAGAGAGAGAGAGAGAGAGAGAGAGAGAGAGAGAGAGAGAGAGAGAGAGAGATTTTATCCCAAGAGCTATCAGGTTTAAAAGAGCTTAAAATGCAAGTAACTTGTTTATGTTGTAAATTTTTGGATTTTTTTACCTTCAATTTTTTATGTACAAAGTTGTTGGCTCCCTTTTTTTTTTTTTTTTTTCCCCCAGTGATTTTCTTTTGACATGGCAATGTGCAAACCGAGTTCTACGTAAATGGTAAAACTTCCATCAAAGGAGGTGAACCCTTTTATCAAATAAATTTACCATTTCGAGCATGATATGGACTTCAAGTTTCTTTCTTTTTTGTTTTGTTTGGTTTTGTTTTGTTTTTTTCACCAAAGGCTCACTCGTCAGCTATATATATATATATATATATATATATATATATATTATATGTGTGTGTGTGTGTGTGTGTGTGTGTGTGTGTCTATGTGTCTGTGTGTATGTGTGTGTGTGTATAAGTGTGTGTGTATATATAAGTGTGTGTATATAAATAAATGTGTGTATATGTATATATATATATATATGTATGAGTTTATATATGTATATATATATTTGTGTATATGTATATATGTGTGAGTATGTGTGTTATGTATATATATGTATATATATATATATATATATGTGTGTGTGTGTCTGTCTGTCTGTCTGTCTGTCTGTGTCTATGCCTGCTTAAAGCACACACAAACGCGCACAAACATGTACACACATATATGTATGTATCCTTATATTGTTATATATGTGTGTAACATTTTTAGATACATAATGTGTCTCTCTATATATATTATTTATATCTATATATGGTATAGGTGCTCGTCGTGTAATGGTTATTGTCGTGGGAAATGGACACGGAGACCCGAGTTCAAATCCTGGACGTGGATGTTTACATATCACAAACCGCAAATACCCTTGGGAAGGGTATGCATTCAACTTTTCTCTCACCACCTATAGATAAATAGTAAGGTTAGGCTGGGCTCTTTAACCTTAACCTAAGAATTGATCTTGTGTCACATCCTGCTCGTGCAGAGGGGTTGGGTAAGTACATATACATGTATGTAGTGTATATAAATTTCATATATATATATATATATGAACAGGGAAAGAATATGGTTAATTAACGGCTGAAGAAGATATCAGAAGGTCTGAAACACGTATCGCAAATGTAAAATAATAATGAAATTAAAAAACAAAAACATAATCTATTTTGCGCACCTTCTTTTTTATAAAATATTTCATTTTCTCCCGTTGGACACATAACAACACTGTAGCCGAGTCAATACTACTGTATTGCTGCATCACTATAACGTAACCTTCGAAGAAAAAGTTTGATGGGAACTACTAAAAGATGCTACATGCTGTTTTGAACAAAATCCTGGAAGAAGCAGTTGCACGGCCACTTACCTTCTATCACACAAACAATCAAAGTAAGACGAACAAGACATACTGGACTGTTAAAGAAGTAAGGACAAAGTCACAAGGACACCTACTCAGGGACACACCAGAGTGGGCCGATCATAGATCAGCTCTGTACGGATATTGGATGACGTGAGAAAGATTTGCCGGGAACGATAACCAATAGGGTCACGTGGTGAGAGAGAGAGAGAAAGAGAGAGAGAGAAGAGAGAGGGGGGAGAGAGTTATCGATCATCTATACTGCCATATATATATATTATATATATATATATATATATATATATAAACGTAAAATCATCGGGGCGGCCTAATGTCGGTATCAGCCAGACAGCGAGGGAGTCTATCCCCTTTTCACTAGCGCTAGACCAAGGAGAGTATTTTAGCATCTGAGGTGGAGCGACACACCTACCATCAGCTCCTCACTTTACCGCACAGATTCCGGTATCGAACCAAGAACCTTGTGATTCCTAGCCGAACACTCTGCCGACTGAGCTACCCCCCACACACCCCCGTTTATTGATTATATGAATTTTTCCTATCTATACATGTAAGTTATATATATATATATATATATATATATATATATATATATATATATATATATATATATATATATATATGTATATACCTGGTGTGTGTGTGTGTGTGTGTGTGTGTGTGTGTGGTTTTTGTTTTTGTTGTTGTTGTTGGCTGTAAGTTTTTTTATTAATTTTCATTCTTTGTGTATTGACACCCTGTTTGTGGTTGATGGATACAAGTTTTGCCCGAAATGGTGCACGGGTGCACACACACAAAAAACTGCATTTCGCCTTTTGATATGTGCATTAAATGCTTGTTCCGTACCGGTAAACATAGAAATGTGCGATGGCAAACCCACTTAGGACACGGATGCCCATGTATAGCACTGACGCACAACATGCATAACCATTCTCTTTAGTACGCACACGTATCTTTGGTTGCATACACACACGCGCGCGCGCACACACACATGCACACATTCACACACACATACGTATACGCACGCACAGTGTGGGCCAAATGTTATATCATCAACAAGGTTATATTTCAACTAAATGAGAACTTCTTTCTTTTGTTTGAAAAAAAAAAAAAATTTAGCTCTGTCAGTAGAGCGTCCGACTACGAACCACAATGTTCCGGTTTCGATACTGGCCCTCGCCACCTCAGCATATGTGTAGCACAGGGATATGTGTGGCAAAGTGAGGAGCTGATGGTAGATGTGGCGCTCCACCTCGGATGCCGAAACAATCTCCTTGGTCTAGCGCTAAAGAAAAGGGGATAGACTCCCTCGATGTATGGCTGATACCGACTTTAGGCCACCCCGACGACTTTTTTACTTATATAGATGAAAATAATTTTTACTAGTATAATTCTTCATCTAAATTCTGGTTGCTTTTATTAAAATCATCATAATTACTAATTTTGACTAGTATTATCCTTCATCTTCCTAATTCAGTTACTTTTTATCACAATCATTATTATTATTAATTTTCACTAGTATTATCCTTCATCTTCCTGGTGTAGGGCTCTCGGGCCCTACGGCCTGTGTCCGGTGGCTTCGGCTATTGGACCTGTAATATAACTAACGGTGTGATCCCAGAGCGTCACCCCCCCAGGCAACACCTGCCCTCTTGATTTAAAGGGACAGGGCTGGGTTTATTTATTTTCCATTCACCCCAAAATGAATTAACTGAATATTAAATTACACTTGGACTCTAGTTCACCCATCACTCCCGGATTTCATTGTTAAATTTTCCTTATTTAACGAAATTAGACAATAAAGAAGACAATTAGAGTTATTTATTTTTGTTAATGGATTTCTTTTAACATTTATCGGTGGACATTTTTCACATCAAACCAAACAATTAGGAATCAATAATACCAAGCAAATATTTATTAAAATCAATTTTAACGATCCATATGCAAATTAACACTCCTCCCCGTTCATACAACAAACTGCTTTTGATTATATATATAAATACAATTGGAAGTTAGGTAACGCCAACAGTAATATAAAACATTTTCTTAATTGCGATTTATATAAAAGAATAAAATCATAGAGAATGTGGCATAAATAACTCAGGGTATTATGACGTCGATGGTGACGTTATTTTAGTTACAGAAAGACACATAATTATGATAATATTCATGTCTCATTAGGTACAGCCTATAATGACGCCCCCCCCTTAAATTCATTAATATGTTCACTTGTTTCACAACTGAGAAAAATTGCAAAAACTCAAGCAACGATTCTAATTGTAGCGATAAGTATTGGCGTCAGCAGCGTAGCTAAGTGAAACGAACTTGGCGGACTCAGCCAAGCGTGACCATTTTATGATTGATGAGTTCTGGGCGATTCTGACAAGACAAAGAAACTGAATATACATTAAAAAAAAGACTCGTAGTTTCGTTCGACGGGTAGAGCCACGACAGTTCGGATTAGCGCAGTTCGGACTGCTTTAGACAATTCTCTGACCCCACCCTCGCCAGTCTAATATAACTCGGAGCGCCGCCAAAATGAAAATAAAAATGTATTTACGATAATTTGTTGTGCAAGGTCTTTTTTTTTTCAGAACGAGTAATTTTCTGTCACTAGATCAAAGTCTACACACTCTAGCAGTATATATTTCACTATAAATCTCTCTTGGTATGTAGTGCATATTGGGGATTCTGTACCCTCTAGTAAATGATTATGAGTGATGTAGGTGTGGCCTATGTGAAGGCGGATCAGCACAAGCTGTTCTCTTCTATTTCTGTTGTATTTTAAGTTACATTCTCCAATGGTACGTTTAATGTTTTGAAGTTTATTATTAATGCGTGCATTCCAATGATTTTGTCATTTTTTAATAATTTTTTCACAATTGTTTTATATTCAGTATATGGTATTTTTGTTTTTGTTGTGAACAAAATACTACCAACCAAGTAATTTGAAAAAAAAAACAACTTTTCACGAATAATAAGACCATCCAGGATTTTACATTTCCTAAAAGAAGTCGGATTGTACTAAAAAATCTGAGTAATTGAACAATAGTAAAAATCTATACATATATACATTTGTTTTCTACCAAACTATCCATACGAATCCAAAACTTAGTTGGCATTAAATGACCCACCGAGGTTGATATGCCGTAATACAAAACAAACAAACGAGTAATTTTCTAGACAATTTTGGCAATTCCATCTGATTCTGTGTCCAACCAGAACAAGCAATTACTAAAAAGCTGCATCTGCAAGCCAAACAGATATTCATCTAATCTACAACGCTACATGATTGCCGAAATGTTATTTACTTACGACATTGTATTCGTTGCCTAAAACAATATTTTGAGAAATCCTTTCTATTTTGTTTTAGACAAAACAACTAAATATCACAGAAGCAAATCTATGGGTCATCATAAACCACTCCCCATGGAAAACATTTCATTTTATCAGGACGATTTCAATCCCGAAGGAAGGACATCTCCCTGAACCGAGTATAGCGTTATATCGGTCTCGTGTCATCCTTGGCTTATCGAGTCCCAGTTGGTGGGTGAGGTCGTCTCTACACTTCTTCCTCTTCGTTTCGCCCAGTTTCGTGGAGTTTGAAGGTCCATCTGCTGGCCCGTAGTCTGGCGACATAGCCCGCCCAACGGTGATTTGATTTGTTGATGTAGGAATGATGTATATCACCCCGCCTACCGTATAGAAAAAAACACGCCCCTTTAAAGACCCTGACTTTAACAGAGATGCAAAATTCACCACCATAGAAAATATTGGAAAATACTATTGGACCATATAATGGCGATTACAGACGAAAATTTGCTAAAACAAACAAAGGCCTCAAATAGTTTTAATATGAAACTAAACCATCCCCAAAACACCTCTTTGAAATAGAATGGTCAGATATGGGCTACTACGTAAATATGTAAAAAAAAAAAAATGTCCAAGTTAAATAGTTTACTAAAACAGTTACGGTGGATTTAAAACAAGCCCCTGGCAACATCTAAGAGATTGCCTTCTACGTGTAGAATTGAACATCGGGTGGACACGGAATATATATATATATATATATATATATAATATATATATATATATATATATATAGTATAATAAAAAATTGAAAAAACACAGGTTTAAATGAGTTAAGTGGCGAGTTTATTGGCCGACGCTGCAGTGTTTCGATCTATTAATTAGATCATCTTCAGGGCTTTTGTTGGTATGTGGAAGGTGATAAAAATTTTTTTACCTCAGAATAAGGAGAAAGGTGAGTAATAGTCCTTGTTTATCGGTCTGTTTAAAATTTGAAGTCTGAGAAAAAAGAACGTTGAAAAAATGAACGGTTTGAAATATGACGTCAATATATATATATATATATATATATATATATATATATATATATATATATATATAGTCATCCACGGACACTGTGGTTCGACGTTTCACGTGTCATCAATTTAACTAGACTTAGCAACTACTTCTAGTAGGGAGCGAAACCCGACTGATTTTTCATCAGTCCTGCTCCTTGACCCCATCAGCCGTCTTCAGTAAGAACGAGCTTTTAACAGATAAATACATACATCGGTATCCCGGTAGAGCTCTTTAGGAGCGACTTTAATAAACTTTTACCGCCAGCATAACGCAATGATCATCTGTTTATAGATTTTATCTCTCTAGTGATCGTAAAGTATATACACGGATGTATGTATTTAAAACAGTTAAACACCTTAAACGGCAGCTGACAATGGCCTAGAGGTTAACGGATCAGACAGGCGTAAAGTCAGTCGGGGTTCGCTTCTGTTCGGAGTTAATTGTGTTGTCTAGCCACACTGATGAGACGTGAAACGTCGAAACACGGTGTCTGTGGGTGATTTATATATATATATATATATATATATATATATATATATATATGTGTGGTGTGTGTGTGTGTGTGTGTGTGCGTTATGATCACTAGAGAACTCAAATCCGTAAATAACAGACGTGTTTTGCTTTGCACCAACGCTGAAAGTTTGTTAGCCCCTTCTAGAGAGCTCTACCGGGTTTTGGGAGCATATAATAGTCATCCACAGACACTGTGTTTCAACGTTCCACGTTTCATCAGTGTGATTAGACTTAGCAGCTATTTTAGCTGGGAGCGAAACCCAACTGACTTTTCTTCAGTCCGACTATATATATATATATATATATATATATATATATATATATATATATATATTATTCAAACAGGTTTGGTTGAATACTACGGAATATCTTTCTTGATGATTTTCAGTTGATTACTTTCAAGCACTCGTGTAATTTTTCTTATATCGGAATCCAAATGCTAGAGAAGGTACCAATATTTTCCCAAGCGCTTTCGACCACGTTCATGATGGTCTTTACGTAATTGGTCATGGTAGAACGGAATCCTGGTGGCTGAGTAGTCCATGACTTGCAACACTCTACTTTGGCCTTTGGGCTAGACGGGCGATCGGAGAGCCCCACACACCAATCAATTGGGTGGTGACGTCAAGTCTTAGCCCCTATATGATTGTCCCGACCGCTATTATGGAAAACTAACAAGCCTTTTTATCATATATGTGCTAGAAGGCGATGATTGAAGAGCTCAATGTCCTGAGTATGACGCTAAACTGCAACTAGTGGTGTGATTCCAATTTTGTAACTGCTTCATTGCCATTACTCCTAGGTCCACTCTGACCCAGAGTGGTATTACCTGTTAGAGTCCCATATATGGGTTAGATAGATCCAAAATGAATTTTTAAAAAATGTGTTTAAAAATTGATTTTCAAAAAATTTGAATACCCAATAAAATGAATACAAACCCTTTTTCGGCATAAAATAATCCTGTTTGGCATGCCCTAAAGTCCAGCCAACCAACCAACCAACATTTACGGAGAATCAGTGTATTTTCAATCCATGGACTGTCTTTTCGACCCAGGCTTCACTTAGTAAAAACCCCATGTTTAGCCCATTTGAGTTTTTTTTTTTACTAATACATGCTTCTTAGTAAACATTTTCTATTAATTGTACATGGTTTGGAGTTTAAGCCATAAAAGTTTTAATGGTAGAACTCTGTTCAAGCCTAGAGCACCGATTGATTTACCTGCAATCTGAACCCCCTAACCACCCAAGCAATGGGTTAAATAGTACTATTTCTTTTCTTCTACCAGGGTGACTTTGGCATTAAATAATTCTCGAAGGTTGATATGCCATTAAACAAAGAAACAAAACAAATCAAAACAAAAACTCACAAAACATAATCTCCATTTAAGTCTTGGATTTGATACGAATTCATTTTTTTCATCGTTGCTTTTGTGGCAGATCAAATCTTCAAAAAGTCCCACATTATGTGGATTAGAAAACGCTGCATTTAGAATGGCCACAAAATAAATGTTTTTTATGAGATTGAAATCATTTTTGTTATAAACCAATTCTAAACAATGCAGAGTTTAAATTTCCGGGCAAAATTCTGAAAAATACATTCATGTCGCTTTTTTCAAAGAATCCCCTTATTTATTGAATGGTCCTTGTATTTATATATGTCTACAAACACAGAATCAACCCAAATGGATTATAACAAACTAATACTTGTAGAATAACGGCTACGACAAAGATGCAACGTTCAGCCTCACAAAATGGATTGGAAAAATAATAAACATACATGAAGATAAATTGATAAAACGTCACCCAACATGACCCCCACCCCCACCCCTATTAAGATCAAAGTGAACGATCCCCGCAAAACATCGCGTTGAAAATAGAAGGAACAGATGGGTTGACGCATAAACATCAAAATAAACAAACGTTAAATATTTAATTAAAACCGTTACGGTTGATTTACAACAAACCAACGGACGCACCTCAGGGATTATCTTCCACGTGTAACCCTCGGGCGTCACCTGATCACAAATACGAAGGGGTTATACAACGGTCAACTCAAAAACAGTTCAATACAAACACAAAGGAGTGGTACTCGTGGCGTAGTGACTAACGTGTTGGACTCCGATATCTTAGTAAATGAGTTCAAACCCCAGTCACACTCTTACTTCATTTTGGCACTTTGAAAAACCTCTAATCACCCCCAGCTATTGGTTAAACAGTAAGTAAATAAAGTCGTCGGGGCGACCTAATGTCGGTATCAGCCAATCAGCGAGGAAGTCTATCCCCTTTTCACTAGCGCTAGACCAAGGAGATTGTTTTTGGCATCTGGGGTGGAGCGCCACACCTACCATCAGCTCCTTACTTTACCGCACAGATCCCTGTGCTACTCATAACGCTGAGTTGGCGAGGACCGGAATCGAACTAGGAACCTTGTGGTTTCTAGCCGAACGCTCTACCGACTGAGCTAACCCGGCCCATGGACATATGTATATACATATATATATATATATATATAGATATGGATGAATTTGACAATAAATAACTCATGAAGTTTGATATGCCATTAAACAAAGAAACAAGATAAAACAAAAACAAAACAATCTCCATTCAACTTAAATTCCAGTCACACTCTTACTTAATTTTGGAACTACCCTTTGAAAAACCTCTAATCACCCCCAACTATTGGTTAAATAGTACTATAACTATTCTTCTACAAGGATGACTTTGACATTAAATAACCCACGAAGGTTGATATGCCATTAAACAAAGAAACAAAACAAAAACAAAACATAATCTCCATTTAATTCTTGGATATGATACGATACGAATGTATTTTTTCATCGTTACTTTTGTGTGATATGAACTCTTCAAAAGTCTCGCATTGTAGGGATTAGAAAAGTCTAACTGTATCCCTTGCAGTGAGGGTAAGACCCCCTCCCCCCAAAAAAAAAAGGGTGGTGTTCTGATTAGGGCACTTAACTGTATCTGGTGGCGAGACTCCAGTTCTAGAGATCTGGGGAGCATAAAGTGCATATTCATTGGCATTACTCCCAGGTCCACCCTAACCCGGAGCGACTGTAACTGTTCGGTCCCCAACTATATGACTGTTTGAATAGATCTGTTTGAAAATTATTAGTATTTGATAGGAATACTTGAAACTATATGTATTCAAACAAAAAATTATCTCTTGTTGTGTTTGAAGATGGCCATGTGACTAAAGAGAGGAATGTTACACGGAAATTAAAACAATAAAACAAAAAGTTCAGGTTTTCAAGTCCTATATCTTACCACACAGTGGGAAGCGCATGGTGTAATGGTTAAACTCATGGGAAATGGACTCGTCGCCGAGAGTTCAAATCCTGAATGTGGTAATTGCATTTTACTTAGCGCTAATACCCTTGGGAGAGGTATGAATCCTACTCTCCCTCCAGCTATGAATAAATAGCAGGGCAGACTGGGCACTTTAACCTTGGTTAGGCAACCGGTCTAGGAGAAGGAAAACTCTGAATTCAAACCTGTTAAACTCCGCTTAAGAAATTGACCTTGTGTCACATCCTGCTCGTGCGGAGGGGTTGGTAAATATATATATCTTACCACACACACACACACATTATTATTATTATTATTATTATTATTATTATTATTATTTCACCCCATTCGAGTTTTTCACACCTGCCGTAGCCGGTGGTTCACTGGGGGCTGAGTGACAGCAAATCTCCTCAGGTCTCCAGGACTCTTCAGTATTCCAGCCGATCTCTTTTCCAACCCCCTGGGGATTGTTCCAAGGGCCCCAATTACAATTGGTACGACCTTCACCCTCATGTTCCACAGCTTTTTTCAGTTCTCTGGCAAGGTCCAAGTATTTGTCGATCTTTTCGCTCTGTGATCGGCCGGGACGGCAAAATCCACGAGATGACAAGTCTTCCTCTTCCTTTCAATCAAAACTAGGTCTGGTCTCCTGGCTGGGATTAGTGATCCGTCTGTACCTCAAAGTCCCAGAGAATTTTGTGTGTTTCATTCTCCAGAACAGATTCAGGCTTGTGCATATACCATTTAGTTGAATGGTGAAAATTGAATTTCTTGCAGTTTCCAGTGAATCACCTTTCCCACCCAGTCGTGTCTAGTCTTGTACTCTCTTTGTGCGGGTTTACCGCATTCGCTTATTATGTGATTGACAGTTTCGTCTCTTTCCCCACACATTCTATATTTGCTATTCTGCTGTGTCTTATCAATTTTTGTTTTCATATAATTTGTCCTTATAGCATTATCTTGTGCTGCAATTATAAGAGATTCTGTTTTTCGCTTGAGGTTTCCTCTTCTTATCCATGTCCATGTCTTCTGATGTGCGATCTCTCCTATGTTTCACTTGAAGTGTTCATGTAGCTGTTTTTCTTCCCATTTCTGCTTCCTTGTTTTTGTTATCTTTGTTCTCGTCCATATATTGCAATTGTTTTTTTTTCTGGCGGCTGTTATTAGTCTCTCTTTGCTCTTTTTTGTATATTCATACAAAGTGCTAGAATTATCGAATCTACACAGTCTTCAATGCTGGTGAGACTTCTTCATCCTTCTTTTCTTGATACATATAGTCTGTCCGTGTCGTCTAACAGGTGTAATGCCTTGTGCATTGTCATAAGCTTCTTTGTCCTTTGGTCCATCTGTCGGAGCTCCCCTCTTGTCCATTTTAAGAATGGCCCAGTGTATCTTACAAGAGGAACAGCCCAGGTGTTTATGCCCTTGATTAGATTTCTATTGCAGAGTTTAGTTTCTAGTAGCTTTCTCGTTCTTCTAAGTTACTCTTTCCTGTACTCTTTCTTTCATTTATCCTTGTTTGATGGTGTCCGCCTCCAGTACTCCCAAGTACTTATAATTTTCCTTTTCCCCCAGTGTCCTTATTTCTTCTTTATTCGGTAATTCTCTCCCTTCCATTATTTCTTTTTTTCCCCTCTTTTTATAACTATAATTGCACACTTGTCTATGCCGAATTCCATCCCTCTTTCCTGACTGTATATTCTAATTGTTTGTACAAGTGTTTCTAACTTTTTTTCATATTTTGCAAAGACTTTGATGTCATCCATGTACATAAGGTGATTTATGTTTTATTCTGATTTGGTAAATTTGTAACCGCCTGTACATTTTCTAAGTGTATGGTTAAGAGGCACCATTGATATAACAAATAATAATGGGGATAGGGAGTCTCCCTGGAAAATGCCTCTTTGTATTTTCACCTCTGCTAAGGTCTGTCCTCCAACTGTTAATTCAACTTTCCAATTTTTCATGGCATTAGTGATAAATTTTATTACTTTGTCCGATATTTTGTACATCTTTAAGCATTCAAGGATCCATGTTTGTGGAATCATGTCATACGCCTTTCTGTAATCAATCCATGCCATCGCTAGATTTTTCCCGCCTCTCTTTAGCCTCTTTTAGAATGTGTTGATCTATAAAGAGCAGATCATTTGTTCCCTTACGACATCCTTTTTGTTCTTCTAGAAATTATTATTATTATTATTATTATTATTATTATTATTATTATTATTATTGTTGTTGTTGTTTTTGTTGTTATAGTAGTAGTAGTAGTAGTAGTAGTAGTAGTAGTAGTAGTGCCGGTTTATCTAGTCTAGAAAACATTTTTATTTACTTTCCACTAAACATGGGTTATTTAAGTTCACACAATCTTTAGATCGTCAGTGTTGATAGTTTGTCACCAATTTTTAACTAGATAAGTATTGGCTCCCCACAGAGTCAGAATAACCACACACGAGGCAAAAATAAAGTGAAATAAAAACAAATTTCAATTCGCCTTTGGCAATTTTTAAATAACCGGAAATTGTCTGCATTTATGCCTTCACTTTTTCTATAAATAAATAAAGGCGGATTTCATCTTTGCTATTCATTCATTCTATCTTATACTGGTAATCTCTCTCTTCTCTCTCTATCTCTCTCTCTCTCTCTCTCTCTCTCTCTCTCTATATATATATATATATATATATATATATATATATATATATATATATAATCCAAAAGTCCAGAGAAGAAATCTTCCTTACGACATAAGAGTTATTTTTTAAAAAACCTGTCGCAGTTTGCCGAAATTTATAAGTAAAAATATAACAAAAGACTTGGAGTTTTTGCATTTTTTTCTATTTCAGGAAGCTTAGACAAAGTGTCTAACTCTCCTAAATCATCAGATGCGAATGGATGGAAGACTAAAAGGAGAAAAGGGATTTTAGTCTTCCATCCATTATCATTGTGTAGATCGCTATATTTCTATACATGATAACCTTTACCATATTATATCAATTTGCCTGTACCAAAAAATTATAATATATATATATATATATATATATATATATATATATATATATATATATAGGCGGATTTCATCTTCGCAATTCATTCATTCATTCTATCTATCTATCTCTCTTATCAGTTTAATCGAATTTAATGGACCTAAATTCCACCATTGTATATCACCCCACCAAAAGAAAAAAAATGCCAAAAATAAATGTATTAACTGAATTTAATGAAATTTTCAGTGTTTTTATATATATCAATAAAAGATATAATGCACGTTATTTTATTTAAAAACTTTTACATTTTTTCAGCTTAGTTAACTTTGAACCACGTATTTTGAGAATCTGTATTACGCCTCAAAGATACGTGGTTCAAAGTTAACTGACCTGAAAAAATGTAAAAGTTTCTGTTTATATCTATCTATCTATCTTATTCTGTTCATATCTATCTATCTATATCTATCTATCTATCTATCTATCAATCTCTTCATATCTATCTCTCTATCTTTTCATATGTATATATCTATCTCTTTATATGTATATATGTATCTATCTATCTTTTCCAATTACCCTTCTGCGCATTTAGTTACCAGCCTGAACCATCCCTTTTCCCACTTCGGAATTTCTTCGCGTTTCGCAAGTGGATTTTTCCAGAACAATTCTCCATCCAACGAATTCCAACATCCACTCGTTGTTTTCATCCTTTTCAAGAACGGCAATAATCGACCCGATTCAGAGCAACGACTCGAACAGCATTAATAACGCTGAAGTGCCGGTTGGGGGTCGGCAATCGCATGTCCATTCGACCCTCCAGCTGCTGACCGTTGCGGCCCTGGCCCTTTGGATAAAATCAGACCAAGCAATACTCGGACAAGGATAAGGGGGGGGGGTCGCCGCAGCTGGTACTCGTCGGAGTGGCCTCTGCTCGTTAACTCAAAGATTAAATTCATAGATTGACGTTGTCAATATAGGATTTTTGTTTGGAAGGGATATAGGAAACGAATTAGGGAAATCGACCAGGGAGAGAGAGACAGAGACAGAGACAGAGAGAGACAGAGAGAGACAGAGACAGAGACGGAAGAGGAAGAGGGATAGCGGAGAGGTCAAGGAGAGTGAGGAGATAAAGAGAGATCCCTTCTCTCTTTATCTCCTCACTCTCCTTGACCTCTTGGAAGAAGAGAGAGAGAGAGAGAGA
Source organism: Doryteuthis pealeii (assembly GCA_023376005.1). Taxonomy (NCBI): domain Eukaryota; kingdom Metazoa; phylum Mollusca; class Cephalopoda; order Myopsida; family Loliginidae; genus Doryteuthis; species Doryteuthis pealeii. The sequence continues at coordinate 20,430,185 of CM042161.1, read as the reverse complement.
GAGAGAGAGAGAGAGAGAGAGAGAGAGAGAGAGAGATACGGACAGACAGACGGACAGAGAGAGACAGACAGACAGATAGAGACAGAAACAGAGACAGAGACAGGGACGGAGACGAAAGAGGGATAGCGGAGAGGGTAAGGAGAGTGAGTAGATAAAGAGTGACGGAGAGAAAGAGAGAGAGAGAGAGAGAGAGAGAGAGAGAGAGAGAGAGAGAGAGAGAGAGAGACAGACAGACAGACAGACGGACAGAAACAGAAACAGAGACAGAGACAAGGACAGAGACTGAAGAGGAATAGCGGAGAGGGCAAGGAGAGTGAGAAGATAAAGAGAGAATGGGAGAAAGAGAGAGAGAGAGAGAGAGAGAGAGAGAGAGAGAGAGAGAGAGAGAGAGAGAAAGAGAGAGAGGGGGAAACTGACAGACAGACGGACAGAGAGAGAGAGATAGACAAACAGACAGACAGACAGGGACAGAAACAGAGACGGAGACATGGACAGAGACGGAAGAGGAAGAGGGATAGCGGGGATGGCGAGGAGAGTGAGGAGATAAAGAGAGAAGGGGGGAGAGACGGACAGATAGAAGGACAGAGAGAGAGAGAGAGAGAGAGACGGACAGACAGACGGACAGACGACAGAGAGAGAGACACAGACAGACAGACAGACAGACAGACAGACAGAAACAGAGACAGGGACAGAGACGGAAGAGGAAGGGGGATAGCGGAGAGGTAAGGAGAGAGGAGATAAAGAGAGGGAGAAAGAAAGAGAGAGAGATAAAGAGAGAGAGAGAGAGAGAGAGAGAGAGAGAGAGGGAGTGGACGGAGAGAGTAAGGAGATAGATTGAAAGACAGAGGAAGAAGTAGATGAGACGAAGAGTAAACAAGCAAGAAGCAAAAAGAAAGAAAAGAAGGAAGTTATTGAAATAGAGATAGAGTGAGAGGGATACTAAAGAGAGACCAAATAGTTGTTCAAAATAAAGAGATAATGTAAGAGAAATCGAGATGGGAAAGAAATAGGACAAATATGGAGAAAATGAAAAAAGAGTTGGCAAGATTTATAGAGAGATTAATATAAATGAACATAGAGATATGAACATACTAAGATAGATAGATATGGACAGACTGATATAGAAGGTGTGTTAAAAAAGTATTGAGATTTTTTGTACTTTTTCACACACCTTGTATTCTGAAAAAATTAACGTTCCATTCATTGTTCATTTCTATCTTGGTAAATAGAAATCAATCACGATACTTTTATGACACGATACTTATATATATATATATATATATATATATATATATATATATATATATATATATATATATATAGAGAGAGAGAGAGAGAGAGAGAGAGAGAGATAGAGATAAATAGATATAGATACAGATTGATAGATTGATATGAACAGAATAAAATAGATAGATATGAACAGAATATGATAGATAGATATGAACAGAATGAGATAGATAGATAGATAGATAGATAGATAGATAGATAGATGTGAATATAATAAGATAGATAGATAGATGGATAGATAGATATGAACACAATGAGATAGATAGATAGATAGATAGATAGATATGATAGATAGATAGATAGATAGATAGATAGATAGATAGATACAGACTGTGATAGATAGATAGATAGATAGATATAGATAGATAGATAGATAGATAGATAGATAGATACAAACTGCGATAGATAGACAGATTGATAGATTTTCTTAACAAGTATTATGTTCTTTTCTTCTTTAATACCAACACGTCTCTTAGAATATAATTTGTTAAAGATTTTCTGAAAAGAATAGGAAAATCGTTGCGATAATCCCAAGCAATTGTTACTACATCACAAATAATTGGGATTTATTCCAACCATTTTCGGGTAGAATAATATCGTTACAGTTCAGAAAACAGTGCAGCTACATCCCTTTATTATTTCTGGTCTCCACCATTTATTATATAATTAACAAATATCCGAATCTAAAATGTGTTACAATCATCGTTTTTCAAAGAATATATGGCTGTTTCAACTTAACAGCAAAATTTTGAATGTAAATAATTTATATATCCACACACATACACACACACACACACACACACACACACACACACATATATATATATATATATATATATATATATATATACATAATTTTAAAAAATATTAGAAAAATCTACAATAAAAGTAAAAAATATAGCCATTTCGATTCTTTCGTGTTTAACGAAATTTGTTTGAAATATATATATATATATATATATATATATATATATATATATATATATATATATATATATATATGGTGAAAGGTAGACAAACACGGGATGTTATGAAAACTGGATGTTTATTGTCGACGACGCAACGTTTCGGTCTGTTAGAGCTTCTTCAGGATTGGATATAGTTCTTGCTTCTGTGATGGACATTCTCAAAATGGTGAAACAGGAGGTCGTCAGTAGGGGAGGGGTGGTTGGGGGTGGGTAGTGGATTTTCTTCTCTCTAGATGGGGAGTATCCGAATGGTGATGGTACCGCAGGTGTTAGTCCAGTATATTTTGTCTACCTTTCTCCACATACTGTCGGATTAACCTCCTCACATTTCTCCCATATATATATATTTATATATATATATGTATATATATATATATATATATATGTGTGTGTGTGTGTGTGTGTGTGAGTGTGTGTGTATGTATATATATTAAAAGCAAAATGTGTGTATATATATATATATATATATATATATATATGTATGTATGTATGTATAAATAAAAGGGTATGAAAACACACAATGTTGTTAAAATGAATATATTTTTATATCATTTTCAGTGCTAATATTGCCAATATTTCGATTTATATAAAATTTCATCAGAGCATAATGATAATTAAGTCCGTTTTTAGATGTAAATGTTTTGAATCCGGACTCATCGAGAGAGAAGCAGAAAATAATTTCAATTGAAACCGGAAACATTGTTTTTCCAAAAAGCGTGTAAGCTATCCGATCGCTTCGTCTTTGTTGATTCGCTGCGTGTTTCGCTAATGTCATGTACATTTCGATACATTGTATTTCTTCAGTGTAACAGTTTTTGAAAGAAAAAGAAATACTTCAAATTCAAAAATAGAAAAATTCTCTTTTTCAAAAAAAAAAGTTTTAACCCGTTCATGGTCGGTTAGTAACGGATTTTTTCAGAAAATGAATGTTTATTTAATTATTTGAAAAAATTACTTTTTTTGTAAAATATGAAAAGTGAAAAGGTGTATTGGGTTAATGTGAAATTTAAATTTATACATATACCGTCGGATTCATTTCCTTACTCTTAACTCTTCTTTGATCAAAGCCTGAAGAAGATACCAGAAGATCTGAAACACGTGTTGCATATGTAAGATAAAAATAATAAAATTTTTTTCTAAAAACATAATACATTTTGCGGACCTTCTTTTTTATAATATATATATATATATATATATATATATATATATATATATATATATATATATATATATATATATATATATATATTATATTACCAGGAACAGAATGTGGTTAATTAACAACTGAAGAAGATATCAGATCTTAAACACGTGTTGCTAATGTAAAATGATAATTAGATTTAAAAACATAATCCCTTTTGCGGCCCTTTTTTATTATTTAAAAAAAAATTTAATTTTCTCCCCAGGACCTATAACAACACTATATATATATATATATATATATATATATATATATATATATATATATATATATATATATCTACTGCTTTTGGCTAGTAAGTCGCTTCGTCCCGTATCTTCCAAATACTACGGCCCATATGTCTGAGGTCATCACGCTTGGTGCAAACATTACTAATATATCTCAAAGCCATCTCTTATGGAATTCTGAAGAGATCAACACGATGATAAACTTTCAAGTGTCCTGTTTTCAGTAAGTCTTTGCTTGTCAATTTGTTTGGCTTTATTGTCATCCAACGACCACCCTATAAAAACTATGGGTATTAGTTTATAACCAACACGATGTCCCTATAATGTATTAGTGCATCTATAGATACACTAACACTGAACATTGGTTGGGAAATCACAAACAACTTGCATGTTCGACAAAGGTAAACTGTACAGAAAGAGCAACCAAACAATGTTTGGTAATGCAAAGAGTAATATCAAGTTTTACCCTATTTATGTTTGAAGGATCTCCATCGTCACAACATGACAATAAAATTTATCTCGATGGAGAGAGAGAGAGAGGTAAGAATAAATGTTCACTCCACTAAAATCATAATCAAAAAGAGGATGAGCAAAGAGTGTAATGCGAAAACGCTGTATATATTTACCCCCCCCCCTCTGCACGAGCGGTCAATTTCTTAAGCGGAGTTTAACAGGTTTGAATTCAGAGTTTTTCTTCTCCTAGAATGGATACCTAATCATGGTTAAAGAGCCATTCTGCCTTGCTATTTACCTATAGCTGAAAGGAAAATTGGATTCATACCTTTTCCAAGGGTATTAGCGCTATGGGAAATGCAAACTGCTTCGTCTAGGAATTGAACTCGGGTCGACGAGTCCATTTCCTACGACTCTAACTATTAGGCCACGCGACTCGTATTGAAGTACTGTATTATATAACACCGACTTATCACACACATTTTTTTCCCCAAAAAATTGTCCGAGAAAATCCCCCCGCGCCTTATAAGGTTCTTTGGTGTCGCATCCTGCTCATGCAGAGGGGTTGATAAAAAGATATATATATATATATATATATATATATATATATATATATGGTACTTTAGTCGATTTAAAAATCATATACCGAATTGAAGAAGAAAATTGAATTGAATCTTGGAGAAGCGACGAATATGAAGGTCTCTTTTTGTAGGAATCGTGAGATTTGGTGGAGTGGAGCCATTGAAGGGTGAAGTTGTGACATTCCTTTAATAAATAGTAAAAAGAAAATCAACCTGAAAAATAAATAAGGATTAGAAATGGGAAAAAAAGTAGAAAATAAACAAATGAAAGGAGATGGGCGCCACTTCAAACGTTTCTTTTTTCGCCTTGTATCCATCTTTCCTCCATTGTTGTAGGTGCTTCTAATAAATGTTCCGTTTCAAACAGATTTTCCTTTGAAATCTTTTTTTTTAAATCGTTCGGATCCAAATCTCGCGTGACTCACGCGAGATTTTGTCCTTCAATAAAATCTGACATTTTTTTTTATTCCGATATTCAATAAAATGGACATATTTTTTTATTGTAGATTTTTATTTATTTATTTGTTCCTTTCTGTTCGTACTTGTCTGTGTGTTTGTATTTCGGTTTGTGTGTGTGTGTATATATATATATATATATATATATATATATATATATATATATATATATATATTAATAGATAAGTTAGTTAATATATTTGTGTGTGTGTGTGTGTGTGTGTGTGCGCGTGTGCACGCACGCGCGTTTGAGAGGGAGAGAGAGAGAGAGTGTGTGTATGTGTATTTTAGTGTATTTGTGTTATGTTTTATTCTTTATGGTAGTGTGTTCATGTGCGTGTGTGTGCATGGGAGATGGAGAATCTGCGAGTATATGTTTCTATGTATTTATATTCATGTTTTCATTTGTGTGTGTGTTGTGTGTAGTGTGTATTTTGTGTGTGGGGGCATTTTTACGCATGCGTGTGTTTTGTGTACCTGTGTTTTTGTGTATGTGTACTACTTTGTATTTGTGTTTGTGCTTCCGTTTATTTATATGTTTGTTTTCTGTGAATGCAGTTGCGCACGTGCGTGTGTGTGTGTTTGGTTGTTGTATGTGTGTCTGGGGTTTTATGTTTATGTTTATATGTGTGTGTGTGTAAATTTGAATATGTGTATAGGTGCGTTATTAGTGTGTGTGTGTGTGTGTGTGTGTGTGTGTTTCAATGTATTTATGTGTTATGGTTGTGTTGATGTGTGTGCGATTGTTTGTTTGTGTATGTGTGTGTGTGAGAGAGAGAGAGAGAGAGAGAGAGAGAGGGGGGGTGAAGGGGAGAAAGAGAGAGTGTGTGTATATGAGTTGTGTATCATTACTTGCCGTGCATATTGGTGTGGGTGTGGGTGTGGTTGAATGCTGACCCAGGATATTTCTACAAATCCCATTTACTTTGTCATTTGCGCAAATCTTTGCCACACACAGAATTCCCAACTTTGTATACACAATAAGGAACACACACTGCTTTCCAGGCGGGTGAGGTTCGAATCAACAGAGGAAACAACTTTTAAATTTTTAAGGAAATAAAAACAAACAAACAAAAACTTCCTCGTTAAAACTTTGACGCTATAGGGTCTCGTAAATTTATATTTAGTACATTCATTTTTGAAAAAAGATGCAAGTGCGGGGTTCGATTTTCAATGTGAGTATAATACAAAACAGGACCCTGCTTTTATGTTCATCAGGTTAGCTCAACCGAATCTTTATTACCCTGTCGATTGGGGCAGTAGAATATACCGATTGCTCCTCTTCAAAGGGCTAAGATCTCCCCTCAATAGGGTGACTTTTTGGTCGTGGGTGGCAAACTGTGAGGCTTAAGGACGGAATCCTGGCTGTTGGACAGTCTTTGATATACAACACTCCACTTGGGTTAGATGGGCGGTCAGAGAGACACCCTCCGACCAATCGGCTGGTCATTCTAGCACCTATTTGATTGCCCTGACCCTATTGCACTTATGGCAAGCCGTTAACCCTTTTCAATCAATGTTTGCTTCGTCTTGCACACACGCCCTCAGTACCAACTGTTTCTAAGTGGTCACCTATTCAAGTACTAAAGTTTCATCGCTGCTTAACTTCACAGATTTAGTGGAAACAGTTTTCAGCGTGACTTGGAGTTTACTAAACTTAGTCTGACGCACCGGCCTCAATTAGTTTGCTTCACCTTCTGTACATAAGTGGTCACCCATCTACGTCAAAAAGTAATGCCATTTTGTTTAGGACAGGTATAATTACTCAAACCCTCTCCTACACGTTCACAATATCCTAAGATCGATGAGATCAATATCCTGACATGATGTCTGCGGCAATAAACGAACGATCTGCCATCATTTCTGGTTGGCTCACAATAAAAATTCAGCAGCTCTGTCGGTTCGGGCTTTAGAATACACCGACTGCATCTCTGCAGAGGGGTACGCCCCCCCCCAAAATGGGTCCACCTGTTGGCTGTGGGTGGCGAGCCGTGAGGCTTAAGGACGGAATCCCGGTTGATGCAGCCCATGAGATGCAACATTCCACTTTAGAGCTTACTTTGGCTAGACGGGTGGTCAGAGAGGCCCCCTCCGATCAATCGGCTGGTCACGCCAAGCCTTAGCACCTAAATGATCATCTCGACTCTATTGGCAAGCCCCAACCCTTTTTATCATATATGTACTAGAAGGACGTGACTGAGGGTTTCCATGTCCTGAGAATGACGTTAAACTCTAATTGATGATGAGGTTCCAGTTATGGAGGTCTGTGGAATGTCGAGCACCTCTTCATCACCATTGCTCCCAGGTCCACTCTAACCCGGAGTGGTAGTACCAGTAAATATTTTTATAAACAAATTGAGTATCCATTAAGAATGAATTTATTTCAAAACTTTGTCGGTATCAAATGACCCATCGAGGTTGATATGCCGTAAAAAAGAAAAGAAAAAGAAAAAAGAAAGAATAAAATTCAGCATTAGGTCATGTAGCGTATCGAATAGCTACACGTTTTCCCACTTTAAAAAACTGACCATATGTCACCTCCTATAAGTGGGGGGAGGGCATATCCTCTGACTCTTAACTAATACTCCCATCGCTGTCACTGTTACAACTACTAAAAGGGAAAACCCGGCAGCTGTAAAATGTTCAAGTCACAAACAGATATTTCTGTCGACAGAAAGAATAGCGTCAAAATGAGTCGAGTCTTCCGGAAGAGTTGGCTCTACAAGGAAAACTTCAAAGGAAGAAACATCAATATTTGGTTTTGTTGTTGATTAAAAGGAACAAAGTAGGAGAAGGAAAGAGTAGGAGGGAAATGGGGGGTTAAGGGGGGACAAAGTAGGAGAAGGAAAGAGTAGGAGGGGATTAGGGGTGAGGGGGGGCAACAAAGAAATGGAAAATAATCAAGACAGTAAATCGACTTAAAGGAATGAAAAGTGCCAAGACAAAAAGAAAGAAAAAGAAGAAAGAAAGATTTATGGGGCAAATACGAATAGAAAAAAGGGATCGAGAGAAAGAAAGAAGAGCAAATAAGAGAAAAAAAAAGAAAAGAAAGAAAGAAAGAAAGAAAGGAAAAAGGAAGAAAAAGGGTCATTTATTAAAGAAATGAAGGAAAAAAAAGAATAAAGAAAAGAGGGAAACTAGAAAGAAAGAAAGAAAGAAAGAAAGAAAGAAAGAAAGAAAGAGAGAGAAAAGGAAAAAGGAAGAAAAATGGTCAATTATTAAAGAAAGGAAAAAGGAAGGAAAAGAAAGAAGGAAATAAAGAAAGAAGGGAAAAGAGCAACTGTCAAGAAAGAGGGAAGGAAGATTGGGATGGTAGAAAATGGAAAACTGTAAAGAAAGAAAGAGTGAAAGAAAGAACGAAGGAAGGAATGAAGGAAAAGCTCAATTATTTATGAAAAGAAAAGAAGAAATAAAGAAAGAAGAAAAATTATAACTTGGAAGAAAGAAAGAAAGAAGAGAGAAAAGGGGAAGAGAGAAAGAAAGAAAGAAAGAAAGAAAGGAAGGAAGGAAGAAAGAAAGAAAGAAAAACGGACAACGGAAAGCAAGAAAGATAAAAAAAAAAGGAAAACGGGTTACTGCCAAGAAATTAAGAAGAAATGAAGGAAAGAAGAAAAATGGCAATTGTCAGGAAAGAAAGAAAGAAGAAAAAGGAACAACTGCCCAAAAAGATAGAAAGAAATAAAAAAGGAAGAAAGAAAAAGGAGCAACTTGTTGGAAAAATGAATGATCAAAATTAGAAAGGAAAGAAAAGAGTCAACTGGGGAGAAAGAAAGAAAGAAAGAAAGAAAGAAAGAAAGAGAGAAGGAAAACGGCTAACTATCAAGAAGGAAGGAAGAAAAAAGGCCACTGTGAAAGAAAGAAAGAAAGAAAGAGAAAGAAAGAAATCGTAAAATAAAATCAGAGAAACAAAAAGTCTCTAATGTTTTTATTTTGAGGGGTGGGTGGAGGAGGGGGTTTATAAACTTATCAATAATCCCGGCAAATAATTGGGGGACATTATTGTAAACTTACTTTCATGTCTCTCTTTCACTACGATCGATTCCCTCCCACCCCTATTCAGCATCTGCAACGCCTCTACCCTCATCCCTAGCTATCATCATCCTTCCATCACTTTATGTTTACACCACAGAGGTATCGTCTATTTTACAACCGTTTGTTTAAATGAAAGTTCACCCCCCTCATCACATTCACTTTTTTTTTACTTTTAAAATACAGATTTTTATCCAAAGTTTCTAGACTGAGAATATAAGATTGTCTGTTTTTTTTTTCCGGCGTTATGTTGCAATAATATGACCGGTTTAGCTCAGTCGGTAGAGCATCCGACTAGGAACCACAAGGTTCCGTGTTCGATACGGGCCCTCGCCAACTTAGCGTATGAGTATCACAGAGATCTGTGTGGTTTATTGATGAAAAAACTAAGATGGAACGCAGAGATGCAGACAATCCCGCTGGAAGATATCCAACGTGATGAAGAAGACCCCGACCTAATAAAAGATGGCGGCATGAGAGGATGACGAATAGCCGAGCAGAATTTAAGAAGATATACAACTATAAATATATTTTCGATTGCATTTGTTTTAAATTGCACGTTTTTATTAGTCTATAATCAAAAGTTTTCACTGTAGTTTATTTTATTATTTATTTACCGTATTTGACGGCATATAGGACGCACCTTTTTTCCAAAATTTTGGCTCAAAAATTGCCCTGCGTCTTATATATTGTAAGTGAAGTTTGAGACCTCCCGTAAGCCTAGGCTAATCTTCTCTATGATGCTCACTAACCCAGCTTACTCTCAGTACTTTTACCTACCCTAAACTCCATGTATCCTTATTTTATTGCTTCTGTTTCTGCTTGTGTAATGCACAGCTAGACTGTTTTCAACAATATATGCTTGAATACACTAAAAACTGTTTTTCCTGAATCTGATCTGCTGAAATAGGTGTGCATCTTATATGCCGATGCGTCTTATATGCCGTCAAATACGGTATTTGTTATGCCTCCTCGGGTGTCTCTGCTTTTTTTCTACCTTCCTACATCAATCTTAAAAATATATATTTTCAGAGAACATATACGCTATTAATATAATATCGATATACAGAAAAATTTGTTAAATAATTCATTCGATAGTTCTCAAAAATTCCGTGTTCAGCTCTTATGACCATTTTTTTCTAAAATCATCCAAATAAATCTTTAATTTTTTACGCTATTGTTGTTTTTTATCTGATAAAAAATATATGACTATTAGCAAAATAATCCAATTGGTTAATAGACTTAGTTTTTGAAATCAGCCTTGACAGGAATATCTAAAAAGAAAATGTCTCCCATTATTGAAAATTTCATTTATTATTTTGAAAGTTTCAATGAGATCAATTCTCATTCTCCTCTCTATAGTCAAGGGCCGGTTTAGCTCAGTCGTTAGAGCGTCTGACTAGGAACCACAACTCAGCGTATGAGTAGCTCATGGATCTGTGCGGTAAAGTGAGAAGCTGATGGTAGGAGTGGCCTTTCACCCCAGACGTCAAAAACAATCTCCTTGGTCTAGCGCTAGTGAAAATGGGATAGACTCCGTCGCTGTCTGGCTGATACCAACGTTAAGCCACCCCGACGTCTTTACTTTCTTACTCAAGTATTCCTATCCAATACAAATAATTTGTACACAGTTGCATTGTTTCATGTATTTCTATCTAATATTAATAATTTATAAACAGTGATATGGTTTCAAGTAATCCTATCTAATATTAAATACTTACACACAATTATATGGTTTAAAGTAACTATTGTAATTTTAGTAATTGTCATTTTTTTGCACACAGTATGGTTCTAAGTATTCCTATCTAGCACCAATAATTTGCAAGCAATTATATGGTTTCAAGTAATTAATAATAATCTTTCTTAAACAATTGTGTCCAAATAATTTGCATGCAGTTATATGGTATCAATTATCATTATAATTGTTTTTAAATTTGTTAGAGCTTTATATTCTACTAGAATCGGCTACCCACCATCGCCTGGGTAGAGGGGGTATTTTTTTTTAAATAGTCTCATAGATCCATTATCAGCGTATCGTGAGTTGCTTTCCCACAGGATGTCCCATTAGAATCCCCATGTAAAAATGAACTTGTGCTGATCCAGCAACTCTGAAAAGAAAAATTAATGTCTATTATTTACAACATTAAATACAAAAAAAAAAAAAAATTCCATACTGTTATCATTTAAATTTTATTTTTTAATTATCTTCATGAATATAAATCAAATCTTCATTATTTTTGCTCAAAAACCAAGATATGATGATAGTGAATGTTTATGTATATTTACTTTGTCGTTAATTGTTTTATTTTCATAGTTTCCTCCGGACATACATACATACCAACTGCCCTTTATATAGAGACTAGAAGTGGCTGCCCGGCATCGCCTGGGTAGATGGGGGATTGTTTAAGTTAGTTTCGCAAATCCATTATAACTGAATTGTGAGTTGGATTCCCGCTGGATGCCCCATTAAAATCCCTACGTAAAAAAGACCTTGCGTTGATCCAGTCCCTCTGAGAATAGAAATTTGTCTACAATATTAAATGGAAAAAATTCCATGTCGTTATCATTTAAATTTTACTTTTTAGATATCTTCATGAATTTAAATCAAACCTTCATTATTTTTGCTCAAAAACCGAGCCCTGGTGATATTTAATGTGTATATATATTTACTTTGTCGTTAATTGTTTTATTTTCGAAGTTTCCTCCGGACATACATATACACACAACTGCACTTTATATATTTATAAATAGATAGATAGATATCTCTAATTATTTATTTATCTTCATTCCACAGAAAAAAAGGAATTGTTTTGTTTCATGTGTATTAATAAATTAGCAGAAATAATTTTCATTAACTTGGAGTGTTGTGATAAACAGATGGTTATGTTAAATTCTATCAGTGTGGTTAAAAACTGTACCACTGCTGTTCTTTAATAAGGATGGCTTTGGCATTAAATATCCCATGAAGGTTGATATGCAATTAAACAAAGTAACCAAATCATAAAATATTCCGTCTAATACAAATTGAATTGCAATAAACCCAGTTAGTCAATGTTCAATAAACGCCCTGTCGAAAAACCGGTTTTCAAAAAACAAGATTAAAAAAAGAATCTGGAATCCTTTTGCATTTACCTTAAACCCAAAGAACAAAGACAAGAGAAGTAAATCATATTATAATCTAATGTTCTTTTTATATCATTTCTCTGATCGAGAATAATTGAAACATCCCTATTATGTTATCACCCCTCCTTGTTCTCTACATTAAATTTTAAATAAAGAGAATGAGTAACATGTGTGTGTGTGTGTGGTTATCAAGGCGTTGTCTAATTGACGGTCAATGTTTGATCGTCAATGTTTGATCGTCAAGAGCAATTCAATAAAGAGATTTAAAAGAATTGGCGCGAAAAGACCGTGTGGGATGGAGAGGGTGGGGCAAATACTTGAGGGTAATGAAAGCCATTTATCACTTTCGTGTTTAAAGGCGCTGAAAGGAACTGTTGTCAATTTTCTATCAAATATGCTATAAAATGAACGCTGACAGCCGAAGTGAATGGACGTCTTTTTCGTCGCTCCAAGAAAGCAGTGTATTTTAAAGTAAATAAAAGAAGTGACGATTACTTATTTCTAATCTATTGTAATGTATTGTATTCTTTGTTTGTTTGTTTGTTTTGTTTTACGGCATATCAAGAACGGTGGGTAATTTAATGCCGGCAAGGTTTTTAAATATTCGTAGCGATAGTTTGGAAGAAATTTTTTAAACTCAATACTTTTTTGTAAACAAATTTCCTATTTAACGCATGGATGGGATCCTAACGGGTACTACCACTCCGAGTCAAAGTGGACCTGGGAGCAATGGTGATGAAGGGGTGCTCCACATTCCCCAAATCTCCAGAACTGAAACCTCACCATCAGAGTTTAACGTCATACCCAGGGCATGAAAACCCACAGCCACACCTTCTAGCACCCATATGATAAAAAGGGCCTGGGGTTGATATGAGGGCAACAGGGTCGGGACAATCATATAGGTGCGAGGCTTTGACGTGACCAGCCGATTGATCGGAAGGGCCTCTCCGACCACTCGTCTAGCTTAAGTAAGGGCCAAATGGGGTGTTGCATGTCATGGACAACTCATCCACCAAGATTCCGTCGTTAAGCATCACGGGTCGCCATCCACAGACAACTGGTGGCCCCATTTGAAGGTGGGTCATCCCTCTGCAGAGGTGCTGTAGGTGTTTTCTAAAGCCCAAGCCGACAGGGCTGATTATATTCTTTATTCATCTATCAAATTATATAAAAATTACATTTATTTAATTATGTATAAATGTATCTTCTCAATTAGTTTATTTACGATTTCTGTATGAATCTCTTTTATTCAGAAATAAAACTAAAGTTTCATAAGATCAGCTCATTTAACTAAACCCGTGTGCAAATTAGTTGAAACAAAACAAATAATTCTGTTGATATTATAATATCAGCGATCTCTCTGTAAGGCTTGTCAGTGTTCGTGCAGTGTTACAATTTTCATACGCTTTCTTAGAGTAACGTCCATCGCAGACAATGGCCGTACGACAACTAATCGACAATCGAGACAATAGCGTCGGGGCATGATAAAAATCTGATGCAATTACAGATGACGCAATATTTTTCAAGGCAAAACAAATTTCATACACCCTGAGAATAGATTGATATTACTGCACACCATTGCAAATGACCTAATCTGAAGAAGAAAAAAAGAAGAAATCAATTACCCCCTATTACTCCCGTGAATCTGTAATAGTTTCTGCAGGATATTACCTGCTTCCTTTTCTTTGGATAATTCCCTTTTTTGGAATGATATTTCTTGCTATATAAAAGTAGTAAAGTCTGCAGAGTGGCCTATTGTAGGTATCAGGTAAACAGCAATGGAGTCTATCCCCTTTTTACTAGCGTTATACCAGGAAGGTTGATTTTGAGATGGAGCGCCAAATCTACCGTCAGCTCCCAGATACTTTATCGCACATATCAGATTGCCCAAGCTGGGCTATTCAGGCACTGAGTTGGCGGTGATCGGTATTGAAACAGGAACGTTGCGTTTCCTAGGCGGATGCTCTACTGACTGGGCTAAACAGACCCGTATGTAATACAAATAAAAAAGATAATAAAAACTCATAATTTATGTACGAGACGATACGGTCGGATTTGTTTTGGTTTTTGGTTGTCGTTATCATCTTCATTGAATTTTGAGTAAGATCTTGAACAGCTCATTCTTTTTAAAGTTCCTTTCAAGTCCGTGTTCAACATGTGTAACCTCTTGTCTGTTTCTGACATTGAAAATATTTCAAGGACAAACTGAAACATAAGTTCAGTAACGTTTTTCCAGAAAGTTTTGATTGCTGTACAAAAAAAGGCAACTTTGAAATTAAAACCAGACACTAAACTAAATTTTTAGACCAAAACGGCCTATGCCTTATGTTGTACTTGATATGGTTGAAGAAGAATTTCAACGTTTTCAGCAAAATGTAATAGAGTCTATAAATTACTCTGCATGGGCAACTCTTATTGTAGTTGTTTAAAAAAGAAAATAGAAAAGTCTGGATACGTACTGATTACGAATTTGTTTAAATTCTTTGAATGAACATGAGTATCCACTCCCGGATTATCTTGACTCTCTCTCTTGTTATACCTCTCTATTAGACTTGATTTCGATTATATTATTATTATTATTATTATTATTATTATTATTATCGAGTTTTTCACACCTGACAGCAAGTCTCCTCAGGTCTCCAGGACTCTTCTGAGTGTTCTAGCCGATCTTAACAGTATTGTACTTTGGTTGTTCTCGATTATTCTTCTGATTTCCAATTCACACATATTCTTTTCCAGACGTTGCAAGGGCACCAATTACAATTGGCACTACCTTCACCTTCATGTTCCACAGTTTTCTCAGTTCTCTGGCAAGGTCCAAGTATTTGTCTATCTCTTCGCTCTCTTTCAAATTTGAACAAATCAGTAACTCAAGAAAAAAATTCCTGACCTCCTACCAGGTCTTTTTTCGATGGTATTTTTATGGTATATCCAGCGAGTTCAGGAACAGAGATCTCACCATGCCTATCTATACTCTTATATAGAAGCAAGTCGAGAGTCTTGTTTCGCAGACACATGAAAAACTAAAGGAATTCCACATCAACTGCCTCCAACGCATACTGGGCGTAAAGTGGTGGCTCAAAATCCCCCACTTAGAAATTTGAAGCAGAGCATGCATTGACCCAATTGAGACCATCCTATCGCAACACCAACTGTGATGGCTGGATCACACCATCCGCATGCCCGCAGACAGACTACCCCGTAAAATACTTTACGGTGAACTCACAGAGGGCACGTGGAGGACAGGATACCCCCCCCCAAATAAAAAAGCGGCTCAAAGACCATATTAAGACAACGCTGAAGAAATGTACCATTATATCTTCAATCGTGGAAGATCTGACCTCCAACAGACAGGGTTGGCGAGTCGCCTGCCGCACAGGAGCTAAGCAGCTTAATATCGAGATTAACAGGGCTGCAGAGCGGTGACGTCTTCGTTGTCAGGAACCACTAAATACAGATGGGAATTCCCCTTGCAATGTATGTGACCGCATCTGCAAGTCAAGAATTGGACTAACTAGCTAGCAGAGGGTTCACAACTGTTGACCGACATGAAGTGACCATATCGTCGTCTGTAACGGACTTCTAAAAGGAAAGGAAAGGAATCCAACCAAGATCGAACTCGATATCCAGTAATACTGAATCTGAAATACTAGCTTGTTAACCATTACACAACGACGTAAGAAAAGACGGTCGATATTTGAATATTTTTTGCATTATTACGTCACGCTATTTTGACATCAGAATTTAAAATAACATCATTTTTTAACCCCCTGCTTCGACTATGAAGTTGGTTTAACTCTTCCTATTATTCAATTGCACTATAATACTTACTAAGCTATTTTTCGCAAATCTTTTACTACTGAATAGAGAGTTCGATCATTGCTAGATGCTTCATACTTGCGAGGATATCATATTCTAACCTTAACAAGCGGGTTGGATAAATATCAAGGAGCTTCCTATCGTGGTGAAATGGTTAGCAAGTTAGTCTCTCAGATCCATTACTACCGAATAGGGAGTTTGATCCTCGCTGAATGTCTCATATCGGTGACCTTTTGACACATCTAACCCGTGGCAAACGGAGAATTCAAACTTGTTAAACTCCACTTATGAAATTGACTTTCACATCTTACTCATACGGAGGGGTTGGTATATATATTATATATATTTGTTCCTTCATTTCTTCTTTCTTTCTTCTATTCTTCTTCTCTTTCTCTTTCCTTCGTTTTCTTTCTTTCTTTCTTTCTTTCTTCTATTCTTCTTCTTCTCTTCTCTCTTTCTCTTTCCTTCATTTTCTTTCTTTCTTCTTGTTGTGATGTTAGTCCCAACAGTAAAAAGAAGTCAAGTCGAGATAGGGTAAAATAAGACAAGTGTATTTACAATCATGGTACATGTACGACTAGCTTGTCGTTAACGGGAACAGTACTCCCTTTCCGCTCGGTGTCTCACTATTTATAGTGAGAACCGGTGCATGTTCTCCACTGTAGGAACGGCCGGTACAACACTTCTTTTTGTCAATACTTTATTCTTATTTCCTTTCTTTTTCCTTCTTTCATTTTTCTCCTCTCCATTCCTTCCTGTATACTTTGATTTCTATTCCTTTCTTGGTACTAATGCAAAATAGCGCGCAAGTAATAAAAAGCATCTAGAAGCTTTCGAGAAGTTCCGTGAATGTACTGAAATCCAATGCTTTTTATACGTAATCTCATGCTTTTATCACTTGCGCTCTATTCTGCATTAGTACCTCTTTCTTCTTTTGCTTCATTCGTTTCTTTTTCTTCTTTTACTTTCTTTCCATCTTCTTTTCTTTCATTTTTCTTTCTTTCATTACTCCTAAGTCAATTCTGACCGGAGTGGTAGCACCTGTCATGGTCCCATCTATGGATTAAATAGATATGCCTGAAAATTACTACTATTGGATAGGTATACTTGAATATATATATATATATCACAAGCAGGATGTGACACCAGGTCAATTTTTAAGCGGGGTTTACCAGATTTGAATTCAGAGTTTTCCTTCTCCTAGACTAGTTGCCTTGCCCAGTCTGCCATACTATTTACCAATAGCTAAGGGGAGAATAGTTGGATTTTAACTTTCCCCGGGACATTATCATGTGAAATGCAAACAGCCGCATCCAGGATTTGAACTTGTCTCGCCGTGTCCATTTCCTACGACGCTAACCATTACACGACGCGTCTTGAAGATATAACCGTGTTTCTCTCTAACGTTCTACTCTTTCTTTTTCTTTCTTATTCTTCACATTTTTTTTTCTCCGTTTCTCTTTCACGTTCTTTTTCCTTCCATCCTTCCTTATATAGTTTCTTCCTTGAGTATAATAATCTCTCATTTTACTTTCTTTTTTTTCAATTTATTCTTCTGCTCGTTGGAGGCACGTGCTGTAATAGTTACCGTCGGAGAAAATGGACACGGAGAGACGAGTTCAAATCCAGGACGCGGCTGTTTGCATTATACATAGCGTTAATATCCTTGGGAAAGATACGAATTCAACTATTTTCCATCTACCTATTGGTAAATAATAGGACACACTAGGCTCTTTAACCTTGGTATGGGAACTAGTCTAGGAGAAGGGAAAACTCTGAATTCAAACCAAAGGGGCCCTCTTCTCGTCAGTCAAAACTACTTTGAGTCTCTTCCTATTACAATCATTTATTTATTTAAAACACTTGTTAAATACTGATTTTAGTTTATTTCTTTCTTTCATTATTTCTCTTCTATTCTTTTCTTTTTCTTTCTCTCTTTTTCATTCTTTCTTTTCATTCTTTTTATTTCTTTCATCCTTTCTTTCTACTTTTCAGCTTCTTTCTCTCTTTTTCATTCCCTCTTTCTTTCATTATTTTTTTCGTTCTTCTTTCTGTCTTTTCTATTCCTTATTTTTTTCTTTCTCTTTATCTTTTCTTCTTCTTTCTCTCTTTTCATTTCCTCTTTCTTTCATTATTTCTTCATTTCCCCTTTCTGTCTTTTTCATTCCTTATTTTTATCTCTTTATCCTTTCTTACTTCTTTTTTTTCTTTCTTTTTTTTTTTTACAATTGATCCTTTGCCTTCTTCTTTCTTTCTTTCTTTTCTTTCTTTCTTTGTTTCTTTTCTTAATCGCCGATTCATCAACTTCTTCATTCACACGTTCCTCCAATTATTCACTCACATTCAACCAATCTTTCTCCATTTCTGTGTGATATCACTTCCCGCCAACGTTAACACCGCCATTTTGTTTCAACACCCAAATTATCCCAGGCAGACGACAAACGGCTTTGCTGCCAAAAAAGCCTGTATACATAATTTAGAAAACCTGTCGAATTGAGACTGCTTCAAAGCCACAAAAAAGCCCGGTCGTGTTTTTAAACATTAAACAGTCGCTTTATTTCAACTTCCCGAAACAAAATGTCGGTTATTCAAATCTATTGTGTAACGTTTGACACATCTTCGATCATACGTCTACAAAGGAGTGTACGTCCCTTTGATGACTTGGCAAAATCTTACACTTACCGACTGCCAAATTGAGTCGGGACATTGCCAAATTCGACACGCAAGCGTAAACAAGTTTTGCTCTATTTCGGATCGGACCTTAGATCTTTCGTCGCTGCCTGCAAAATGTGAAACGACCTAACACCAATTTGGGTAGATTCTTTTGGGACAGGATTAGTCTGTCGCAGGTTTGGGTCGAAAATGTTCAAGTCACGAATCAGCCCCACAGATGAGAATAAAAGAACGAATTCCGAGAATATATTCAGTTTCTTTATTTTTTCTCAAGTTCTTCCTGGTCCAGTGTAGGGGACGAGGAAAAATTTGGCCAAATTAACTTGGGCCCCGATTCCATAATATCAGAATCGCAGACGGATGATGAAATTCCTTATCCCATTCTGTCTAACTGTCAGCTCCTAACTCTCATTTTCATTCCGTTCAACCACAATGGCTGGGGCTGTAGAATACGTCCTCACTTTACAGCACAGATGCTTGTTTACACATACGCTGAGTTGGCGTATGAGTAGCACAGGGATCTGTGAGGTAAAGTAAGGAGCTGATGGTAGGTGTGACACCCCCACCTTAGTCAACAAAACAATCTCCTTGATTTAGCGCTAGTGAAAAGGGGATAGACTCCCTCGCTGTCTGTCTGATACCGACTTTAGGCCACCCCAACGACTTTATTTTATTTACTTCTATGGTTTAAAGTAACCAATGATACTAAACTGATTCTATGCTAAAAATCTATCTTCTAACTTTTAGAGTTTTAGTCATGTGAATTTATTTCCTCCAATGAAATCCAAGCTTTCAACTCACTTTAAACACTCAATTCCACTGAGTTGACGTTACGGTTAAAAAAAAATCTTGAAACATATCTACACTGTTCGAGACGTAAGGACGAACTCATGAGTGACGTTCTCCAGTGGATACCTACATATAGACACACTTGAGTGGGCCGACCAGCAAAGACTTACATTGATCAGTTCTATGTGGAATCTGAATGCAGTGAGGAGGACTTGCCAGGAGCGATAACCGATCGGGAACGTGTGGTGAGAGGGGGGTCATGCGAATCCGTGTTGTTAGCACGACTTGATGATGTCATGAATTAAAGTACATATATTTTTAATAAAAGTACTTGAATAGAAGCACACCACAAAAAGGCAGCTGTATTGCCACTTACCTCTTATCACACAAGTCATCCAAATAAAACGAATGTCATACTAGGCACTGTTGAACAAGTAAGGAAGTAAGGACAAACGGACCATATTGGGCACCCCTTTTTAGATCTCGATTCATAAGGACATGTTTTTCATTTACACAGTCAAAATCTGATTGTTTGTTAACAGACGATTTTTAGAGGGTTTTTTTTTCAATTATAAAACTAACCCCTAACCCTAACCCCTAACAAACAACCGGATTTTGACGGTGTAAATGAAAAACATGTCCTAATGAATCGAGATCGCAAAAGGGGTGACTAAAGGTCATATCGTCCGGACAAACTCATAAGTGGCGTTCTCCTATGGACACCTACACATGGACACGCTTGAACAGGCTGACCAGCAAAGACTTACATTGATCAGCTCTATGTGGATACTGAATGCAGTGAGGGATGACCGACAGGGACGGGTGGTAAGAGAGAGAGATAGAGAGAGAGAGAGAGAGAGAGAGAGAGAGAGAGAGAGAGTCATGGGGATCCGTGCTATCAGTGCGACATGATGATGATGATGATGATGATGATGATACTACCTTTCAAATAATGGATACCACCAGTTCATTATCCAAAAGTATGAAGTCGCGACGAGAACACACTATGACACAAGGTTGAGTTTAAAGTGAGACTCCTTACACGCACGCATGGGTAAGGAGAAAAACGTTATCAGTTTCCCCCAACCCCCCACCCCAACACTTGCATTTTTTCATCCCTCGGGCATCGAGGATGGGTCATGACCTTACCTCATTAAATGCAATAGGGACTTGTGCCCTAGAGGGGCAACGGCTGCCTGGAGCTGACCCTTATAATTATTCTGCCCCCCCCCCAACATGGAAGACCGGGGGTTTCTGGCATGATGATTGTGTAGGTGATTACGATACAAGCCACGCCAAGAAGCTCCTTGCTGTTGATTATCCGTTTTAGATTAATTGAGAATGAAGCAATGGGTGGGTGACGTTAATAACTCAGGATTATTTTATTGTTTGGTATTTGCTAATTAGGTTCTGTTTTTAAGGGCGGCTGGTGAAATATAATATACAATGAGGTTTCTTGTTTCTGTTAATAAGGACACAGATGATAACGGGGGGGGGGCTACTAAGCTGGGTGCTGTGGCTGAAAGTGAGGATAATTGCCGGCTGAAGAATATCGGCTGATACGGCACAAGAAGAAGAAGAAGAAGAAGAAGAAGAAGAAGAAGAAGAAGAAGAAGAAGAAGAAGGGGGAGGAGGAGGAGGAGGAAAGTGGTTAGAAATGAACAATAATAATATCAACGATTATGGTTGTCGCTTTGGTTTTGGCTTCAAGAATATGCAAATGAAAATAAGTGAGAATAGAAAGAAAGAGGGGAAGAAGAAAGTGAAAATAGAAAGGAAGAAGGACATGTTAATATATGAGAAAGAAAGAGAAAATAAGTGAGAATAGGAAGGAAGAAAGAAAGAAAAAAGAAAATGAGGAATAAGTAAAAACAGGAAATTAACATAGAAGAAAATGAGAATAAATGTGAAAATAAAGAAGAAGAAAGAAAAAAAAATGAGAATAAGTGAGAAAAGAAAGAGAGAAAAAAGATTGAAAGAAAATGAAAATAAGCAAGGGGAGAAAGAAAGAAAGAAAGAAAGAAAGAAAGAAAGAAAGATAATAAATAAAAAAGAAAGAAAGAAGCTGAGAATAAGTGGAAAAAGAAAGAAGAAGAAAAAACACGAAATAGTGGTGAATACGAGGAAGAGAACGAGCAAAGAATGAGTAAAAGAGGAGTGAAGCAGATGAAGTGAAAGAGAATGAAATTATTGAAGAAGAAAAAGAAGAAACTGATGAGAATGAAGATTATCAGAGAAAAACAAAAAAACAAAAAAAAAAAAACACAAACAAATGATTAAGAAATGAACAATCTTATTATAATAGAGATTCTGTGTTTGTCTGTCTGTAACCAAAACTATTTCGCTACTCAAGTCACAATTCCCTTTGTTATTTACGTCACATTCTTAATGATTTTATTTTTTATTTAAACCTCAATTATTAATAAAATTTTTTTACATCATTAATACTGTTGACCATATCTACATACTAATAACATGCAATTGAATTTATATATACAACAAAATAGCGGTTTACAGTGTGAAAAGGAAGGCTAATTTGCATATTGATATTAAAAATTTGATTTTAATAAATATCTGCTTAATATTATTGATTGTTAATTGTTTGGTTTTATCTTGATAAATGGGAGCAAAAACCTCGGGGATAAATCTTAAAAGAAATCCATTAACAAGAAGAAATAACTTCTTTAGCAAAGACAGATAGAAGTGATGGAAGAGTGAGTTTCAATTGTTCTATTTTTCGATTATACCCCCCTCCCCACTGTTTCAAATCTTTTTATCTGCATTCTTATTTAGTTTCATTGGCCTTTCTAATTTAGTATAATGTTTTATTACATTAAAATTTAAATACTTGCACCCGGAAGAGGGTGCATATATTTGCTAGTAATAATAAATTAAACGATAATGTTTGTTGTGTTGGTTATGGCTGTAATAAATATACAGATGAGATTGAGCGAGAAAAGAAAGAAGAAAGAAAGAAAGAAAGAATGTTAATTGAGTGTTTGGATGGTATTAGGACATATCAACCTTTGATGGGTTTATTTGATGCCAAAGTCACTTTAACACAACTATAGTCTCCATGAGACAATTTTTGTACCGTATATAACGGTACACACATATATATTTATACCAACCCCTCCACACGAGCAGGATGTGACACAAGGTCAATTTCTTAAGCGGAGTTCAACAGGTTTGAATTCAGAGTTTTCCTTCTACTAGACCGGTTGCCTAACCAAGTTAAAGAGCCCAGTCTTCCCTACTATTTATCCATACCTGGAGGGAGAGTAGGATTCATACCTTTCCAAGGGAATTAGCGCTATGCGAAATGCAATTACCAATCCATGATTGAACTCGGGATGACGAGTCCATTTCCATGACTTTAACCATTACACCACGCGCTTCCGTAACGGTACACATATATGTCTTCATTTTTAAACAGGTAAACACTTCATACTTAGTTTGCAATATCAATTTCTTAAAGAAATAATGTAATAATATTCATAATCATCGTTATCCATAAAATATCCATAGATGGGGACACTTAACAGGTGAATCGAGATCGCAAAAGGGGTGACTAAAGGTCATATCGTCCGGACAAACTCATAAGTGGCGTTCTCCTATGGACACCTACACATGGACACGCTTTGAACAGGCTGACCAGCAAGACTTACATTGATCAGCTCTATGTGGATACTGAATGCAGTGAGGGATGACCGACAGGGACGGGTGGTAAGAGAGAGAGATAGAGAGAGAGAGAGAGAGAGAGAGAGAGAGAGAGAGTCATGGGGATCCGTGCTATCAGTGCGACATGATGATGATGATGATGATGATGATGATACTACCTTTCAAATAATGGATACCACCAGTTCATTATCCAAAAGTATGAAGTCGCGACGGAACACACTATGACACAAGGTTGAGTTTAAAGTGAGACTCCTTACACGCACGCATGGGGTAAGGAGAAAAACGTTATCAGTTTCCCCAACCCCCCACCCCAACACTTGCATTTTTTCATCCCTCGGGCATCGAGGATGGGTCATGACCTTACCTCATTAAATGCAATAGGGACTTGTGCCCTAGAGGGGCAACGGCTGCCTGGAGCTGACCCTTATAATTATTCTGCCCCCCCCCCCCCAACATGGAAGACCGGGGTTTCTGGCATGATGATTGTGTAGGTGATTACGATACAAGCCACGCCAAGAAGCTCCTTGCTGTTGATTATCCGTTTTAGATTAATTGAGAATGAAGCAATGGTGGGTGACGTTAATAACTCAGGATTATTTTATTGTTTGGTATTTGCTAATTAGGTTCTGTTTTTAAGGGCGGCTGGTGAAATATAATATACAATGAGGTTTCTTGTTTCTGTTAATAAGGACACAGATGATAACGGGGGGGGGCTACTAAGCTGGGTGCTGTGGCTGAAAGTGAGGATAATTGCCGGCTGAAGAATATCGGCTGATACGGCACAAGAAGAAGAAGAAGAAGAAAAGAAGAAGAGAAGAAGAAGAAGAAGAAGAAGAAGGGGGAGGAGGAGGAGGAGGAAAAGTGGTTAGAAATGAACAATAATAATATCAACGATTATGGTTGTCGCTTTGGTTTTGGCTTCAAGAATATGCAAATGAAAATAAGTGAGAATAGAAAGAAAGAGGGAAGAAGAAAGTGAAAATAGAAAGGAAGAAGGACATGTTAATATATGAGAAAGAAAGAGAAAATAAGTGAGAATAGGAAGGAAGAAGAAAGAAAAAGAAAATGAGGAATAAGTAAAAACAGGAAATTAACATAGAAGAAAATGAGAATAAATGTGAAAATAAAGAAGAAAGAAAGAAAAAAAAATGAGAATAAGTGAGAAAAAGAAAGAGAGAAAAAAGATTGAAAGAAAATGAAAATAAGCAAGGGGAGAAAGAAAGAAAGAAAGAAAGAAAGAAAGAAAGAAAGATAATAAATAAAAAAGAAAGAAAGAAGCTGAGAATAAGTGAGAAAAGAAAGAAAGAAGAAAAAAACACGAAATAGTGGTGAATACGAGGAAGAGAACGAGCAAAGAATGAGTAAAAGAGGAGAGTGAAGCAGATGAAGTGAAAGAGAATGAAATTATTGAAGAAGAAAAAGAAGAAACTGATGAGAATGAAGATTATCAGAGAAAAAACAAAAAAACAAAAAAAAAAAAACACAAACAAATGATTAAGAAATGAACAATCTTATTATAATAGAGATTCTGTGTTTGTCTGTCTGTAACCAAAACTATTTCGCTACTCAAGTCACAATTCCCTTTGTTATTTACGTCACATTCTTAATGATTTTATTTTTTATTTAAACCTCAATTATTAATAAAATTTTTTTACATCATTAATACTGTTGACCATATCTACATACTAATAACATGCAATTGAATTTATATATACAACAAAATAGCGGTTTACAGTGTGAAAAGGAAGGCTAATTTGCATATTGATATTAAAAATTTGATTTTAATAAATATCTGCTTAATATTATTGATTGTTAATATTTGGTTTTATCTTGATAAATGGGAGCAAAAACCTCGGGGATAAATCTTAAAAGAAATCCATTAACAAGAAGAAATAACTTCTTTAGCAAAGACAGATAGAAGTGATGGAAGAGTGAGTTTCAATTGTTCTATTTTTCGATTATACCCCCCTCCCCACTGTTTCAAATCTTTTTATCTGCATTCTTATTTAGTTTCATTGGCCTTTCTAATTTAGTATAATGTTTTATTACATTAAAATTTAAATACTTGCACCCGGAAGAGGGTGCATATATTTGCTAGTAATAATAAATTAAACGATAATGTTTGTTGTGTTGGTTATGGCTGTAATAAATATACAGATGAGATTGAGCGAGAAAAGAAAGAAAGAAAGAAAGAAAGAAAGAATGTTAATTGAGTGTTTGGATGGTATTAGGACATATCAACCTTTGATGGGTTATTTGATGCCAAAGTCACTTTAACAACTATAGTCTCCATGAGACATTTTTGTACCGTATATAACGGTACACACATATATATTTACCAACCCCTCCACACGAGCAGGATGTGACACAAGGTCAATTTCTTAAGCGGAGTTCAACAGGTTTGAATTCAGAGTTTTCCTTCTACTAGACCGGTTGCCTAACCAAAGTTAAAGAGCCCAGTCTTCCCTACTATTTATCCATACCTGGAGGGAGAGTAGGATTCATACCTTTCCCAAGGGAATTAGCGCTATGCGAAATGCAATTACCACATCCATGATTTGAACTCGGGATGACGAGTCCATTTCCCATGACTTTAACCATTACACCACGCGCTTCCGTAACGGTACACATATATGTCTTCATTTTTAACAGGTAAACACTTCATACTTAGTTGCAATATCAATTCTTAAAGAAATAATGTAATAATATTCATAATCATCGTTATCCATAAAATATCCATAGATGGGACACTTAACAGGTCAGTGAAGGCCTGGTAGTAATTAAAACCAGAGGATTATTCCATATTTTTTCAGAATTGGAACCTCACCACCAAATACAGTTTAGTATCATACCCTAGTAATCATAACTAAGGGCCGGGTTAGCTCAGTCGGTAGAGCGTTCGGCTAGAAATGACAAGGTTCCTAGTTCGATACCGACCCTCGCCAAACTCAGCGTATGAATAGCACAGGGATCTGTGCAGTAAAGTGAGGAGCTGGTGGTAGGTGTGGCGCTCCACTTCAGACGCAAAAACCATCTCCTTGGTCTAGCGCTAGTGAACGTGGGATAGACTCCCTCGCTGATTGGCTGATATCGACTTTAGGCCACCCCGACGAATTTACTTCGATCTCAAGTGACGGAGAAGTGATTGAGGTTGAAACAGCTGTCTAGTGTTCTGCATGTCACATGCAGTGTTAGCCGAATTGTCTGGTTGTGGTAATTTGATTTAATCAATTTCTTATTTAGTAACTTTAGCTGGGGTTGGCACATGGGCGGAATATTGGAGCACCAAGTAAACATCAAATTCTGTACACAAATTCTCACGCAGCCACAAAATGCCATATTTACTAAGCTTTGATTCATACGTCACGTTTGCCACATCAACCAAAACAATGGGTAAATAGTAGCCTTGTAGGCAACCAGTCTAAGAGAAGGAAAACCAGATTTTCTCCACTTAAAAACTGATCTTGTGGCAGAGGAGTAGGGTAAATACATACACATCCTAAACATGAATATGATGACATTGGGGTTATTTCCATATTCTCATGTTACATGTATGGTAAATGGACGTCCCATCTTGGTGTAATAGTTAGCTAACTAGTCTTACAGATCCGTTACCACTGAATAATGAGTTTGATCCTCACTGGATGTCCCATACTTGCAACCTTGTTTCACATCCTACCCACGGCGCACGGGATGGATAACTACCTATCAAATCTATAATAAATGTAGCTAACATGTTTTGATAGAATGTTGATTTGTTTGAAGGAATGTCGGTCTATTGGGCGGTAGACGAACTGAGGAGAAGGCGTTGAACTTTATTGCGAAATTGATAGAAATAGAAATAAAATAACATAAAAAAATAATGGATTTTGGTCTGATAAAAACAAGATCGACTTGGAAAGACGAAAAGTCGGTGAATAACAGACAACCAAAAATCATAACATTTCTTATGTGTATGTCCAAGGCGTTTGGGAGAAATTTGACAGTTTCATAAGGAAAAAGAAAAAAGTGCTTGGTAACTACAAAATTTAATCGATTGTAAAGAAATTCAACAGGCACGGAAATTACACTACTGTCAAAAAGTTTCACTCAAAATAACCACCATTAGCGTCGATCACTGCCTCAATCCTACTCCGGAACCTTGAGCAAGGTGATGTTACAGTTTCTCTGAGAAGGGTCTCAAAAACTACCTTAATTCTGTCGATTAACTGGGCTTTTGTAGTACTGTCACGGCGATTGGTGTCTTTCTCAACAGCGCCACATAAATAATAATCCATGGGGTTAAGATCTGGGGAGTTCGGAGGCCAAACATTTAGACCGGTGTAGTCGTAAAAATTCGCCGACAACCATTTTTGACTTTTCCCAGAGGTGTGGTAGGAGGCCGAATCCTGCTGCACACATATGCACACATATGGCCCACCATTCGCTACCCTTGTTATCCAGGGCTTGACTACTGTGTTTAGTAACTCCACGTAGGCATCTGAATTCAACCTGAGACCCTCTCTGAATAAATGCTGTATGAACGCAATCAGATAGTCTGTTATGTTGCTTTCGTCTAGCCACAGTCTCCATTGCAACTATACAGTTTATGCTTGATTGTTTTTACAGTGTTCAGGGAGCGTTGGGCAGCAACTGTAATCTCCTTATTTTGATGGCCCGCGTAGATCATCATGATACAAGTTATTCTCTTCCATGATTCAGTTGGGTTTCAGTCATCCATTCTATCTGTCATCACGTATCCATATGTATACGCATACGCATACGCATATATACATATTCATGTATTTGTGTGTATGTATATATACATGTATATAATATGTATATGTGTGCATGTATATGATATGTATATGTGTGTATATAATATGTATATGTATAGGGGTGTATGTATATATGTATATGTATAGGGGTGTATGTATATATGTATAATATATATGTATATATAAATATGTCCATATGTAAATGTGTAATGTATGCATATGTATATATGCGTACGCATATACATACATATATATATATATATATATATATATATATATGTGTGTGTGTGTGTGTGTGTGTGTGCGTGTGTGTGTGTATGTATATAATGTGTAACTATCTATATAATATGTATATATGTGTATGCGTTTGCGTATATGTATATATGTATATGTATATAATATATATGTATGTATGTGTAAAGTATCCATTGTAGTTTAAGACAATAGCCAATCAGGGACAATGGCCAAATGTTCCGTTAAAATTAATCAGTTTTTACTTAAGTAGAAGTTTTGATCAATTCACCATTTCCTAATGAGCCAATCAACGGCCAATATTGGCGCGATGGCTTCTCTGTGTGTCTGAAAAGCCGGGGGACACGACTGAGAGTTGATTAATTGATTGCGCCTCAAGATACCCAGGTGTGTTAGAACAACAGCAAAACCAGTGAATGGAGAACAAAGAAAGTTTGCTTCTTTTTTTTTAATCAAGATTTGATTAACTCTTTGTCTACCTTAAACCGCTTACAACGGCTCTCCCAACACATCCAAGCAAAGTACCAAAACTGATAATTAGTTCATTATAATTGAGCAGAAGGAATCAGATAATAATAATAATAATAATAATAATAATAATAATAATAATAATAATAATAATAATAATAATTTATTTGAATTGAATGAGTTCTGAGTTGAATAGATAGTGAAATATCCCATCATACAGGTAAAAACAAACCCAAGAAAATTTGGTAGAGCTGTGGGGGAGGGGGGATTTGGTAGGCAAAGATGCTCACGACGGCTCTCCCACCACATTCAAACAATGTACAAAAACTGATGGTTAGTTCATTATAATTGAGCAGAAGGGCCCAGAGTACAATAATGATAGGACTAGAGCGTCCGACTAGGAACCACAAGGTTCCTGGTTCGATACCGACCCTCGCCAACTCAGCTTATGAGTGGCACAGCGATCAGTGCGGTAAAGTAAGGAGCTGATGGTAGGTGTGGCGCTCCACCTCAGACGCAAAATGATTTCCTTAGTCTAGCGCTTGTGAAAAGGGGATAGACTTCCTCGCTGTCTGGTTGATACCGACTATAGTCCAACCTGATGATTTTCATTGTTACTTATTTGAATAGAATGAGTTATGAAGGGAATAGATAGTGAACTTAGGTAGATAGTGAAATATCCGTTCATACAGGTATAAAATATCAAGTGGTGGGAGGGGGGATTTGGTCGACAGAAAGGTAAAAAGTAAAAGCTACGTCGACAAAGTTTAGAATATGCTGACTGTCCTGGGTAGAGCGCACTTCTGCACCTGGTTCCAGTTCTTTATACCAAAAAATTCCGAGGCATTTTCCGCCAGGGAAAGTAGATGATTTCTTCCCCTTTGCGACAAGGAGTAATTTCTGCGGATACCAATTTTGTTTTTTGATAAATGAGACTTTCCTGATTAATTTTAAGCTTAGTCATGTCTACGGCGCTTAGAATACACTAACTGTATCTCCTGCAGAAGAGTAAGACCTATCCACTCCCAAGGGATATCTTGGTTTGTTTTGTTTTACGGCAAAACAACCTCAGTGGGTCATTTAATGCCGATAAAGTTTTAAAATAAATTAATTCTTAATGGATACACAATTCTTTTATAAATACATTTTTCTATTTAACCCATAGATGAGACCCTAACAGGTACTACCACTCTGGGTTAGAGTGGACCAGGGAGCAATAGCGATGAAGGGGTGCTCTACATTCCCCAAACCTCCAGAACTGGAACCTCACCATCAGATAGATTTTAACGTCATTCCCAGGACATGAAGACCCTCAGCCACGGCCTTCTAGCACGTATATGATAAAAAGGGTTGGGGCTTGCCATAAGGGCAATAGGATTGGGGCAATCATATAGGTGCTAGGGCTTGGCGTGACCAGCCGATTGATCGGAGGGTGTCTCTCCGACCGCCCGTCTAGCCTAAGTAAGTGTCTAAGTGGAGTGTTGCAGGTCATGGACTGCTCATCCACAAAGACTCCATCCTTAAGCATCACGGGTCGCCACCCACGGACAACAGGTGATTCCATTTGGGGGAGTCTTACCCCTCTGCAGAGGTGCAGTCGGTGCATTCTAATGCCCCAGCCGACAGGGCGGAGGATATCTTGGGTATATCCTTAAAGTGCAACCAGTGGATGCCTACAATCCTAGAGATCTGAGGAATGTAGAGTACCACTTTATTGCCATTACTCCCGGGTTCATTCATGTTGGCTCCCGTCTAGGAGTCAAATAGAATAAAATTAAAAATTATTCATTTGCAATAGGACTGTTTGCAAAAAAAAAAAAAAAGAAAAAGAAAAAGAAAGAAAGAAAAAGAAACTCTTTAAAAAACCCAAAAACAGCAATACAGACTATTAACGTACAATGAATGCAATTCTCTAACCCCAGGGAATAAAATAACCCTAAACGCGTTGACATGCCGTTAACATCAATTAATCTATCAATTAGAAGCTGCGCACGTAGAAATGGACTCAGCATGTTCAAATTCTGGAAAATCTTTAGCATCGGTACGGGAAACTGTCTAAGAGAAGAAAAACTTTGAATTTAAATATATGTAAGTAAAAGTAAAGTCGTCGGGGCGGCCTAAAGTCGGAATCAGCCAATCGGCGAGGGAGTCTATCCCCTTTTCACAAGCGCTAGACCAAGGAGATTATTTTAGAGTCTGAGGTGGAGCGCCACACCTACCATCAGCTCCTTACTTTACCACGCAGATTCCTGTGCTACTCATACGCTGAGTTGGCGGGGACCGGTATCGAACTAGGAACCTTGTGGTTTCTAGCCGAACGAAAGCCGAACTAATGTACATTCCTGTACCGTATATGCTGTCGGCATATGCCCCCCCCCACCTCTGACGAGAGCAATTTTCAAAGAAATAAATCTGAGACCTTTCAGAGCACTGCTCATGCATTTATCTATTTACCCAACCCTTCACATATAGACAGGTCACGACAAAAGGTCAATTTTGAAGCGGAGTACAGCTGGTTTTAAATCAAGGTTTTCGATCCCCAGGGCCGGTTATTGTAGTCAAGCTAAATTAGCCAGGCTGCTCTATTATTTACTCATAGTTGTTTGGGGAATATAGAGGATTGGAACGAGTCAAAATAAAGACAGATTTACATGTTGTCCTTATTGGTTAAATAAATACCATTTTGTATCGGATAAGACTTTCGTTCAAATCCTATAGATGGATCCATACCTTTCCCAAGGGTATTTGTGAGAAATGAAAGGCAAACAATTTGTCCAAGATTTGAACTAGGGTCACTGAGTCTATTTCTTAAGACGATAAGCGTTACGCCGCGCACCTGGTCCATATAGTTTTCCATTAATCTGTACTTCTCTAACCCGTCTCACTCGTATTTCAACGAATCTTCCCACCCACTTATCTGCAAAATCAATACATTCAGATTATTTTGGTCAATCGAAACCAGTGAGATCGAACGATGACCTCAATTGGTTTTCGGTTGTCTAAATCGAAAGTTCATGGGGGTGAGGAAATTTTGGTTGTGTTTGTGCGTGCGTGCGTGCATGCGTGTTGTGCGTGCGTAACGCAGGAGGGGGGTTTAAGCATGGAACTTATAGGTGCGGTGTTAGGTGAACAAAACGATGCTAGACTTGGTTGATTTCTCCTTCGTTTCTCCTTCTCCCCCCCCCCACCTCACCCTCGGGACTGCGATTTTATCTTTGTGCGAAACTATTGCGCGGTAAATGTGCGAAACGTCAAATGAGGTGTCATGTAATCCGGAATGTAAAAGTTCAGTTGTCATGTGAGATAGTGTAGCGTCAAGAGGAAGGGAGGGAAGGAAGGGGAGGAAGGGGTGAAAGGAAAAAAGGAAAGGACAAAGTAAGGAAGAAAAGAATGGAGTGAAGAAGGAAGGGAGGGAGGAAAAAATAAAAGAAGGGAGAAAGAAAGAAAGAAAGAACCTAGAGAACGAGGGTGAAAGTAGAAGGGAAGGAATGCAATAAGGAAAGAAAGAAAGAAAGAAGAGGAGAAAAGGAAGGGGAGGAGGGAGGGAAGATAAGAAGGAAGGGACGAAGAAAAGCTGGAGAGAGAGAGAGAGAGAGAGAGATGATGAGAGGGACAAGGAAGGAGAGTAAGAAAAAAGAACAGAGCGGAGGAGGGGTGAGAAGAAGGAAAAAATGGAGAGAGTGGGAGAGTAGGGATATAAAGGAAGAAAGGGAGAAAGTAGAAAGGGAGAAAGGGGAGAGAGAAGAAAGAAAGAAAGAAAGAAAGAAAGAAAGAAAGAAAAGGAAGAAGGGACGAAGGAAATGGAGGGAGACGGAGAGAGGGAAGAAAGGAGAGTGAAAAACAGAAAGGACGAAGTAAGGAAGGAAGAGAGAAAGGAAGGAAAGAAAGAAGTTATGGGAGATGAAAGGGAAAAAAAAGAAAAGGACGAAATAAAGAAGTAAACAATAGAGGGGGAAGGAAGGGAGGAAGGTACGGAAAGAAGAGGAAATAAAAAATGGATGGAGGAAGAAAAGAAAGAAAGACAGAAAGAAGTGGGGAAGAAGAATGAAGAAATGAAAGAAAGGAAGAAATGGAGAAGAAGTGTTGAAAGAAAAGGTGAAAGGATGAAGGAAAGGAACGATTGGGAGAGAGGGGGGGAAGAGACGGGAAAGGAAGGGAATAAAAAGGGAGGGAAAGAGAAATTAATGGAAGGAAATAATGGGGGAAGGAAGGAAAAAGAAAGAAAGAAAGAAAGAAAGAAGGGAGGGAGGGGGAAGGAAAGTTGATATAAAAGGAAGAAAGAATGAGGGGTGAGTTTCGCCTTTCTTTCATTCATTTTCACCTTTCATTTTTCTTTTACACATATATACTTGCTTCTCTCTCTCTATCTCTTTCTCTCGCTTTCTCTCTCTCTCTCTCTCTTTCGTTTTTCGTTCCCTCTTCTTGTTTTCCCCACTCTCTACTTCAATGAGTTTTACTTTACATTCACTCCCTCTCACTTTCTCACTCCCTCTATCTTCCTCAATTTTGATTTTCATTTACTCTCCCCCCCCTCTCCCTCTCTCTCTCTCTCTCTCTCTCTCTCTCTCTCTCTCTCTCTCCTTATATTCTAACCTCTCCGACTCGCACCCCAACACATTTCAATCTACTCGCAACACCCTACGATCCTTGGTGCATAACTTTCCATTCCTTAACCCCCATTACATCTGATACTCCCGCTTCAAGCCTTGGTGCCCCCATCCTAACCTTGTCCTCACCTACACTGCGCCTTCCCTACTGTTGTTCGATGTTCGATAATGCGAAAAGAATGGAGAGGTTACATTTATTTGTAAGATCAAAGCCTTCTACAGTTTGATGGAGTCATCTTTACCCCACCCCCACCCCACGTATCTTTCCATTCTTAACCCCGACCTCCTATTTGACCGACCCCATCACAATTCTAGTCACCCCCATCTTCATACGCTTCATCACCCTTAGATTCTCAAGAAGTATAAAGATGAAAAATCAGCATCTTGCTCGGAAAAACGTCTGTTTCTTTTCTCTTCATGTTTATTATATCAGGCTTAATTCAGTACTGAGCAAAACAGGAACAGAAAGATTGTGTTGCGTCTGACTTCAAAGTGGAAGAGGGTTTGCCTCAGTACATCTCTTAGCTTCTTTTTTTTTGAATATTGAATTTCAATTTTTAAAAGTCGAACTATTTTTACATCACCCTCTTGATAGGGCTTAGAATACACTGACTATATGCCCTATAGAGAGCGTAAGACCCCCACCACCCCAAAAAAGGGGGTGTCCTGGTCATGACACTAAACTGTATATGTTGGTGAGTCTTCATTGAGATTACTTCCAGATCTATTCTGATCCGGAGTAGTAGTACCTGTTAGGTTGGTTGCTGGCTTGCATACTTGGGTTTTACGGCATGTCAACCCTTGTTGGGTCATTTTATGTCGAAGTCGTTTGTTTTATTCATTCTTCATGGGTACACAATTTTTTTAAAGCACATTTTCTAGAACTCATTTTTTTCTATTTAACCCATAGATGGAACCCTAATACGTACTACCACTCCGGATCAGAGTGGACCTGGGATGAAGGGGTGCTCCACATTCCCCAAACCTCCAGAACTGGAATTTCAGCATCATATAGAGTTTAACTTCATTCCCAAGACATGAAGACCTTCAGCCACCGCCTTCTAGCAACTATATGATAAAAAGGGTTTGGGTTGCCATAAGAGCAATAGGTTTGGGACAATCATATAGGTTCTAGGGCTAGACATGGCCAGCCTATGCTTCAGATCTCCCTTCTTCACAACACCAATGTTGTTCTATAGGGCATTATGTTATACAACTTAACATTATCGACTAAGAAAATGAACACGACGACCCAAGTTCAAATCTTAGACTAAGTCGTTTGCGTTTCACTTTCGCACTATTGCCTTTGGGAAAGGCATGAATCCAACTATTCTTCCCTTGGGTATGGATATATAGTAAAGTCGACTAGGCTTTTTAGCCTCGGTACGGCAACCGGCTCAGGAGAAAGAAAATTCTGAAGTTAAACCAGCTGTACTTTGCAAAGAAATTGACTTTGAGTCGCACTCTGCCCGTGACGGAGGGGCTGGGTAAATACTTACAATTTGACATTAGTGTCAATGGAGGAATTGCCAGATTTAGAGACTCTAGCTCCTGGTTTTATCATTCCACTGGAGTAAGTCATCCTGTCACATTGGTCGGGGTTTTCAAGTCAGTGTTTTTCATTCTCTTATGTTATGCCCCCTCCCCCAATATCCCACCAGTTGAAATTTGCAGATGTGATGGACAGGTCAAAGTTTGCTCCTATTGAAGCAAGCATTGAAAAGTCTACATTTTGAGATCTACTCAGTTGAAGTTCCGGAGGACTACAGTACAGACATGTTTTTTGCGTTTTTAAAAACACCTTTAGATAGATATGAATAAATACAGTTATAAACACACACACACACACACACACACACACACATATATATATATATATATATATATATATATATATATATATATATAGAGAGAGAGAGAGAGATAAAAACAGACTGAGATATATAGATAGATACGAGGGTGAGCCAAAAAGTAATGCCATTTTGTTTAGGACAGTTATAATGTTATAATTACCAACACAGGAACACGTGTATCATACATCAAAATGAAGCTGGTCCTCTGTGGATCACATCCCTACTTCTCTACATAGTCACCATTTCTCTCAATAGCAATGTTCCACCTCCGAACGAGGATGTGTCAAAAAGTAATGCCTTTTTGTTTAGGAAAGGTATTATTACCAACACAGAAACATGTGTATCATACATCAAAATGAAGCTGGTCCCCTGTGGATCACATCCTTACTTCTCCACATAGTCACCGTTTCCGTCAATAGCAATGTTCCACTTTCGAATTTTGTTGACTGTTTTTGAGCCACTTCGTCACTACAGATTTCACTTCCGCGTCACTGGAATAATCATTCTCACCTCTTCGGACCCATGAAAGAGGGTATGAGAGGCAAATATTATTCCAGTGACGCGGAAGTGAAATCTGTAGTGAAGACGTACCCTAGTCTTGGTAGCTATCACATTATATCTATCTATCTATCTATATATATATATATATATATATATATATATATATATATTCGGAGAATCAATCTGTGGCACACTGGTGTTCCATTCTTCTATTATTAGCTCATCCTAAAAGCGTGGCTGGTTCGTCACGATAAATAGTTTAGGTAATGGTCTTTATCGATTCGGATGGACGAACATGTTACACTTCACGAATTTCCATTTGATGGTTTAATTTTTTTTTATCAACAAAACAACTTTTAGCGAAACAATACAAAATGGTGACAGACTGTTCATGTGGTTTCCTTTAATCTATATACCAATATCGTGTTATACATTCGATTAGATTCCGTATTAGTTACCTCCCTCATGAAACCCTTTTTTTATTATTAAGATAGAGCACGCCTGCGCTTTAAAGATGTCTGCAAGAGGGACATAAAGACATGCCACATCGACATCAACACATGGGAGGCTTGCGCACCTGGCGCCTCCTCGTCAAAGGAGTGAAAAAGAGAGGAAAGAAGCCGCCACAGAAAATAGAGCCAAAAGAAAGGAGAGACAACAACAACTCTAGCAAATATCACTGTTTGTTTGCAGTCACTGCACCAGAGATTGCCAATCAAAAATTGAGCCACTCACGCAGTTGCAGATAAAAAAAAAAGTAGACATTACGCCATCGACTTTAATAGACGGACGGATGCCAACATACACATATCTAAAATTGTCTCCAGCACACGACTTCTGGTGTCGCCACTTTTTATCCGAAACATAAACGAGAATCCCGCCCTTGTTTATCCTTGCCATTTAATCTAATAATTTCGATCCTCACGGTAAGACTCTTCGTTTTCTTCGTTTTCTTCATCCCCAAACATAGAACCATGGTAATTATTTGATATTTTGTGTTTTTCTCTTACGTATACTTTATAAATAAGTATTTTCTTTGTATCATGTTGATATATCCGGGTTAAGGGATATATTATGAAGTTGGTATTTGGTATATTATCGCAATAGTAGATGGTGTGTCGAATAGCAGTACGTCTTCCGAGCAGTCGTGGTGTAGTCTGGTGAGTAAGTTTAGGCTGGTAGGCTTAGGCGCTTGTACTACTAGTGTCGAATATTTATACATGACACTGTCCAATCAGATTATAGTGAGGGGGAACCAAGGTATTTACATATTCATTACATCACATGTGTTGGTCGTAATTTTCTTCGCATCATGGTTGTTTATTTGGTTGTTTGGTTGTTTGGATGATTGTTTGGATGATTGGTTGGTTTTATGGTATGTCAACCCCCATTGGGTTATTTTATTTATCATTTATTTATCATTTTATTCTGAAGCCCTTTTGTTTTATTCCTACTTGATGGATATTGAAAAATTTTCTTTTTAAATTACATGTTTTAACTATTTTCTATCTAACCAGAGAAGGGACCCTAACAGGTACTACCACAACGGGTCAGGGTGGATTCGGGATTAATGGCGATGAAGTGGTTACTTTATATTCCACAGTGTCCCACAATTGGAACTTCACCATTAAATGCAATTTAATTAATTCTAATCTGATAAAAAGGTTAGGGGGTTGCCATAAGGGCATTAGGATCAGGACAATCATATAGGTACTAGGGCTTGATATGACCATCCGATTGATCGGTGGAGGTCTCTCCGACCACCCATCTAGTCTAAGTAAGGATCAAAGTGGAGTGTTGCCTGTCATGGACTGCTAAGCATCACGGTATTGTGATTCTTAAAAGATTTTCCTTGTGGTTGGTGATTGTAATGGGAAGATTTTATAATTTATGCTCTATAATTTGTTGTATGTTTGCTTTCTTTTCAGAAGTTTATGATGTTGTTGTTATTTGTTGTTTGGAAGATTTATTTCAGATGACTTTAATTAATCTATTTTTTCTCCACGTGTTCATTTTGGATGTTGACAGTGATATTTTATTCATATATGACATATACAAAGCGCATGGTGTAATGGTTAAAGTCATGGGAAGTGGACTCGTCGCCCCGAGTTCAAATCTGGACGTGGTAATTGCATTTCATTTAACGCTAATACCTTTAGGAAAGGTATGAATCCTACTCTTCCTCCAGCTATGGGTAAATAGTAGGGCAGACTGGGCTCTTTAGCCTTGGTTAGGCAACCGGAGAAGGAAAACTCTGAATTCAAACCTATTAAACTCCGCTTAAGAAATGGACCTTGTGTCACATCCTGCTCGTGCGGAGGGGTTGGGTAAATATATGTATGACATATACAACATTGCATTTTGTTTATCAAAGGAGAGTATGCACAAAACATGATTATGGTATGTTACATTTGTGTTTTTTTTTTTTGCGGGGTGGGGTTACGTTCTAAAACCGTGAGATTATTCTACTGGACATTATATATAATGCCAGAATGGTATTTGTCGGTCTTGTGAGACCATGGATCTGTGCTCGGATCTCGGTGGCAAAGACCAAGGTAAATTCGTATAGAAGACAGACAGTTGCCTATACTGCAGGTCTCCCTCATCACGACACCGACATTGTCCAATGGAAAGACAAGATTATATACAATTATATACAACTCTGCTTTAATGTCAACGTACCAGTTGCTAGAACAAAATTGAAAAATTGCCTTTAGGTACCCAGATCCTAATTTTGCCACCCTATCGCAGTAGCGGGGTGAATACTGGGGTTTCTTTCTCCTAGACAGGTTGCCGTTACTAAAGACATCGCAGAGAATCAGTCATTTATTTTGGATTAGATAGGCGTCCCATTGTGGTATAAGGGCCAGTAAGCTTGTTCTCGCATATCCATTACTACTGAATAGCACTGCTGGATGCTCCATACTTGCGACCTTGTGCCACATCGTGCCTGAGGCGAACAGGTCGTGCAAATACCATCCTTTTCGATGGGATAAGAAAATAATAACGGTGTATAGATGTACCATAGATTCACTGAACAACACTACTCTTTTGAATTTTAAGTTTTTTCTTTCTCCTGGATATGTTGCCGTTTACAATGAATACGTAATTATGAGCAATATGCTATCTATCTATCTATCTCTCTATATATATGTATGTATATATGGTTGGCAACCTTCCGTCTATTTTAGACGATGGCGTAGTGTCCATTTTTTAATTTTTTTTATCTACAGCTACGTGAGTGGCTGAACAGACCGATCCTTGAATGGCAGTCTCTGGTGCAGTGGCTGCAAACAAAAGGTGATGCTTTCTGTCGGTGTTAGGGGTGCTGTTGTTTCTCCTTTCTTTTAGCTCTCTTTTCTGTGGCGGCGTTTTTCTTCTCTTTTTCACTTCTTTTTGTCCCTTGCTTGACGAGGAGGTGCCAGGTCGCTCGGTCTTCTGCACAAGCCTCCCACGTGTTTATGTCTATATGACATACCTTCATGTCTCTCTTGCAGACATCTTTGAAGCGTAGGCATGGTCTCCCTGCCGGTCGGGTACCCCCACTAGTTCACCATACAGTAGGTCTTTAGGCAATAATCTATCTAAGAATTTAATTAAACGTAAATATCTTCCTCTCCTCCTCCCTTAACTATCTTTCTATCTATCTATCTATCTATCTATCTATGTTCTAGACCGATTGTCCTCATATTTGTAAATGTGGGAAGAAGAGATGGAATCATGCCTTCCCCAAAGGCATTAGTTTAGATTTGAATGCAAACAACTTCCGCCGAAGTGAAGGCACGTGATAGAATGGTTACCGTCGTAGGAAATGGACACGGCGAGACGAGTCCAAATCCTGGACGTGACTGTTTGCATTTCACATAGCGCTAATGTCGCCCCACCACCCCACCAAATTATTCTACCGCCAACTGAGTAAATAGTAGAACAGACTGGGGTCTTCGAACGGTATGACAACCTGTCTTGGAGAAGGAAAACTCTGAATTCAAACCAAAGGTATCTCTTCTCATTACAAAAACTCCTTTGAGAGCTTCCTCCCCCTCCTGCTCCTCCTCCTCCATCTCCTCTTCCTCCTCCCATCTCCTAATCCATTTTGCTACACCATAAACATACCCTATATCCCCAAATTAATAATATACTTATCTAACCTATATTCAGAATAATTCCTCGATGGCGGATGTAGCTAAATGTCAGGTTTCAAACAATTTTAGTATGGCGTAATACATTCTTCCAATACACTACCAGCTTTACCTGTCTAGAAAAAAATGATAGGATGTGCTTATTTATATGATTGTTCCGACCCTATTGCTCTTATGGCAAACCCCAGCCCTTTATATCATATATATGGATGCGGGTCTTATTGTCCTGGGTATGACGTTAAACTGCATAAAGAGCTGAAGTTTCAATTCTGGAGCTCTGGGAAGTGTGGAATACCTTTTCATCGCCATTACTCTGACCCGGAGTTTTTAGGGTTCCATCTATGGGTTAAATAGATCAAAAATGAGTTTTAAAGATTTTTTTATTGAGTCTTTAAAAAAGAAAGAAAATACCAAACAAGAATGAATAAAACAAAACGTCATCAGCATAAAATAACCCAATAAGGGTTTACATGCCGTAAAACCAACCAGCCAACCAACCAACCAAGATTTGAACCTAGATCGCCGAGTCCACTTTCCTTCACGAAAAACATAACCCCCCCCCACCCCAACCATTAATATAAGGGACATCTTTCTTCTGAAACCAGAATGAATAACTAAGTAAAGTTGGCAGAGTGGCCTGTTATCGGTATCAGCAGGACAGCGAGGGAGTCTATGCCCTTTTCGCTACCGCTAGACCAGGGGGAGATTTTTTTTGCTGTGGAGCGCCACACCTACCATCAGTTCCTCACTTTACCAATAACTAATTAGTGGTACCTAAAAGCCAGGTGTTGTTTTTTTTAAAATTAGCCTGATGCAGTACAGTCTTCTCTCACTGAAGTAACGGTGCAACCAGCTTTTTGCAAACCCCCAACCCCACCATACACTTTTTAGATAGACTGACCCCAACCCCACCCATACACTTCATAGATGAACTGACCCCAACCCCAGCCATACACTTTATAGATGGACTGACCGTACCCGGATCAGCGCAGTATCAAACATCGACATTGCCCGGTGCACAACGTACATGCGTTTTTGTCGTGCTTTTCTCTGAGTGTTCACCTTTCACGGTCACCGGTATTCTTGCGAACGGGTCGTTCGGTTCGTACATTAAAGCAAAGAGCTGGCGGCATTTGCTTTGATGTGAAAAGGAGGGGAGGCGGGGCGTGTGGAGAGGGGGAAGGGGAAGGGGGAAGGGGGTGGTTGGCAACCGACTCGCATGCAACTTTTCACTTAATCTCTCTGCGGTGAACGCGTTTCCCCTGTGTTCACTTAGGTTCCTTTTCTGATATGGAGTATCGGCGTTTACTTGCTATTATTAGTGATTGGCTCTAGTTTGGAGAGAGAGAGAGAGAGAGAGAGAGAGAGAGAGAGAGAGAGAGAGAGAGAGAGAGAGAGAGAGAGAGGTGAAGGTGAGGAGAGGAAGGCGTGGTGCTGAAGACGATGAAGAGGAGGTGATCCGGTGGGGAAAGCGGATTTAGTCGGTGCTGGATGCGAACGTAAAGGAGAGCAAGTTGGATGGAAGCAAAGAAAACCAAAGGTTGGAAGAATGCAATTGGAAACAATGATTCTATTAAAGACTACGTAATATCGAAAATAGATAGATAGATATGGACAGATAAATAGATATGGATAGATAGATGGATAGATAGATAGATAGATAAATAGATAGATATGGACAGAATGAGATAGATAGATAGATAGATAGATATGGACAGATACATGGATAGATAAATAGATATGGATAGATATGGATAGATAGATGGATGGATAGATAAATAGATAGATGGATGGATGGATATATAGATATGGATAGAATTAGACACATGGATAGATATATGTGGATAGATAGATGGATGGATAAATAGATAGATATGGACAGAATGAGATAGATAGATAGATATGATGAGTTTTTTGTACTCAGTTATATGATATAAAATATTCCCAGATAAGATGATTTACACACAGTTGTATGGTTTTAAGTATTCCTACGATATCTCAGTGTAGCACATTAGCCAATATGCCAATGGGACTCTTCATTAGGGAATATGAAAAGAAAGAAATTTATCTTAGATATTTATGAGTGTAGTAGGTATTTACTTACAACAGGAATAGTTACTACAAAATGTCTATTGTCAGAAATTGTAATATTCTCCTCTGGACTGTCAAGAAACAGATGTTAGTTTGTTTCCAATTTTTATTAAATCCCTTTTCCAAAAAAAATAAACCGGAGATTAGGGCTGCTTCCCCTAAGCTTCGATGCTTCTCCTGGGAAGAGAGCAAACGTATGCCTCGTGGAGAAACGTTGTTCTTAACTAAGTGCTAAAAAGCACTTCATAGACCATCTCGGTCTAATGACCATTCATAACTTCGGAAGGTATAACAAAATAAAAATTAGTATTATCTGCATTATTCGGACTATTGTTCCCATCTTTATTGTTATCTGTACAACGTTTCGGCCGATATGCCCTCCGGCCATCTTCAGGTATTTCTTCTCGGACTCAGAAACCTTCTTGGACTCGGGAACCTTCTTTTCGCACTCGGGAACCTTCTTTCGAGCTCGGGAACTTTCAGGTCGTAGTCGGGAAAATTCCCGAGTTCGAAAAGAAGGTTCCCGAGTCCAAAAAGAAGGTTCCCGAGTCCGACTAGAAATTCCTGAAGAAGGCCAGAGGGTATATCGGCCGAAACGTTGTATAGAGGACAATAAAGATGGGGACAATAGTCCGAATAACGCAGATAATACTAATCATCAAGCCTCATCTCAAACATTCAGAGAAATAGTAAAATAAAAATTACTTTTGAAAAATATTTCCAAAATAGATTTTTTGGCTAATTTGAAATGTAAATACAACTATTAAAAAAAAATAAAAAATAAAAATAAAAAATTAAGAAAATTAAGAAAATAAAAAAAGAAAGAAATGGCAAAATACCTGGATAGTTCTTTTCTAAGTGTTCCAGTGTATCGGGTGTTCGGGTGTATAATTTCTCTTCAGACCGGCTGAAAGAACGGCTAGTCGTTGTAGATCCGCTCTCAGTTGAGTTGCGCGCCACGAGCCGGTTTTCTCAACTCAAAGTTTTCGCTTATCTGGCGGCTTGCTCAAAATGTAAATTATTCAGCGACACAAGTGAGAGAAAAATGGTGGAACTATTTGTAATTAGATTACGTTATTCTATTGTGTGACGTTACAAATCAAAACAATATCAACGTCATTCGGTTTTATGAACAACCAACACAACTAGAAACTCAAAGACGAGAAATTTAGAAATTGGCTGAATCATACCAAACAACTCTGTGCACTTTTGCTCTGAATTTTTTAGATGAGGCTTGATAATTTGTATTATTTTGATTATTCGGACTATTGTTCTTATCTTTATTGTTATCTGTAAAACGTTTCGGTCGATGCGTCCTCCATCGTTCAGCTATTTCTTGTAGGACTCGAGAGCCTTCTCGAACTCGTGAACCTTCTTTTAGAACTCTGGAACCTTCTTGTCGTAATCGGGAGTCATCACGGAACATTGAAATTGGCACATAGCGTAGTGGATATAGGCGTTGATTTTATACAATTCTAAGAGACAGTTATCTCTTGGCCACAAGTTCAATCCTGGTCAATGGCGACAGTAACATAGACTAATAACACAACTTAACACTTGTACCCTGCTATGGTTAGCTGAAGAAGAACAGTATAACTCATGGATTAAATAAAGGGTTGGGTTCAAAGTTCCGTGATTGATTACGACAAGTTCGAAAAGTCGGTGCAGTTTATTTACAAGAAATTGGACACAAAAGTGCAAATGTAAACCAAGGCACAAGGCGTGAAATTCTATTTTGGGGGTCAAGGATACAAAACTGGTCATACAACTGTTCATTGTTCGACTTTAGTTAGTTCCAATCACCGACTGATCCATGCCAATAAATTGTATTTACTACGC
Organism: Doryteuthis pealeii; assembly: GCA_023376005.1. Classification (NCBI taxonomy): domain Eukaryota; kingdom Metazoa; phylum Mollusca; class Cephalopoda; order Myopsida; family Loliginidae; genus Doryteuthis; species Doryteuthis pealeii. The sequence continues at coordinate 20,386,391 of CM042161.1, read as the reverse complement.
ATCCCACGTGTGCGGGTCAGACACAAGGCCCTATTAAAATTACCTGAACCGTTATGGTTATGATTGACTTGTGGTGACATCCACTTGACCCCCCCCCCCCGAAAAACGCGGCAGGAGAAACGTGAGGCAGTTTTTAGTCAGTTGCAACCAGTTACTCATCGAAAGAAGATGTTCTTTCGAAATGTCGCTTCTCAATCCGCGCGGTTTTTTGGGCTGGGGGTTGTTTTAATAAAAGTCAAATAGAAAAACAACAAATTCTTTGTTATCAATTAACAAACAGCCGCCTTGTCGGCTGGGGCGTTAGAATGCCCGACTGCACCTCTGCAGAGGGATAAGACTCCCCCAATAGGGCCACCTGTTGGCCGTGGGTGGCAACCTGTGATGCTTAAGGATAGAACCCAGGTGGATGAGCAGTTCATGACTTGCAATATTCCACTTTAGGCTTTTCTTGGGCTAGACGGGTGGCTGGAGAGGCCCCCTCTGATCAATCGGCTGGCCACATCAAGCCCTAGCGCCTATATGATTGCTCCAACCCTATTGCCCTTATGGCAAACCCCAATCCTTTTTATCATATGGGTGCTAGACGGCGGTGGCTGAGGGTCTACATGTCCTGGGAATGACGTTAAACTCTATCTGATTCTGAGGTTCTAGTTTTGGAGGTTTGGGGAATGTGGAGCACTCCTTCATCACCATCGCTCCCTGGTCTACTCTGACCCGGAGTGGTAGTACCTGTTAGGGTCCCATCTATGGGTTAAATAGAAAAACCTGAGTTTATAAACAAAATTGTATTATGCATTAAGAATGAGTTTATTTCACAACTTTGTCGGCATTAAATGACCCACTGAGGTTGATATGCCGTAAAACAAAAGAAACCAAACCAAACCAAATCAATTAAGAAACCAGAAATGCACGACACCCACCCCGAAAAAGAAAGACGAAAGCAACCCAGAGAAAACAGCCCAGAGAAGATGCCAGGAACACTTAGACAAGAATAAACAGGTATAAGGAAGGTTTAAGGTTCAACATACATTGGATACAAATAACTCCGACGAAGGTTAATAGACAAACATTTAATAAACACAGCACATGGATAACAGTTGAATACAAAGTTCATAATAAAGAGTACATGGTAAGGGGTACACAAATAAAGATAAGACACATTCATGAATGATACAAATATAACATAAAAGAGTACAGACATGAGACTAGCGATAGTCCATGCTGTAAAGAACTTACAGTAATGTAAGGGGGGCGGAGCCCCACGAGAGGGTTTAGATAGAATCTACCCCATGTGGCTCGTAGTTGGTGAAACCGGCAAAGAGACCGAAAGGATTTGAAACCGGCGCTTAAATACTATATGGTGCCCTAACGGGCACCCAGCAAACTAAAAGGGGCAGACAACTCCACCAGGCGAATACAAACTAACGCTACACAGGTAAGAACCAAATTTATCATCCCCTCATAATTATCTCCTCATCCCGTCTCTCTCTCTCTCTCTCTCTCTCTCTCACTCTCTCCCCCCTCTCTCTCTCTCTCTCTCTCTCTCTCTCACTTTCTTTCTTTCTCTCTCTCTCTCTCTCTCTCTCTCTCTCTTTTCTCTCTCTCTTTCCCTCTCTCTAGCCGTTTACATACCCGATATGTAAAAGGGTATATAACATGATTACAAATTACTTGTATTAAGCATAATAACTTGAAGCTCAGTCGGTAGAGCGTTCGGCTAGAAACCACAATGTTCCTAGTTCGATACCGGTCCTCGCCAACTCAGCGTATGAGTAGCACAGGGAACTGTGCGGTAAAGTAAGGAGCTGATGGTAGGTGTGGCGCTCCACCTCAGGCGCCAAAACAATCTCCTTGGTCTAGTGCTATTGAAAGTATGCAGTATTCTGGATGGTCTCAATTCTTCCTCTGATTTCCAGATTTTCCAATCTTTTTTCTAATCTTTTTGGGACTGTTCCAAGTGCACCAACTACAATTAGTATCACTTTAACTCTCATATTCCATAGCTTTTTCAGTTTCCTGGCAAGATCCAGGTATTTGTCCATCTTTTCGTTTTCCTTCATCTTCACTCGGTGATCTGCTCGAACTGCAAAATCCCTAGTTGACAAGTTCTTTCTTTTTTTGTTAATCAACACTAGGTCTGGTCTTCTTCTTCTTCTTCTTCTTCTTATTATTATTATTATTATTATTATTATTATTATCGAGGTTTTCGCACCTGCCGTAGCCGGTGGTTCACTGGGGGCTTAGTGACAGATCTCCAGGTCTCTTCTGGGTATTCCAGCCGATTTTAACAATGCTGGAGTTTGGATGGTCTCGATTTTTCCTCTGATTTCCAATTCGTCCAAATTCTTTTCCAGACCTTCGGGGACCGTTCCAAGGGCACCAATTACAATTGGTTCGCTCTTTACCTACATGTTCCACATTTTTTCAGTTCTCTGGCAAGGTTCAAGTATTTGTCTATCTTTCCGCTTTCTTTCACTTTCACTCGGTGGTTGGCCGGGACGGCAAAATCCAAGAGATGTCAGATTCTTTTCTTCTTGTTAATCAATACTAGATCTGGTCTCTTGGCCAGGATAAGGTGATTCGTCTGTATCTTAAAGTCCCATAGGATTTTTTGGGACAGATTCAGGCTTGTGCATATACCATTTAGTTGTATGATGAAAATTTCTTGCACAATTCGTCGTGGATCACCTTTCCCACTCAGTCGTACCTAGTCTTCTACTCTCTTTGTGCTAGTTTACTGCATTCGCTTATTATATGATTAACCATTTCGTCTCTGTCTCCACACATTCTACACTTGCTATTCTGCAGCGTCTTATCAAGTTTTATCTTGTTCTTATGGCGTTGACTTGTTTTTCCGTTCGTCAATATGTTGCAGTTGCTGTAATTAGTCTTTCTTTGATCTTTTTAGTGTATTCCTCGAGATGTTGAATTGTTGCACCTACGCAATTATGTTAAAGCGAAAATAGATACCAAACCTACAATTAACAAGAAAAAAAGAACTGGTCATCTAATATATTTTGTCGTTCAGGCAGAACAGAGAATAAAAATCAAAGAAAACGAAGACATAAATAAATACTTGTTCAATATCAAAGTGAAAAAAAACTAGAACAAGACAGACTGTCCATGTAGAGTTATTCCTTTGATGAGATTTCAGCGGCAGAACTTAGTTTTTTTAAGAAGTTTTTTGTTTTCTGGAGTACTCTTTTCTTACTTTGTCTTTCATTTCTTTGTTTGATGGTGTCCACTTCCAATATCCCCAAGTATTTGTAATTCTCTGTTTCACAAAGTTTTCTTATATTCCTGATTTTGTAGCTCTGTTCTTTTCGTTGTTTCTCTTTTCCCCTTATTTATCACTAGCATGGCACATTTTTTCTTTCATCTTTTGTTTGACGGTGTCCACTTCCAATATTCCCAAATATTTGTAATTTTCTGTTTCACCAAGTATTCTTATATTTTCCTGATTTGGTAGTGCTATTCCTTTCGTTTTCTTCTCTTTTCCCTTGTTCATTAAGCATGGCACACTTCTCGTGCCAAAATTCCATTCTTATGTCCTGAGTGTATATTGTTGTCGTCCGTACAAGGGTCTCCAGTTCTTTTTCATTTTTGCATAATATCACCGATGAAAACAAGGTGACTTTTGTTCCTTTGATTTTGTAAAATTGACCTCCCCCCACCCGGTGCAGTTCCTAAGTATATAATTGATTGGCATCATTGATATAAGTAAAAAAAAGTAAAGTCGTCGGGGCGGTATCAGCCATGCAGCGAGGGAGTCTATCCCCTTTTCACTAGACCAAGGAGATTATTTTAGCGTCTGGGGTGGAGCGCCACACCTACCATCAGCTCCTCACTTTACCGCACAGATCCCTGTGCTACTCATAACGCTGAGTTGGCGAGGGCGGATATCGAACTAGGAACCTTGTGGTTTCTAGCCGAACGCTCTACCGACTGACCTAACCCGGCCCTTCATTGATATACGAGCAAATAATAGTGGCAAAAGTGAGTCTCTCTGAAGATGACCCTTTGGATTTTCCCCTCTGTCCTCCTGTTTTCCATGATAAAGTTTTTGACTTTGTCGGAATTCTTGTTTATCTTCAAACATTCACATTTGCGGAACCATATCATAGGCCTTTCTGTTGTCAATCCATGTAATGGCTACATTTTTTTGCCAAATTCCTAACTTCTTTTATAATGTGCTGATCTATATATAGTAGGTCATCTATTCCTTTTGTTCCCTTGTAGAATTTTTCCGGAAATAAAAAAAAAGTCGTCAGGGCGGCCTAAAGTTGGTATCAGCCAATCAGCGAGGAAGTCTATCCCCTTTTCACTAGCGCTAGACCAAGGAGATTGCATTTGCGTCTGAGGTGGAGCGCCACACCTACCATCAGCTCCTTACTTTACCGCACAGTTCCCTGTGCTACTCATACGCTGAGTTGGCGAGGGCCGGTATCGAACTAGGAACCTTGTGGTTTCTAGCCGAACGCTCTACCGACTGAGATAACCAGGTTCTTCAGCGGAAGTCAAGTATTTCTTGCTAAAAATGATAAGCTCTGCCTATTCATCATGTAACACTAAAATGAACTCATATCTAACTCATTTGATGGTGTGTAAATCCCCTTTTTAATTTTAAATGATTTTAAAATATCTCGTTAGTCATATATGCAAAGTCATTTGGTATGTTAATGTTCATCCCAATACTGTAAGCTACTAGTACTCTTGCCTAGACTTTGTTCGCATCCTTACGTCTACTAAAGACAATGGTGTGGTGTCCATTTTTTTTAAAATCTGCAGCTGCGTGAGTGGCTGAACAGACCATTTTTTGAATAGCAATCTCTGGTGCAGTGACTGCAAACAAACAGTGACGCTTGCTGAAGCTGCTGTTGTCTCTCCTTCATTTTGACCCTCTCTTTTTCACTCCTTTTCGTTCCTTGTCTGACGTGGAGTCGCACGGTCTTCTGCACAAGCGTCCCATGTGTTGGTGTTAATGTGGCATGTCTTCATGTTTCTCTTACAGACATCTTTAAAGTGTATGCGTGGTTTCCATATTGATCGGATGCCCTCCACTAATTCGCCATAAGTTCACCATACAGCAGGTATTTGCCTAGACTAAATCCTTAATATTGTAATATCAAACATAACTGGGGACGGGATTATATATGCCATTAAATGGCAAAATATGGGACTACAAAATCTCCCAGTTGACAAGTTTTCTTTTTCTTGTTAATCAATACTAAGTCTGGTTTTGTGGCTGGGATAAGATGACCAGTTATTATCTCAAAGTCCCAGATAATTTTATTTTGCATTCTCAAGACCAGATTCTGGTTTATGCATATTCCATTTCGTTGTATGGTCAAAATTGGAGTTTCTTACACAATTCCAAGTGGATTACCTTTCCAACCCAATCGTGCCTAGCCTTGTATTATCGTTGTGCTAGTTTGCTGCGTCCACTTAATTCATGGTTGATTGTCTCATCTCTGTCACCACAAACCTTACATTTGCTGTTCTGTTGTGTCTTATCAATTTTTGTTTTGATATAATTTGTTCTTATGGCATTGTTTTGTGCTGCAATTATAAGTGACTCAGTTTCTCTCTCAGCTTTCCTTTTCTCAACCATATCCACTTTTCATGTGTAATCTCTTTAATTTCTTGTTTGAAGTATTATTTTTCCTTCCCATTTCTGTTTTCTTGTTTTGTTTTGTTTTTTCAAAAAATGTTTTTTTTATTTTCCATATGTTGAACCTGCTGTTATTGGCCGCTGTAATTGATCTTTCCTTGCTCTTTTTTGTGTATTCTTCGAGTCCTTGTATAATTATTATTACTAGCAACAGAAAACACCCTCCGGGCGTCGTAAAAATGTATTTTTGAAAGACATTACCTGAGAGGGTGGGAGTTAAAAATTCAATGTCAGAGGGCTTGTATCATAAGTAAGTAAAATCATCAAATTTATTAAAGGAGTAAAAATAAAATAAAACAATTTAAAAAGAAAACTGAGCCCCGTCCCTCTCAAATAAAATGTTGCGTGCATGTAATAATCAAACAATTATTTTGAATATTTTTCACATCAATTTTACACAAAATCGTAGGTATTTATTTATTTGTAAACTTTTTAGTTAACTTCTTGTTACTGTAAAAGGAACGAGAATAAAAAAAACAATTTTTGGAAATTGCTTACTTAAATTTTGGGTGTATATAGCATAAGAATATTGTGACGTAAGCTGTGACGTAGAGCTATGACATAGTTTTTGTTACAGACAGAAATACAGACAATCTCCATTATTAATAGATTATTTACTCCTTTTGAATTTTCACATCAGCGTTAGCTGATGGTATTTCACTAGAGTCTGAGTGGCAACAAGTCTCCTCAGGTCTCCAGGACTCTTCTGAGTATTATTATTATCATTATTAATTACTTTAAACCATATAATTGCTTACAAAAAAGACTGTTCGGCATTAAATAACCAAACAAGGATTGACATGCTGTTAAACCAACAAACTAACCAGCCTTCATACGTACACACACTTGAATATGTACGTTAGTGTGCGTGTGTGCGTGCGTGTGAGTGTGTGTGTGTGTGTATGTGTGTGTGTGTGTCAGATATGCATGCTTGTACGTTCGTGCTGAGAATCACGCGTATAAACTTTATTTACTTTTCAGTAAAGTTCCTTATATAAACATACAAGGGCATATATATATATATATATATATATATATATATATATATATATATATATATATATATATATATATATACGCACAAATCCTATGAACATACCCAGACACACCCGGATATAATCACATATACGTCCATCCTTATGTGTGTGTGTGTGTGTGTTCATTTCATCTAAACTGTACTTAACCACGTTGACACAGCAGGTGCTTGCAGACAGATTTTTCATTTTCATTTATGTTATAAAAACATTAAAAAAAAAAGACGAAAATATCACGGAATATTTTCTTAAACAGAATAACGGAATAATTTCGCCATTATTGAAAAAGAAAGACTTTCGTGAGGAACATGCACGAATCGTGTTCCGGCAAAAACCAGTTGAGAAAAAAAGAAAAAAAAAAAGAAAAATGGATCTCTGAGAATTGAAAAGAACACAAAACGCAATGGAAATTGTAAAGAATTCTTCAAGTCCTCAAATCTTTTTTTTTAAATTCAAGGAGCCACGAAAGATTACTGCACATATGCCAATAACCCTATATATATATATATATATATATATATATATATATATATATATATATATATATATATATATATATATATGGAGGTGCGTGTTAGAGTCGTAGGAAATGAACTCATCGACTCTACTTCAAATCCTGGACGAAGCTGTTTGCACTTCACATAGTGCTAATACCACCGGGAAAGATATGCATCCAACTACTTTCCCTCCCTCCAGCTATGGGTAAATAGCAGGGCTGATTGGGTTCTTAACCTTGGCTAGGTAAACCTTGTGTCCCATTCTGTTCGTGCGAAAAGGTTGGTATATATATATATATATATATATATATATATATATATATATATATATTATATATATATATATATATATTGTTTGTATGTTTAAAATATTTAGAAAATTATTTACTAAGGAGAACTACTAAGAGTTTTTATAATATTTTAACAAAAAAGAAATTGGATAATTCTTAAATTAAGCTGGATGGGAGCTGCACAAGAATGCTGCGTGCAGTCTTGAACAAGTCGTGGAAACAGCAACCCATAAGGAAGCAGCTATATGGCTACCTGCCCACCATCTCACAAACCATCCGAGTAAGATGGACTAGGCATGCAGGATACTGCTGGAGAAGCAAGGATGAGCTCATAAGCGACGTTCTCCTGTGGAAGCCAACATATGGACATGCTAGTGTGCGTCGCCCACCAAGATCCTATATTGACCAACTATGCGAGGATGCTGGTTGCTGCGCAGAAGACCCCCAGGGGCAATGGGTGATAGGGAAGGTTGGCGAGCGATTGTCATGGATATCCGTGCTGCTTGCGTGACATGATGATGATGATGATGATGATATCTTTTGTATGTTGAGTATTGAGAGAGCTTAGGTATTAGGGTAATATTACTTCTAGATGTATTTTAAGTCATAGTGTGTGATTTGGATTTTTTGAGGGGGAATAAGATGACAGGGTGATTGGCTGGAAGTAATCTCATTTCAATTATGTTCACCTTGATGTGCTCTAAATGTATTTAGTTGCAAGTGTATTAACTACAGCAAATTAACTGAATGATTGAAGATGGTGTAGCGATTGTCTGCCCTGCTGAGATGGACTTATTCCAAAAAGGTTATCTTCCCTTACTGCGAGGTTTTCGCCAATAGGTGGCTGGGTATTTAAACAGCAGCCCGGGTAATTTCTCTCTCTTTCTCTTGGTTTAGCAACCACCAAACATGGGCTAGACGCGTTGTGTCTCTCTCCCTTAAGTGAGGGGGGATTTGCCCACCAACTATCAGTAAGTGATTCACTTATTCCTTCATGAACTCTTCTTTAGGACTTTTAATCCTATCTGTGTATCGTGTTGTATCTTGTCATGCATAATGCCATGTCCACGTGGTCAGACAATAAAGTCTGTATTTGTTATCATATGTAACTCTTTGTTCGGAATATTTTATGTATATATGTACCTTCGTCGGGGGGGGGGTACTCTGAGCCTTCTAATGTATTATAAGAACCACATATTCCATTCTTAAAATGGGTTGACTCATGACAACAAAACAATTAAAAAAATAATTTCTTCTATCCCCATCCCAACACAAAAATGTATTGAAAAAAAAGTTCGTCTTTTAATACTTGAATACAAAACTTTTTATGAAAAATGCAATAATTAGCTGATTGATGTACAATTTTAAAAATGAAAACAAAAACAAACTGCGCTTTGGTTTGTTTTCGTCAGTTTGATATAGACAATGGAGTTACAGCTAAATAAACACAGATTCAGCCTCGATACTTTTTCAGCCCTAGTGTGTGCATATATATATATATATATATAGAGAGAGGGGGGTGGATTGGTACATAAGCAGTTATCTTTTGTGGCTCATTGAATTTTTAAAAAACGATTTGAGAAGGACTTGAAGAATTCTTTACCATTACGATTCCTTTTTTAACGGTATATCAACCACTTATGGGTTATTTAATGCCGAAATTTGATTCATACCTGTGATTTAATCCATTCTGAGTGCCGGAATTCGTTTCTAGGCTTCTCACCTTCTCTATTTCAACAATAGCGGCGCTCTGAGTTAACACAGATTTGGGGTACGAATGGGGGTGACGGATGTTTAGTGCTGGACCCTAGCTAGTCTATATGTGTTGGCTGGCTGTCCAACGCTGTCTTCGGACAAAAGATTCCGTCTATTTTATGTGGACTCAGTTTCCGTATCCTATCAGAAACACCCATGGCTTTAAGTAAATATTCCTATTTGATAATAATCATTTGTTTGTACAGTTATATAGTTTCAATTATTCAGATCTAACACCAATAATTTGCAAGCAATTATGAAAAACAAGGAAACATACTTCTTCGATTATGCAATGCAGTATATAAACAAAATACAAAAAAGAAATGGTCAAAAGGCTGCATCCTCCCATTCCTAAAAAAAGAAGGCAATCTCGGAATCACTAAGAACTATAGAGGAATAACTTACTGCTATAGCTGATAAGGTTTATCCATGTCCAAATGGTTCAACCATTCAACAGTATTGACACGGCAACAACTTCTCGTTTTATCTTATCCGAGAGATCAGATTTATATATGGTTGATATTTTGTCTATTGCGGCCAATGCTTTTAAACTAATTACAGTATAGATAAAAAGACAAAAGACCGAAGATGGGAATAGAAGAAAAAAATTCAAGGTAGAGACTCCGGTAGAAAATAAGTACCAAAAATCTGAAAATTAAATGTAAAAAAAAGAATTTTTTTTTAAATTGAGATTTTTGTTACTCTCTTGTTTATTTTATTGTTCTTTAGATTATCAGTGAAAAAATTATACATCGATATCTGTTCTGTTTAAAAGAGCGGGGGCCTAACTTTTCAATTAAGTTTTCTAAAAAAAAATTAGATAACGAAAATAAAGTAGACTAGTTATTAAATAATATTTGTTTTTAAGAACCTAAACATATGAAATTTGAAACTTAACATTAGGAGTCCCATATGTTAAATTAATTTTATCTATTAATTAGGAATATTTTTTTTCCTCTAAAGAGTGTATGGATGTCTGTAAGCGGATATTTATTTTAAAGAATTTAGATTAATTTCCATTGTCTCAGTTTGATTGAAACGATTCAATAATTTAAAAGAAAGAATTCGTTGATTAATAAGTCAACACAGAACATTATCTTAAAATCAGATAATTCCCTGATTCTTGGTAAGTTGTTTCCACTTTTTTTTAACATATTTCTTGCTGAAACATACATATATATTATATATATATATATATATATATATATATATGTCTGTGTGTCTGTGTGTGTGTCTGTGTTTTAGTGTGAATGATCTCTTCTTTCCTCGCAACTGTTTACGCGTGCCTCTTACAGAAATCTACATCATTGACGTCTTATTATAATTATCGAATACTTTTTTTTATACTTTGACGTTTTTTTCTTATGATTATTTATTTTTTATTGAGTCGCTAATATTGACTGATGTATTGAGTGTCTCACGGCAAGAGGGGGAAGGTAACAAAAGAAAAGATAAGACTGATTGCATTCATTGAAAAGCAACTTTACAAGAACATATTTATATATATATATATACACACACACACACACACACACATATATATATATATATATATATTATATATATATATATATATATATGAGAAAATATTTTATTTATTTTGTTCTTGCCTCTTCGCGGCTCTTCAAAAGAAACGTGAACACTAAAAGGTGGCGTAGAACAAAGAAAAATATAACAACTACAAAAAAATTACACATGTATGTGTGTGTGTGTGTGTGTGTGTGTGTGTGTGTGTGTGTGTGTGTGTGTGTGTGTGTGTGTGCGACACGTAAAAAAATGAAGAAAAAAAAGAACAAAGAAAAACCGGCACACGCACCTATCACGAGGAAACGTTCTCGTCGGCTCAAGTGACAAGAAAATCAGTCGACAGACGAATAATTGTTAAGACAATATCGAGTCACAACGCACTCTTTTTTCAGAGGATATTGACTTTAACTCTGGCGTAAAAATAAGATAGGAGGGGGGGGGCAGGAAGAATCAAATATTTTGTACTGTTCGTAGGTTATGGCCTATGTACGAACAGACACAACTCACAAACATGTACACGTGTTTAAAAGAATAAAAGAAAAAAGACTCTATCATCATCATCAACGTTTTGTTTGCTTTTTGTGAGAGAAGGTAAAATAAGATGAAATAATGAAAATAATTAAAAAGAAATAAAATGAATATACTGAAAAATAGATAAAATAACAATAAATGAATAAAGTAGATACATTTTCGGCTAAACTGCAAATCGATAGAAAATTAAAACATATTACAGGGTGACCCAGAAAAACAGAACCCAAATGATTTATTCATTTTCCCATTAAACTAACCCTAAACCCCAATCCTAACCCTAACCCTAGTTAAAATTAACAGTTTTATTACAAAATTTGCAGGTTCTGTTTTTTCTGGGTCACCCTAATTTTCCGACCGATTTGAAAGTTTAGCCTAAAATAGATACATTTTCTTCATGAGGCAAAAAATAAAAGCACCAGTGTTTTTGGTTATTTCCCTTTGTTTATGACGCGACTTTCTTAAAGGAGATAATCTCCATTTATTTTAACGTTTGGTGAGTGAACAAACTTTCAAAATCTCCCAAAGAAAGGGTCATAAAGTAAGTACAACCCTTTGTATATTTGGTTCATTTCTCAACTCACCGCCTTGTTGACCGGTGCCAATTACTAACATCCATATTGATATTATCCAAACTTACTTCTACGGAATCCATTTTTTTGTTAGTTGTAGGGACTAACAGAAAAGGATTCCGGACATATAAGAAAGATTTAAAGAACTTTGTTTCTCTTCAACTTTATAAAAAATTTAAAAAATTTTTTAAATTTTATTTGTGAAAAAGTATACGCACCTTACTTCACATTTCAACTAAAACCACCATATTAACCCCCGATATATTTGTTAAGAGGCTGGTTTAGCTCAGTCGGTAGAGCGTTCGGCTAGGAATCTCAAGGTTCATGGTTCGATACTGGCCCCCGCCAACTCAGCGTATGAGTAGCACAGGGATCTGTGCAGTAAAGTAAGGAGCTGGTGGTAGATGTGGCGCCCACCTCAGATGCTCAAATAATCTCCTTGGTCTGGCGCTAGTGAAATGGAGATAGACTCCCTCGCTGTCTGGCTGATGCCGACATTAGGCCGCCCCGACGTCTTTACTTTTTTTTTTTTATATTTGTTAAACGGCATATCAACTTCTTACGGGTTATTCACTGCCGAGATGTGATCAATTTTTAAAATATCTCATTGCAATTATAACTATATTTTAAGTTCCATACTTAAGTTGCATTGTAATAATAATTTTTTATTTTTTTTTATTTGTCTATAATAATCATAACTATTCCATATTTAGTTTGTCACTTGAAATATCCATATAGTTATTTTTCTTCCCGTTTCTGTTTTGTAGTTTTTGTTATATTTATACTTGTCTTATGTTGCAATTGTTTTTTTTTTTTTTGGCTGATGCGATTAGTTTTTCTTTGCACTTCTTCGTGTATTCTTCCAGTGTCAGAATTGTCTTCAATGCTGGCACGACCTCTTCCTCCTTCTTTTCTTGACACATAGTTTGTCTGTGTCGTCTCTAAGGTGTAATGCCTTGTGTATTGTCATAAGTTTCCTTGTTCTTTGTTCCATCCTTCAGAGTTCCTTTCTTGTACATTTTAAGAATGGTCCAGATAATCTCACAACAGGGACATGTCAGGTGTTTATGCTTCAGAGTTTAGTTTCTAGAAGTTTTCTTATCAAAAAATGATAGACAAGGATTTGGTGTTTAACAAAAAGTCGCAAATATGGTTGTTTGCAGTTTAATAACTGTCCAAAGTTTATGTTTGAGTAGTCCGTGTACGGCTACTGTCGACCGCCTTCAGTCATTTTCGAGGAAATAGTTGTTCCTGTATTGTGGAATGCTGGGTTGATTCTGTGTTCAAGGATTTTATTTCGGTTGCGAAATTTTGTCCACCAAAAAGAAAACGTGAAAGAAAATTTAACACCAAATATATGGTACATAATAGGGCAGACTGAGTTCTTTAAGCTTTGTTTGACAACTAGTCCAGGAGAAGGAAAACCCTGAATTCAAACCTGTTAAACTCTGCTTATGAAATTGACCTTGCGGAGGAGTTGGTAAGTATATACCACTCTGAGCCACAGTGGATTTAGCAGTAATGGCAATAATATGGTACTCTACACACACAAGAGCTCCAGCACTAGAGACTGCTCATTGGCTGCATTTCAATGATATGCCCAAGATATCCCTTTGGGGGGGGGGGTAGCTCTTATTCTTCTGCTGGGGATACAGTTAGCGTACTCTAAGCACCCCCGACTGGGCTAAGCTTAAAATTGATCAGGAAAGTCTAATTTGCCTAGAAAGTAAACACAATTGGTATCCGCAGGTATTACTCTACTTCCCATGTTGGGAAATGCCCCGGTATTTTTTGGCATAAGATTCGTATTTGTATAGAAAGCAAATACAGTTTGTATCCACAGATATAGAAATCTATTTTAAATCCAGGAATATATATATATATATATATATATATATATATATATATATATATAGAGAGAGAGAGAGAGAGAGATCAGGGAAAAACATGTGATGGTCGAGTCATTCTGCAATAGAGGGCCCAAAACAGTGTTTTCTTTGACCTTTTATATAATCAAATGTGGGTATATCGATTGATAGAAAGGTAGATATGCGCAGACCGATATATATATATATATATATATATATATATATATATATATAGATAGATAGATAGATAGATAGATAGATAGATATGAGTAGACTGGGATTGGTAGATAAATAATCATACGTAATAATAGGAAAATCATTTTTTTTATTTCTAAATTGTTTTACTCAATCTTGAATTAACGAAAGACTTGATAAGTTCGACATTTCTAATTAGAATATATGAAGTGTCTTTGTGATAATTATAGTTAACTCTTTTTTTACCAGTTCGATTCCAATATGCATGCATACACACACACACACACACACACATACACACACATATATATATATATATGTGTGTGTGTGTGTGTGTGTGTATGCGTGAAACTGTTGGTAACTAAGCTCCGTTGACTCCATATCCAAGCTACCCGAATATACATATATATATGATAGTCATCAACAGACACATGTTTAGACGTTTCACGTCTCTTCTGTGTGGCTAGACTTAGCAACTACTTCTATCCAGGAGCGAAACCCGACTTTTCATCTGTCCGATTCCTTAAACACTCGGCCGTCATCAGCTGCCAGTAAGAAGCATATACTAAATGCTTGCTGAGGCAAGTGCTTCCCATGCAGAAATCGGCGCAGCATGATCTTCGTCTCCATATTCTCCCTGTTCAATTTTTGACACGACATAAAAAGTAAGAGACAAACAGAGAGATGTGGAGGTGGGTGGGGGAATAAATAGACAAGGAAAATTGAGAAAGAAAAAACAAAAAGAACAGTCAGTGGCAGCCGGACGACCAACGACGACGACCTCTCTCTTTCACTTCATTCATGTCATGTCTTAGAAGGCAGCTGTTGTTTGATGGAGTAACTGATGTCGCTGTACTGGTTACTAGACTTCTCTTGTTTTAATGCTGACAGGCATGAATGGAATTTCTTTTTTTTCTGTCCACTACGGGATGCAATTTCAACTTATGTTTTTAATTCGATACTCTCACCAAATCTGTGCTTTTTCTTTCTATCTATATATCTATTCATTTATCAATATATCTATCTCGCACTATTCTTTTCAGTTTACCTACTTAGTATAATCTCTCTCTCTCTCTCTCTCTCTCTCTCTCTCTATATATATATATATATATATATATATATATATATATATATATAGAGAGAGAGAGAGAGAGAGAGGGGAGAGATAGATATAGGTAGATAGTGTTCATGTTGACTGCAAGATAGACACGTGGGCACGCACACACACGAACACATACGCATACATACACAAACACATACACACAGATACACATGCACGCACTCAGAAACACAGACACACAAATACACACACAGACACACATAAAAACACAGACACACATACACAGACACACGCACATATACATGCACATTCCCCCACTACACACACACACACACACACACATAGATATATATAAGAGTGAGGGAGGAGAAAAGAGAGACAGTGGTAACTTACCTGAAGGAGATAGAAATAGAGTTTAGTATTTACAATGCGAACACACACACACACACACACACACACACACACACACACACAGACACACATATAGTCACACCCATACGTACATACATACAGGCACATACACACATCTGTATACGTACACACACACACACACACACACACACACACACATATATATATATATATATATATATATATATATATTACGCAGATTAACACTACACTTATTTGATTCCAGCTCCATTAATCAACACCTTAAAACACATTCATGCCCCCCCCCCGCTCTACCTACCGCAAAATTCTAACCGAAAATACACGCACACTACATAAAGAAAAAACAAACAAAAACTTCAAATAATCGAAGCTTTATATATATCAAACAAAAAAACCTACCTTAAACAAAATAAACTTTGAAATAAGTCAACATGTTCTTAAATGCTTATAATTTCCCGCCTATCCTCCTTCCACTATACCCCTCTCCTTCTCAAAACTTGTGCCCCCCTCCCACAAAAAATCACTACTGCATCGCTCGCTCGAACCACTATCATTCCTACAACCTCCCACTACCAATTGTCATTACCTCTAACTTCTAATTCCTTGCTACTACTCGTTCTCGTTAAAAACGAGACACGAAACCATACCATTGTTTCCTACCTGATGATGGCAAACTGTATTGAAATCGCTTTAAAAAATCATTTTATCCTCACAAAATCCTTCAACTGAACGGATCAATCAATGCCGCTTGAATATTTGTGACGCCCCCCCCCCAAAAAAAAACAAAGAAAAAAAACATGTTCGTTGTTATTGTGAAGAAATTTAGAATCAGCCAATTAAATGTGCATTCCAACACCATTTTGTAAAGTAGACTTTAATTAAATTAAATTACCACCTTGTCCTCCGGAATTCTACGAATTGGACCAAAAATTCCGAGAAATAAACAAAAAAGGGGGTTATTTTCTATAACTCCAGCCTAAAAAAGGGGAACCTCTCTTAATGAATTTTATCTGTTAATTAATCTACCCATTATTTTCCCATTAAACTAACCCTAAAACCCAACCCTAACCCTAACCCCGTCTTCTTTTTTCATAGTAAGTAAAGTAAGTAAGTAAAGTCGTCGGGGCGGCCTAAAGTCGGTATCAGCGAGGGAGTCTATCCCCTTTTCACTAGCGCTAGACCAAGGAGATTGTTTTGACGTCTGAGGTGGAGCGCCACACCTACCATCAGCTCCTTACTTTACCACACAGATCCCTGTGCTACT
This sequence comes from Doryteuthis pealeii, assembly GCA_023376005.1. NCBI lineage: Eukaryota > Metazoa > Mollusca > Cephalopoda > Myopsida > Loliginidae > Doryteuthis > Doryteuthis pealeii. Next base: position 20,369,737 of record CM042161.1, on the reverse strand, counting down.
CATAACGCTGAGTTGGCGAGGACCGGTATCGAACTAGGAACCGTGTAGTTTCTAGCCGAACGCTCTACCGACTGAGCTAACCGACTGAGCTAACCCGGCCCATTTCCTAGTAGATCAATAAATAAATAAATAATGTATCAGTCAATCAGAATGGCCCCCTTTGTTTAGGTTGGAGTTATAGGAAATTACCAAAAAGTGATGTATTTTCATTATTTACTTAAAAAGGGGGATTTATTTCACTAAAACTCAAAATTTGAAAATGTTTGAAAATGTGCAAAACTATTTGAACCCTTTTAGTAACTTGTGGAACTTCCTTTTGCAATGATTACTTCAATCAAACTTATTTTGTAGCTACTGACCAGTTTCTTGCATCTGTTGTTGGGGATTTGTCCCCCTCCTCGCAAGAAAGAGAGAGAGAGAGAGAGAGAGAGAGAGAGAGAGAGAGAGAGAGAGTCGATATTAAAAGAGCGGATAAACCACCTAATCTACTGTCATGACTCACAGATCAACAATATGCATACCAATAAAACTACAAAAGAAAAGAGGATTCTTCTTACTCTGGAGTAGACTCATTTAGGTCTGGATCTCAATCCAATCTGAAACTGATGGTTCACTACAGATGTCCCTCCAACTATGGATGCACATTTGATAGGATTATTTTCTTTTTTCTTTTTCACAATAACAATGGCCATATCTAGAGGTTCACAAAAGTAGTAACACACACACACACACACACATATATATATATATATATATATACAGAGAGAGAGAGAGAGAGAGAGAGAGAGAGAGAGAGAGAGAGAAAGGGGGGAGAGAGAGGGAGTATCCAATTGCAACTTTAACTTTTCCGTTGCAGTGGCATCAGTAAATAATCCAAAAGTGCTCAATATATTAAAAACACAGAGCAGTAATAATACTACTAATATTATTATTAGAGGAAAAA
>CM042161.1:20348794-20361294 GCA_023376005.1 Doryteuthis pealeii | reverse complement strand
TTATGACACAGCTTTTTTTGTGGGGTGTCTTACCCCATCTTCAAGGGATACAGTTGGTGTTTTCTGGGTTGCGTTGACAAGGAATAATGCCAATTGATTTGCATCAAATAAGAAAAGAAAGTACAGTCATGGGTAGCATGGCCCTTCTTGATTCCCTAAACTAGCGGAGGATTTCTTTATTTATCGGCACTCGAGTGTATCAAATCGATAGCTATGGGTAAATAGTAGGACTTTTTAACATTAGTATGGCAACCGGTTTAGGAGAAGGAAAACTGTAAATTAAAACCAAATGGGCTTTCTTCTCGTTGGTCAAACGATTTTGAGAGTCCATCCCCACTACGACTACAACTCCACTATTCCCCATCTCTTACCATTCCCCCTCTCCTACCATTCCCCTCTCCTACCATTCCCCCTCTCCTATCATTCCTCCTCCTCTTCTATTATATAAATGATGTTGTTGTCGATATAATCGTACATATATGTGTGTGGATTGGGCACCATACGTGGTGTAATGGTTAGCAAGCTAGATAGTTAGTTAGTGAGTTAGATTCTCACTGGTGCCCTAACTTCTGGCCTTGTGCCGCATCTAAGCTACACTTAGTAAATAACTATATGTGTGTTGATTTATATATAAGTAAGTTTTTCACTTGGGAAAGCCATTGTATGATTATCAAAAATGTAGACTTTTTTGTGACCTTTTATTTCATTAGGAATGGTTTGTATTTGTCCCTTGTTTATAGACTTACAGAACAACTTACAAAAGAAAGAAGGATTTCCAGGAATTGGGAAGATGGAGTTGGCGATGACAAATTCTTCAGTGTCATTTGATCGTAAGAAAAACGTCAAGATTTTGCATAAATCCATCTCTTTTGATCTGAAAAAAAAAAGGGATCTCTTTTCTTTCTACTTTTTTCTTTCAATTATTTGGTTTCAAACTGTGTTTCATTCTGATGTCTTCGGGTATATTATGCATTCCATCAAATCTCTCTCTCTCTCTCTCTCTCTCTCTCTATATATATATATATATTATATATATTATATATATATATATATATGTGTGTGTATATTTGTTGAAAAAAAAATGCACACAATCATACTCAAGATCTCTCATATATATATATATATATATATATATATATATATATATATGTGTGTGTGTGTGTGTGTGTGTGTGTGTGTTGTGTAGAAATATATATTCATGTAAATATTGCGTAGGGATATGCATTTTTTACGAATAAATAAATAAATAAATATATATATATCTGAGTGCGTGCATGTGCGTGCGTGCGTCTGTCCTTCTGCGTGTGTGTGTGTGTGTGTACCGGTAGGTTATTTGATTGGTTGATAGGTAACATTTGCTTTTGTCTTGATCATGCATTTTGAAAGTATGAGCGCATGCGCATTAGTTGACGGAAATGTAAAAAGTGGGGGTGTGGGGGGAGTGGATTGAAAGGGGGAAATACTTGCCCAACGGTTGTGAAACGACTTCAAAGAATCGAATATCAACTCAATAAGCCTCCAGTCTATTATACAAAAGATTGGTTCAACAAAAATAAATTCTAAATAGCATAAAGTAAATACACGTATTTTTTCTTCTTCTTCTTCTTCTTCTTCTTCTTATTATTATTATTATTATTATTATTATTATTATTATTATTATTATCTAGATCCTTGTTTCTTCTTTTTCTTCTCCTCCTCTTCCTTTAGACCCCTTTCTTCTTCTTCTTCTTCTTCTTCTTCTTCTTCTTCTTCTTCTTCTTCTTCTTCTTCTTCTTCTTCTTCTTCTTCTTTAGATCCTTCTTTTCTTCTTCTTTCTTCTTCTTCTTCTTCTTCTTCTTCTTCTTCTTCTTCTTCTTCTAGACCCCTTTCTTCTTCTTCTTCTTCTTCTTCTTCTTCTTCTTCTTCTTCTTCTTCTTCTTCTTCTAGACCCCTTTCTTCTTCTTCTTCTTCTTCTTCTTCTTCTTCTTCTTCTTCTTCTTCTTCTTCTTCTTCTTCTCTTTAGATCCCTTTCTTCTTCTTCTTCTTCTTCTTCTTCTTCTTCTTCTTCTTCTTTCTAGAAGGCAGGTAGGTGTGTCGGGTGGTAGGTCGGGGGTGTCGGGTGGTGTCGAGTTTTATGTCGTAAAAGGACAATATCAATATTCCATTTTTCTTCCCCATTCTGATCCTGTTTTATTTTCTTCCATTTTTTTTCTTCTATTGTTTTTAATCTGATATTTTCTAACTTTTCTCTTTTCATCATTTCCCGTTTTTCTTTTCTTTTTTCGTTCACTCTTAAAAAGGCTGAAGAAAAAGTTCCCTGTACCATGTTAGGAAAATCTTGGAAGTATCTTATTTCAGGGATTTCTAGGCTTCAATCTATCTATCTATCTATCTATCTATCTATCTATATATCTATATATATATATATATATATATATATATATATATCCTTGGTCTAGCGCTAGCGTAAAGAGATAGACTCCTTCGCAGTCCGGTTGATACCGAGATTAGGCCACTCCACCAAATTAAGAAGAGATGGATTCATGCCTTTCCCGCGGTTATAAACGCTATGCGAACAATCTCGTCCATCATTTGAACTCGGGCAGCCAAGTCCATTTTCTATGTTGATAACCGTTACGTCATGAGCAACTCAAATAATTTTAAAAAGGTAAAATATTACATTTACCAAGAGAGGTTAGAGAAATTAGGAGAAACTACTTTTTCTAGAAAGAAAAATAAAAGTGGATTTGAATGAAACTTTCAAAATAATATATAGAATTACTAATTATGAATTGGGCTTGTTTAACTCAGTCGGTAGAGTGCCTGACTAGGAACCACAAGGTTCCAGATTCGATAACGGCCCTCGCCAACGCAGCGCATGAGTATCACAGGGATCTGTGCGTTAAAATGAGAAGCTGATTGTCGGTGTGGAGCTCCGCCTCAGATGATAAAACAATCTCCTTGATCTAGTGCTAGTGAAAAAGGGATATACTCCCTCGCTGTATGGCTGATATCAACTTTAGGCCACCCTGATGACTTTAGCGGTGAACCCAAAACCAAATTACTATACATTTAATGCTGAAAAATATTTTTTAAACCAAGTTTAATTGAAATTATACATTGCAATACTAACATAAACAACTGAGACTAATGTGTCTACCGTTGGATTCAATAATTAATATCAATGGTTAATTAAATGTATAGTAATTTGGGGTTGTTTTTTTTAAGCAATACATAATTAAAAACAACCTTAATCCCCAAACCCCTAAACCGTAACCCAATTCGCAAAAAAGTTCATTCATACATTGTAGTTAAACTGTCACGGGGGACCACCAAATAAGTTTCCGTTTTAATTTTGAAGACGATTTTCAAGTTTAACCAAATTCTTTTTTTGTTTTTTTTGTTTTTTTTTGTTCAAGTTTGATGTGACAAGATTGAAAAATAGTTGAGGGGTATCCAGCAAGGATTGAACTCACTTTATTAGGATTTGAACTGCGTATCAGATTTTTCAAGCCACAGCGCTACGGTAGGCACACATCCTTTCCTATCAATTACTTTTTACCCTCCTTTCCTGATTTTCCTTTCCGATATTTTTATTTCATTTCTCATATTTCTTTCCTTTATTTAAACAAAAAAAATCATTTCACAAAACATTCTCCAGCTTTTTATCTTCACATTTTCACACGAATTTTCCTTCCAATCGCCTCACGCATTTCTTCTGCAACTCTTTGATCTTTCATTTTACTTTCTGATTTATTTTTTTCTACTCACCACCATTTTTTTAAAACTTGTATATTTCCCCATCCACCACCGCCATTCTACTTCCGGTCCACCATTTCCCATCGACCTTTAAAAATATTCTCATTATTGTTCGACATTAGATTATCATTATTATTTCACTCCTTGTGAGTATTTCACACCAACGTTGGTTTGTGGTCTTATACTGGAGTCTGGCTGAGTCACTTCAGGTCTCCAGAACTCTTCTGAGTATTCTAGTAGATCTTAATTATGCTGTTGCCAGGGTGAATTCTTCTTCTAATTCTTAATTCCTGCAGTATTTTTTCAAAACTCTTGGGGACTGTTCCACTTTTTTTTTCAATTCTCTAAGTATTTGTCTTTTCGTTTTCTTTTATTTTTACTCTGTGGCCCGATGCAACGGCAAAATTTGCTAGATGACAACTTCTTTTCTTCTTGTTAATCAATACTAGGTTTGGCCATCTTGCCGCTATTTGGTAGTTCGTCTGTGTCCCAGCTAATTCTATACGTCACATTCTCAAGGACGGATTCTGGATCACTTTCCCCAGTCGTATCTGTTCTTGTATTCCTTTTGTGTTAGTTTGTGACAAAGAACGATCACGGATCAGCCTTAAACTATTCCCGATCCTGGATCCGACTCAGCGCAGTGAGTTACTCTGTCATGCTAACACGTTGGTTGCGAGAGGTTGAATTCAGAGCATTCCTTCTCCTAGACTGGTTGCTATCCCAGCGCCAGGTGAAACACAAACTACCACATCCAGGAATTGAACTCAAGTGTTCGCGACTATTTTCTACGACCCCTACCACGACCACGACCACGACCACGACACCACCAGCCCCCCCCCCCCCCCACTGTCAACTAGAAGAGCTCGTTAACCATTGCACGACAAGGAAGGTCACTAGGTACTTTCTTTTAATAATTGGACCAGAAATTATTAAAATCGATTTTGCTTTACTCGTCTCTTCCATTGAACAAATCAAGAAAGTTTAAATGAGATGCTGCCTTGCACAAAAATAGGGATATTTCATGGAAGGGATCTAAGAGAGAGAGAGAGAGAGAGAGAGAGAGAGAGAGAGAGAGAAGAGAGAAGAGAGAAATGAGAAAGAGAGAAGAGAAAGAGACGCACAAACAGACAGACAAACAATAGGCAGAGAGAGAGAGAGAAGAGAGAAGGAGAGAGAGAGAGAGAGGGAGAAAGAGACAGACAGACAGACAGACAAAATAAGACAGACAGAGAGGTGTATGTAGAGAGAGAGAGAGAGAGAAGAGAGAGAGAGAGAGAGAGAGAGACGGGCAAAGAGATAAGCATACAGAGAGATGTATATATATATATATATATATAGAGAGAGAGAGAGAGAGAGGGGGGCAAAGAGATAAGCATACAAAGAGATGTATATATATATATATATGTATATATATATGTATGGAGAGAGAGAGAGAAAGAGAGAGAGAGAAAAGAGATAGAGATAGATAGATAGATAGATAGATAGATAGAGAGAGAGAGAGAAACGATTAGGTATAGGATGGAGATGAAAGAATCTAGGACGACGAGATGCTCCCTGAAGTACGTTGATCTTTCCAAGAGTTGGCGTGTGTTGTCGGTCGTGGCCAAGAAGTAACCCACTCAATTGGCCGGCAGAGAGACCCAAATCACTAGAAATCGAGACATTAATTAACTTAATAGGGATTATATATATCTTCACTTTCAACAGATAAACATTAAACAACACTTTACAAAGGAGACGACCAATTCGTGACTGAAGTAGTTGGCTGGCTGGCTGGCTGGCTTGTTGGTTTTACATGTCAACATCGCGTTGGCTTATCTTATGCCAAAATCAACTTAACAATTAAGGTCTCCAATTATGAAGGGTCCAAAACTTTGTGTGGGGTGCTTGTTGTATAACGGTTATCGTCGTTGGAAATGGACACGGCAAGACGAGTTCAAATCATGGAGGAGAGCGACAGAGAGACAGAGACAGAGACAGAGATAGAGAGAAACGATGACGTATTGGGTGAAGAGGAGAGAATCTTCGACGACGACATTCTCGCTGAATACCTTGTTCTATCCAAGAGTTGGTGCGTCTATCAGGCGTGAGCAATTATAACAGAGCACTAATACTCATGGGAAAGGTATGAATCCAACTATTCTCTCTCCAGCTGTTCGTAAATAGTTGTGAAAATCGGGTTCTTTAACGTTTCATTGCAATCGGTATAAGAGAAGAAAAAACTCCGAATTTAAACCTGTTAAACTCCACTTAAGAAATTGGCCTTGTGTCACATCCTGTTCGTGCGGAGGGGATGGGTCAATACATCTACTGTAAAAAAAAAATCTGTATATGTATCAACCCATTGCCTACGCACAAGCAGGATGTGATACAAGGCCAATTTCTTAAGCGGAGTTTAACAGGTTTGAATTCAGAGTTTTTCTTCTCATGTAATATATAATATATATATATATATATATATATATATATATATATATATATATATATATATATTAGTATGCACTTGTATGAATTATTTTTATTCCGTATGCACCTGTATAATTGAATTGTCCAAAAACAACAACATTCTCATCAAACTTTCTGATAGAAAGTCAAGGTGTTGTCATAATGGTCTTCACTCAATACAATAAAATGTTTGAACTATTAAATGAGCAAATCACATATGAATAAATCACTCAACAAATCATCAAAGCTAAAAACATAAATATTCTCAACAAATCGTATAAAAAATGAATCAGTAAAGCCTTAATTGATTGCCACCCAATAATTCCAACAATTTACGGACTTCCAAAAAATTACAAACCCGGATTTTTTTTGAAAGACAAATGATTCTGCTATTAGAACTGCTCCTCATAACATCGCTAAATCTTTAGCCAAAATAAGGTAGAACACTGGACTAGGAATCACAGGATTCTTGGTTCGATACCGACCCTCTCCAACTCAGAGCATGAGTAGTACAGGGACCTGTGCGGTAAAGTGAGGAACTGATGGTAGGTGTGGCGCTCCACCTCAGACGCCATAAACAATCTCCTTGGTCTAGTGCTACTGAAAAGGGGATAGACTCCCTCGCTGTATGGCTTATACTGACATTAGGCCACCCCGACGACGACTATCATTAGTTAGTTGAAACCATATATATAAAGCCAGCGTAGACATAAAATTATTATACACCAATATCAAATGCATTACACGTTTAGAAAATAACCTCAAGAAAATCAAAACTACATTTCCTTTATCTGTTAATACGAGGGTGAGTCAAAAAGTAATGCCATTTTGTTTAGGACAGGTATAATTACCAACACAGGAACATGTATCATACATCAAAATGAATCTGATCCTCTGAGGATCACATCCCTATTTCTCTACATAGTCACCATTTCTCTTAATAGCAATGTTCCACCATCGAAGTCCAGTTAATCTCGATATTGAGCTGCTCAGCTCCTGTGCGGCACGTGTATCGCCAACCCCGTCTGTTGGAGGCAAGATCTTCCAGACTTGAAGGTGTGATGGCACATTTCTTCAGCGTCGTCTTCATATCGTCTTTGAACCGCTTGTGAGGGGGGAGGGAGGGCTCCTGTCCTTTGCGCGTCATCTGCGAATTCACCAGAAAGTATTTATCGCGGGTATCTGTCTGCAGGCCCGCGGATGGTGTGGCCCAACTATCGCAGATACCTAAAGTCGATTCGTTAGGTGTTCAATATTTTAATTAATTCAATTTTTTATCTATTTATCTTTAATACGTTTTAGTAAATACGTTACGCTTTATATTTATAATTTAAACATCTATCTATCTATCTATCTATCTACCTATACATACATACATACATACATACATACATACATATATAAAGGGCAGTTGTATGTATGTCCGGAGGAAACTTTGAAAATAAAACAATTAACGATAAAGTAAATATATATACACATTAAATATCACCAGGGCTTGGTTTTTGAGCAAAAATAATAAAGATTGGATTTATATTCGTGAAGATAATTAAAAAATAAAATTTAAATGATAACAACACGGAATTTTTTCCATTTAATATTGTAGACATGCATTTCTATTTTCAGAGTGACTGGATCAACGCAAGGGTTTTTTTTACGTAGGAATTTTAATGGGGCATCCGGCGGGGATTCAACTCACAATTCAGTAATAATGGATCTGCGAGACTAACTTAAAAAAATCCCCCATCTACCCAGGTGACTCCGGGTAGCCGCTTCTAGTTTTTAATAAATTTCGGCAACTACACAAATATAAAGTAAGAGTAATGACACGAACAACATTTTAATGAATAGATAAATATTACATACTAATATACTTTTTAAATCTTTTGTTTAAATGTTTTTGTTTTAAATGTTGGTGCTTACCAATATACACATGAATGTGTATATACCTATATGTGTGTGTTTTCATGTATATAGGTGTATATATGTGTGTTTGCGTGTATTTAGAATAACGTATGTATATGCGCATACAAATGCCTAAATGAACATGCGTATATATATATATATATTATATATATATATATATATATGTGTGTGTGTGTGTGTGTGTGTGTACAAATGTACTTAGTAATTTTTACTAGGCCTTTTTATTATATGGATTTTTTCCTCTTTTCTGTCCGTATTCAGCTTTGTCTTTCATTCATTCATTCATTCATTCTTTTTTCTTTCTTTCTTTTTTCTTTTTCTTTTTTCTTTTTCTTTCTTTCTTTTTCTATGCTTAGTAAGTTTTCTTTCTTTCCTTATCTATTCATTTTTAATGCTTTAAATCAATGTACTTTTGTTCCTTCTTTCTTTCTTCAACATATTCCTTTCTTTCTTCCTTTTTTGCTTTGCTCTTGTTATATCTTCTTTTTTTTCTTCCTTTCTTTCAACCCCATTGTACACATTCTTTCTTTCTTTCTTTCTTTCTTTTATATTTACTAAAAAATGTGTCATTCTCTATAAAATCCTTGAAACGTCCTTTACGTCTTCATCCGATCCCTCACATTCTTTGAAAAAAGTCCACCCCCTTCCGGTATAAACACAAAATAAACAAATACAAATCACTCAATACACCAACATTATTATAATAACAACGAAATCCCAACATTTTACATTTTGAAATTCCGCTTCGCCGGAGGGAGTCTCAATATTTGGCCCGGACTCTCTATCCGGAAACCCTGCGGGCTCTCGAACGAAGGACCCTAGGGATCTTTGTTTGTATTTGATTTCCCGACAACAAGCAACGCTACCACCACAAAATGTTTAGCCGAGCAGCCAATCATTACATTTATTCCTGTCCCGTCCCCTAGCCCGAAACCCTTAAGGAGCTTAAAGGGACATCGAATTCAAAAAAAAAAGGAGGAGTAATTAAAAGCCACTTCTTGGTTAATTAACGGTGTGGTGCAGGGTTCGCGTCTTCTTTCCGTTGTTTTTCTGGTCAATTTTACTGCGGTTTCAAAGTCGGAAAATTGTGCTGGAGACAGGAATGAAATAAGACACTCACCACCACCCCCCCACCATGCCAGTAATCACTGTTATTAAGGATTCGAATCTTTAACTGAATTGGTCGACCCTCAGACACCGTGCTTGATGTGAGGGTCCTTATATATATATATATATATATATATATATATATATATTTAAGGACCCTCACATCAAGCACGATGTATGAGGGACCAATAATATAAATATATATATATATATATATATATATATATATATATGTGTGTGTGTGTGTGTGTGTGTGTGTGTGTGTGTCGTAATTATCTGTATATAACACGCACTCGGGATTATCAAAACTAAGGAAAAGCCTTGATTCATTTTTAGAGCACAGAATACTTCCCCACCCCCGACCGCCGATCTACATAGCAGTCCAAAAATAAGTACACTCCAGCACATAACATAAACCAAATTGATTTTTATTTTGGTTAACAGACTGGATCGATTGTTTTTTAACGGCATATCAAACCATCTAAGGTTATCTTAATATGCATAGGGGTTAGGAAATCGCGTACATTGTACTTTCTTTATATACAATCCTATCGAATACGAATAATTTTTAAACAGATCAATTTTGGATCTCTAAGAGTATTACCACTCTGCATCAGATTAGACCATAGTGTAATGGCAATGAAGAAGTGACCTCATACTCACCAAATCTCCAAACAATTTTACATTTTTAATTCTTTATTTTTACATTTTAACTGGGTAAAAAAAGAGAATGAACTAAACGAATACATTTCTACCATTGCAACTCAACAGACAAGAAAGAACTAGCCTTTAGTTAAGAAAAATAATATTGTTTCAAACCACTCATCAGTTTATGGTTACATTTTTAAAAATGATATTTTAAGTGTATGTGACACAAGGTCGTAAGTATGGGCGACCCATTGACTATTAAAATCGCTATTTGATATTAATAGATCTACGAGACTAGCATGCTAACCATTACGCAATGATACATTGCTTTCTTTATTTACCCAATGCAAATTTGCAAAAAAACTATTCTTAAAATTCTAATACGCGAATTCTTAGCATCTTTTATCATTAAAACTTTAATAAAATAATAATTTTCATTTGGATTAATACGCAAAATTTTCTACCCACAAATAAGGACGCATGTTTAATTCATAACTTTTTTTAATTGTTATATTTTTAGGAGTAAAAATAAAATAAATGAATATATTTTTATCACTATAACTCAACAACAAATTAAGAATTGAATTTAAGTTTTTGCCATATGTACAAAAACACTTTTTTTAGAAAAATAAAATTGTTCCAAAACTCATACGAGTTTAGGATTACATTTTTTAAATAGTAATTTTAATGTAAACAAAAAAATTCAAAAATAAAATATTGTAATATATGAATTCTCTGCGATGTTTTTTACTTTCCTAAAAATTAGCTAAATTATATTCCTCTTACACACTCTCTTACTCCTGTCTTTCCACTTTCTCTCCCTTCCTGGTATTCCTAAAATCATTTTAGTTCGGTTATGGACAGGGTCTATCTGCTAGTATATATATATATATATTGGTTTGAAAATCGTACAAACGTGAAACTGCCAGTTACCACGTACCGTTCATTTCATGTCCCTACTTATATATATATATATATATATATATATATATATATTATATATGTGTGTTGTGTGTGTGTGTGTCTGTGTCTGTGTGTGTGTCTGTGTCTGTGTGCGTGTGTGTGTGTGTGTCTCTGTGCATATGTTAGAAGTAATACATGTTTTGTTTTGTTTCTGTGAATGACTATTCGCTTGACAGTGGGCAGGGCAAAGCAATGAGCTCCTTAAACCCATTGAAAAATCAAACGTTAAGACTAAGTACGTAGACAAGAGGGCATCAAGGAAGTTTCAAAATAACATACCCACTCACTCTAATAGCTTAGTCTCTTTTCTTTCTTGTTCTTTCTTTCTTCTTTCTATTTATGTCACGTCTTTTCTTTTTGTTCTTTCCTTTATTTTCTTTCCCTTCACTTAACTTTTTATTTTCCTTCCCTCTCTTTCTCTCTTTCTTTTCCTTCTCTTTCTCCTTTTTCTTTCTATTTCTTTGTCTTTCCTTTTCTTTCGCAGACGTCGTCTGTTTGTTTAAAGACTTTGTTCAATTAGAATACAGTTTGAACTTTGTCCCAGGTTCGTTTGAACTTCTTTCTCATTCATTAAAATTATTTCTTCTATTATTCATTCAAGTTTATTTGAACTTCTTTTCATGTTTTCATTCATTTTTCTATAACTTATTCTTTTATTCAGTTGAATTCATTTGAACTCTTTTTTAATAATTCGTTTGAACTTCTTCCTGTATTATTCATTAAAAAATTCTAAAATTCCATCCAACTCATTCTCTCATTTGAATTCGGGAAATTCCCGTGTTGTAATGGGTAACGTTCTGGACTGCGAATATTGTAGTTAGCGAGTTCAAACTCTAGTCACACTATTACGTTTAATTTCGAACTAATACCCTTTGGGAAAGTATGAACCCCTCCTCTCCCCAGGTAGGGGTTCAATAGTACTACTACTGTTTTTCTACAAGGATGCTGTTCGCATTAAATTATCCACGAAGGTGGATATGCTGTTAAACAAAGAAACTAAACCAAACCTGACCTTTTCAATTCATTTGATTTCTTTTTCGTAAGTTGTTTGTATAGAGAAGAAATGGACTGTCCCATTGAGTAATGGGGGGGGGGGTTTCTACAGAAAGCACTTAACCATACAAGTTACCTACTCCAATAGTATATAAGAGACTGGCCTTTTTGAGGTCGGGTAACTCGTATTCTTGCTACATCATCATCATCATCATGTCGCGCAATTAGCACGGATATCCATGACAATCTCTCGCCAACCTTTCGTATCATTCATTTTCCCAGGGAGGTCCTCTGTGCAGCAACCTGCATCTTTGCTTAGTTGGTCAATGTAGGTCTAGCATGTCCGTGTGTTGGCTTCCACAGGAGAACGTCACTTATGAACTCATCCTTGCTTCTCCAGCAGTGCCCAGCATGCCTTGAAACGTAACTTAGTGTTAATACTGCTACTACAGTTTGAACTCCCTCCTGTATTATTTATTTAAAAGTTCAAACGAATCATAAAGAAAATTCAAATTCAAATGAGTTCAAATAAATAAGAGAATGAGTTTTAATGAATTTTAGAAAAAAGTTTTAAGGAATAATACATAAATGAAATAATGATGAATCATTTGAATTAATTTCAATTTTTTCTCCTTTTATTTTTCATAATTCATTTGAATTCCTTCCTATATCAAAACCCT
>CM042161.1:20306294-20341294 GCA_023376005.1 Doryteuthis pealeii | reverse complement strand
ATTTCAGCGACAAAATGGTGAGAACGGAAACCCCAGAGAACCGCCGGCTTCCCTTTCTACAATCACTTGCAAGCCTCCGGTGCTGCAGTTATGGTATAACACGGCAATCAATTGGGATTAAAAGAAAAAAGTCTCCCAGGTTTTTTTTTTTTTGTTGGTTACGGTATTCAATCGAGTGAGCTTTTGTACTGTGTGACCTTTGCATTCAAAATGGCCAAAGGTTTTACATTACACAAAACCATTAAAAGGGCGCGAAACGCCGACCGTTATGTTTTCCCAGGGTTTCTTTTTGAGATTCTAAGAAAAATAAATATCTTTGTTCTCTTCCGTAACTGTAAACAAGACATTTAAATTTCTCTCTCTCTCTCTCTCTCTCTCTCTCTCTCTCTCTCTCTCTCTCTCTCTCTCTCTCTCTCTCTCTGTATATATATATATATATATATATATATATATATATATATATAATGAGAATAATATAAATGAATTTATTTGTGTATCAATCATGTTCTTCTGAACGTTTTCTGTGATAACTGGAAGTATAAGAAATGTATAAGTGAACAAACAAAAAATAGAACAAAAAACAGAATTCCAATATTTAACCATTGTTTTGTCCCTAGTTCGCTTTATTTTTCCCCAATATTTCGGGTGACCTTCATCCTTTTGTCAAGGTATTTTTTGACAACTGACAATAACTTAATAGAAAACTGGAAAATCTTAAACAGATATTTATCATTATGTAATTTCACTATCTTCATTAATCTTATTTAATACAAATTAAGACTAAAATATTCTTAAATTTTTTAATACCTTAATAAGATTTACATTCTTCTGTTTGTTGTTTATGCAAATTATAAGGTGTTTGTTGTTATTCTTAATGTGATTTTTAAGGGCAAATCACAAGTTAAATGACATCAATTTATTGAGCTCATTATTCTTAAAAAAAGAAAACCTAAAATATGTTTTAGTGGTTTTTAAGAGATTCATTTATTTTTTATTCAAATATCAAGTGCCCAAATGCTATAGATTACCAATACCCTCTACCTAGTCTATCTCTATAATACTATTAGATTGAATATAAATTATCTGGGTTTTTTTTATTCCCCATCAAATATCAAAATAAATACAATAATCCCCTACTTTACATTCTTTTAGCCTACATCAAATTTATCTTTATTCCAAATTCCTAGACTGAATTTTACTTCATCAAATGTCATTAAAGCAATATCACCTATTTCATCAAAAAGAGCATAAAATAAATAAAATTTTCCTTAAAAAATTATTTAAAATAAATAAATACATAAAAATTAACAATAAAAGATAATAAAAGAATGTAAAATACAATAAAAATGCATTAAAAAATGTAAATACGTTGCAATAAAATATTTACAAGGAAAACTTGTAAACAAATGTACACCATTACATAGTTGTGGCATCTTTTAATCTTATTAATTTTATTATTCTTTACAAATTAAGACTAAAATATTCTTTCAATTTTTTTAATACCTTAATGAGATTTATGTTTTTGTGTGTTGTTTACGCAAATTATAAGGTGTTTGTTGTTATACTTAAAAGTATTTTTAAAGGCAAATCACAAGATAAATAACATTTTATTAATTGAGTTCATTATTCTTAAAAAAATGAAAAAAATAAAATATTTTTAGTATTCTTTAAGGTTTATTTATAATTATGTTCTTTTGTGAATTATTTACATTAGTTTTACGGTGTTTGTTCTCATTTTTAAGGCAGTATTGATGGGATTACATAAAAACCCAATTTACATTTTGGTTTTTGGAACTGATTAATGATGTAGGGGGGGAGGGGTATGATTGTAGCTACAAATTAGAGAAATCTATTTAAGGATTGGTTCACAGGGCAGGTTTTCAGCTAGCATCTATAATTTTGTGTGTGAGTTTATTTTTTAAATCTTTTAATATCTTAATGAGATTTACATTTTTCTGTTTGTTGTTTACGCAAATTATAAGGTGTTTGTGATATTTAATGTATTTTTAAGGGCAAATCACAAGATAGATAACATTTTATTAATTGATTTAATTATTCTTTAGACAAATTAGAACTAACAATAGTTATATTCTTTTGTGAATTATTAACGTTAGTTTTACGGTGTCTGTTCTCATGTTCTTATTTGTAAGGCTGCATAACGATTTACGTCAAAAATCGAGTTATATCGCGGCATTTGGAACCAGGGCGAGATATGACTTTACATCATAATTCAGTTTCCAATTTTTGGTGGTCATGGGGGGGGGGGGTTAAGGGACAGTATTATTTCATTTTAGGTTGACTTAATCATTACAAAGTTATCCACGCAGTCAACCACGAATAAAATAAGTAGTCCGTAATGAATAAATAAAGAAATAAGAATAAAACGTAAGCATGAAAATGAAAAAAAAAATTAAAATGAAAGTACAAATAAAAATAAAGTACCAATATATCAGGTTATTGGTCAACTTAAAAATTGTGAATGTATACACATTCCGGGGCCTCCTAATTGGTTAGATTAACATAAAGTCATTTTTTACGTGGGGAACCATGAACCGAGGCTCATGTATGGTCAGTGAAAAAATGTGTAGTCCCGTCGGCATTCCCCTCATCCATTTAGGCAAGGGGCAGTTGCTTCCTGTGGGAAACGACCCCTGGGACCACGAGATTTAATTTTCCCTCCCCTCACTCGATCAGAAGACGCTAATCTGAAAAAAAAGATGAGTTTTTTTAATTGATAATCAAATAAATCGAAACATTACTTTGTTCAATACAAAAAAAATCATGTACGATTGACCTATTGCCATACTCTAAACTGGTATAAATCAATGGTCGAATCCAATAAAAGAATTTTCTCTGATTTTTTTTAGATGAAGCTTGATAATTTGTATTATTTGTATTATTCGGACTATTGTCCTCATCTTTATTGTTATTTGTACAAATAACAGTACAGATAACAATAAAGATGAGGACAATAGTCCGAATAATACAAATATTACAAACCAATAAAAGAACCTAGACAAGAAGAGTTATGGCTTTATTCAATACACATGGAGATGGAAAGGCTTTTTGCATTTCACATAGCGGTAATAATCGTGAGAAAGGTATAATTCCAACTATTCCCTCCAGGTGGGGATAAATAGTAGGGCAGACTGGGCTCTTTAATCTTGGTAAGACAACCTGTCTAGGAGAACGAAAAATCTGAATTCAAACCTGTTAAATTCTGCTTAAAAATTGACCTTGCATCGCATGCAACTCGTATGGAGGGCTTGGGTAAATACATACACATGACCTTATTTGTCCTCTTGCAACAAAGGAACGTTTGCATTTTTTCTGCACTATATCTGTCTAATTTTGTTTGTGTACTCAATATATGCTCACCTAAAAAAAAACAAAGAAAGTTCCCGACTAATCATTATCAATCTATTGATATTCATCGATAGATTTTTATCAATATATTTTGCTTTAGTTTTCTTCTCTTCTACTAAATTTTACTTCTCAAACATTCTTTGCACAAGAGTGACATTCGAATCCGATTATTAAAATCGATTTGTTATTTACTTTTCAGGAAAAAAATATTGATTGGATTTCTACGTAACCATTCTGAGATCAATAACAAAAATCGAATCAGAAAAAACGGATCTAAATAAGGAATAAACATTTATTTATTGTTGAGCTAAGGAAATTGTTTCTCTTCTCTTGACTGAAATCGAAAACTTTTTTTAAGATGGATAAAATATTAAAATGAATAAATTATTTAATTGAATTAAATATCAAAATTTAAAAAAATATCAAAACAAGTAAAATAATAAAACGAATAAAATATTTAATTTTATTAAATATTAAAATGAATAAAATATTAGAATATTATTCACAGCCACACGGAGGTGTCTGTATAAACCAATTTTAGAAGCTCTACTTTAAATGTTAGGAATTAGTGATCTGATGGTTTCAGTTTTTTGGGTTTTTTTTTATAGAGTTCAATTTAGGTTGTTTTTGTTTTTTTTAATAGAGTTCAATTTAGGTTTTAGTAATTTTATGAAAAAAGATATTCTCCTTGTTTTCAGCAATATAATGTCTTCCATCATTACTTTGAAGAATGGAGATCTTTTAAACGGTCAGATTTCCCAATCTGTGCTAGTCATGCACTGAGTTAGCGAGGACCGGTATCGAACCGGGAACCTTGCGATTACCTAATCGAATGCTCTACAGACTGAGCTAAACCGGCCAGTTTAAATGTAAAAAATTAAAATCGGTGGAGTGGCCTATTGGCGGTATCAGACGGAAAGCGACGGAGTCTGTCCCCTTTTCACTAGACCAGGGAGATTGTTTAGCATCTGTGGTGGAGCGCCACTAGTGCTATCAGCTACCAATTTTACCGCACTGATCCATGGTGTGCTACTCATGCAAGGACCGGTATCGAACCAGGAACGTTGCGATTACCTAGGTGAATGCTCTACCGACTGAGCTAAACCGGCTCTTCCCTTGTTTTACGCAATATAATGTCTTCTTTCATTATTTGGAAGAAGGGAAATCTTTTGAATGTTCGTGATTCTCCTGTTGTTATTGGCATCCTTCCGTCTACGAGAGACAATGGAGTAGTGTCCATTTTTTTTACTACATAGCTTGGGTGGGTTCGTATGGAGGATGAGCTATTGCCGAAGCAGCAAATCCACCCTCTCCCCACTGCCGCAGTTTGACAGTGGTAGTGTCGCAGGAGTTGTTGGGTAGCACTGGATTTCAGCATCCCACCATCTTAGGGACTCCGGCTCCTGATTTGTTTTCGGGGTTGTTTAGGTCTTCATTCATTCATCTTTGTTAGTTCTTGTTATTAATCTATGTGTTGCATGTGACACTTCTGAGTACTTTTCATATTTTTATGCCTATCTTCTTAGCTGGCTGGATCCTCTATGAGGTGATATTTCAAAATTCACAATCTATTCACCTCACAACTCATTCTATTTAAATAAAGACAATCTCCTGTTGAACATAGCACATTACGACATTTTGAGTCTTTAATTTGTACTTTGTAAAATCTCAAACGGTCGAGTAATTTTCCTGTTTCGCAAATGTAGAATTCTTTATGGCCGGTGGAGATTGCATAGTAGATTAGAAGTTTGCGATTTTCATGTAATGCTAGGGTTGGGGTTTTCGCCTTTTTAAGTCGATGTGGTTGCAGGTCTCAAATCTCGTTACAGAGTCTGACTATTTTTTTTTTGGGGGGGGGTATTTTTTACATACCGATCTTTGGTAAGTAACATTTCGTGATTAATCTATTTCCCAATAATGATGGAGGGAGAGAAACCAACAAAAAACAAGGGGGCTAACTACGTTTATTGTTTTTAGGGTTACGGTCACATATATACACATATCTATATATTTACCAACCCCTCCGCTCGAGGAGGATGTGTCACATGGTCAATTTCTTAAGTGGAGTTGAACAGGTTTGAATTTAGTTTCCTTTCTCCTAAATTGGTTGCCTAATCAAGTTAAAGAGCACTGTCCACCCTACTATTTATCCACACACACACACACACACACACACACACACATATATATATGTGTATACATACACACACACACACACACACACACACACACACACATATATATATATATATATATATATATATATATATATATAGTTTTAGAAATGTTTTTCTCTCTACCGCGGTTTCGGTGTTCAAGATTCACCTTCCTCAGGAGAACTAAAATATTATAGGTAGCTAATATTATATATACTTGTCTGGTTTAGAATTATTTTTATTTCTCTCCCTGTCTTCTAAAATAAACCTTTAGTCTGTAAATCTAAACTGTTTATCTTTGAAATTAAAGATTAGTTTTCCATATGCTCATCCGGCAAAAGTAATTTGTACCTCTATCTATCAGCTGTTTTTACTCCTATCCTCATTTTTTATTATTCGTCTTGTTTATATTTTACTTATGCGTACTTCTGAAATTCATATATATATATATATATATATATATATATATATATATATATGTGTAAAAATGGAAAAGGAATTGAATCCGACAATATGAGGAAAAATGAGTAAAGAAAAGAAAAGTAAATGGATAAAATGAATTTAATCGATCACTTACACATGTGTTTCGGTCAGTTTATGTGTGTGAAAATATTTCGCACACATACAATTTTATCCATTTACTTTTCTTTTCTTTACTTATTTTTCCTCATATATATATATATATATATATATATATATATATATATATATATATATATATATATATATAATATATATATATATATATATATATACCAATGTGTACTTATGTGTACTTATGGAATTCATATATATATATATATATATATATATATATATATATATATATATATACGTAATGATACAAACAGGAATATTTATTTAATGTTATTTATTTTTTATTATTTCAACTAGTTTCAACCTTAGGTCATCGTCAAGAGGAAACTTTTTGTAAAATAAAATTTTCTTAGAAATTTTTGAAAAAAGATTTTCAAAATGTTTGATAAGCCACAAAAGATGTGGCATGTTCATTTGTTGGGTGAAATCTTCTCGTTAAATTCTTTTAGATTGCTTTTTGAAATACGTGTCTTTGTCGTGAAAGTACCTGGCTAATGATTTTTTTTATTAGTTTTGTGAGTGGTTGGATTGAGGTATTAGTGCCTGATGTATTAATTTATTTGGATTATTTGGATTATTGCGAATATTACCCGCATCAAACATTAACATTGTTAAGATCGGCTAGAATACCCAGAAGAGTCCTGGAGACCTGAGGAGACTTGCTGTCACCAATACTCCATTGTAAAAACTCGGATGGGTTTTTATAAAATGAATATTTAAACATGAAAAAAATGTTATTCAAAACGTTATCTCTCTTTTCTTATTTTAGGTGTGCACCACACAGATTGTTCACTTTGAATCTCTCCGCCCATGTTAATATAGATTCTCAAGATCCGCCAATTCTCTCTTCTCTCTTTTTCGCTCCATTTTGCTTTTAAAAAAGAACAAAAGAAAATATTTTTGTTCGTTTCCTTTGATTTAAATAAACATATTGAAGTATAAGAAGAAAGAAAAACAACATTTTTTAAGAGTTTCTTGAAGGTAAGGCGACGCTTTCATCTTGATTCTTGTCGGAAAATCAGTCAAACGATTCGAAGTTCGCAGGGAATTCCGGGATAAGAAAGAAATATTTCTTAGAAGTCAAAATGAAGAAAGAACAAAAGATTGAACACAAATGAAAGAATGGGAAATTGCATTTTAAGTGACTTTTAGGTGATACTTAGAAGGGTTACACGATGTTGCCCGGACGGAGGGAATAACATTACCTATAACAGTATAGTAACAAATGTGTTCTATAAAATATTTGGTTATTTCCTATAAGTCTAACATAAAGAAAGGGGAACCATTCTTGAATGATAAATTATTTATTTATTTTCCCATTAAACTAACCATAACCCTAACCCTAAACTCTAACCCTAAACCCTAAACCCTAAACCTTAACCCTAACCCTAACCCCGTCTTCTTTTTTCCTAGTAGATCAATAAATAAATAAATAATTTATCAGCCAAGAGTGGTTCCCCTTTGTTTATGTTAGACTTATAGGAAATAACCAAATATTTCTTCTAAATTAATTGATTAATTTTACTAGCGAAAATATGCACCCTCCGGGCGCAAGTATTTAAGTTTTAATGTAATTAAATATATGAAATTAGAAAGACTAATGAACCTAAATAAGAATGAAGATAAAATGATTTGAAACAGAGGGGGATATGATCGAAAAATAGAATAACTTTGAAACTAACTCTTCCATTATTCTCCATCACTTCTGTCTTTCATTGCTGAATTTTCCTAATTTAACTATTTAGTTAAAAAGTAAAGAATAAAATTACAACCATTTCTTCTAATTAATGGATTTCTTTTAAAATGTATCTCTGATATTTTTGCTCATATTTATTAAAATAAAACCAAACAATTAGAAATCAATAATACTAAACACATATCTATTAAAATCAATTTTTAAAGATCAATATGCAAGTTAGCCTTCTCGTTCACACTATAAACCGCTATTTTTAATTTTTTTATTTTTGTATATATGAATACAATTACATGTTATTAGTATGTAGATCCAGCCTACTTTGCTGTAATTAACAGCATTGATCCCAGGGACCTATTCCCCCCAGGTAATACCTGCCCTCTCGATTGGCTGAGTTTATTGTCCGGTGCCGACAGGATCAACGCATTTTTTTGCACCCGCCACCCACTCGGCTTGTGGGTGGTCCCACATTAATATGGCAGTGCCAAACCAATACACGTGGGATACGTGGTAAATATCTCTTATGTAGATATGCTCAACAGTATTATTATCGTAAAACAATTTTATCAATAATTGAAATTCAAATAAATATAAGATTATGGAGAATATGACGTAAATAACTAAGGGAATTGTGACTTGAGTAGTGATATAGTTTTGGTTACAGACACACATAATCTCCATTATAATAAGATTTTTAAAATTTTTACTTAGAAGGAAAACCTGTTGGGAAATAGTTTCGTCTCGTTACTAAATGAAGAAAAAGACATTTAAGAATTTAGCTGATTTGGGTTTGCGTACATACCTCCCCTTTCCAAGGGGTATTAGTCAGCAAATGGATGGAATAGCGTGACTGGAGTTCGAACTCACTTACTACGATGTCACAGTCCAGCACGTTAGCAACTACACCACGTTGACTCCCCCTCCCCCCCACACACACACAAAGGGAGGTGTCCTGAGTATGACACTAAACCGAATCTGGTGGAGTACCTTTTTGTTGCAATTACTCCCAGGACTACTCTGACCCAGAGTGGTGGAGTTACATAATTGATTGGTGGCCTATTAATCAGGAATGGTAAGTTAAAAAGTTAAAAAGTTTGCCCTAAAAAACGCTAAGCGGTGCTTGCTCAAAATGTAAACCGTGCTAGTTATGAACTCCTTGGCTGTTTGAAAACGTTTTCCCGACAAGTTAATGCGATAAGAAAGCGGTATTTTACAGCCACCCCCAGGTTTTTTTATCGACAAGTAAATATAAATATTTTACCCCCCCCCGTCCTTTTAAAATATCTTGTTTTTCGGTATTCTCATTTAATTTTAATTCAAAACAACTGTCACGAACGTTTAAATAAATACGGCCGAGTTTCGAAAATAAAAACAATGAATACAAAGTTAAAAAATTAACGAGTAATTCTTTCAGAAGAAGACTCCTGGAAAATAACCAATATTGGGGTTCATATCAGTGTGATAAACAGGATTTAACCTTTAATTGACCTTGTTAGCTGTTCTCTGATTGGTCAGTCCAGTCGTGAGAACGATAGAGATTTAGAGTAGTCACAGACCCCATGACAAACGGATGCGGAAATGGCTATTTCTCCTCACGCATGCCGGTTATCTTTGGGAACTTTGGTTTTGAAATAAAGACGTCTAAAAATATACCCAAGTCTTGTGTTCATTTTGAAGAATAAAAGAATGGACATAGAGATCAACAAACACCCAAGAAACCACAGAAAGAAAATCAGAAGACAAAAACAAAACAGCCCAGAATAGCAGTACGTATAGCAGAATAGCGACAGAGATGATAATAATAATAAGTATGGATACGAGTATAATAATAAGAGAAATATAGAAGGCTATGTAACAGTCATACCTGTTAGAGTCCCATCTATGGGTCGAGTGTCCTGAGCATGAAATTAAACTGCAGCTAGTGATGAGGTCCCGATTCTGGAGCTGTAGAGAGTGTGGAGTACACCTTAATTGCCATTACCCCAGGTCCACTCTGACCTGGAGTGGTAGTACCTGTTTGTTTTTTCTATCTAAACAATAAATGGCTATGGGTTAAATAGATTAAAACGAGTTTAAAAATGTTTTAAAAATATAAATACCCAGCAAGATTGAATAAAACAAAAACGTCTTCGTCATAAAATAACCCAACAAAGGTTGAACATACTGTAAAATCCAACCAACCAAAAATCTATGACTCGAATATTTATCGCTGTCACTTGGAATCTAACGAAACGCCTTGAGAAAAAGCTTAATGGGAACTCCACAAGGATCCTGTGTGTTGTCTTGAACAAATATTGGAAACAGCACCCCACAAAAAGTAGTTGTACAGCCACTTGCTCCCTATCGTACAAACCACCCAAGTAAGGTGAAATTATATAATCTATTAATAATGGAGATTCGGTCTGTAATTTGTTTGTAACCTAAACTAAGTCACTGCTTACGTCACAATTACCAAAATCGTCAATACATAAAATAAATAACAATTAATATTGATAAAATAAATAAAAGCTGTTCCTTAATTCAACATTTGAATCCTTTTTATTCTAATAATAACAATTTAAATAAATAAACTATATAAACTATGAAAAAGATTAAAAAATTGTATTATCACTTTAAATAGAAAAACATATTTACGAAATTTGTAATCAATTTTTAAAATGATCTTTTACCCTCGCACTTTTTTCAGTAACAAGAAGTTAACTAAAAAGTTTACAAATAAGTACCTACGATTTTTTTTTAATAAAATGTATGTGTAAAATATTCAAATGATTATTTAATTGATAATTTATAGATACACGCAACATTTAATTTGAGGAGGAACAGAACTAAGTTTCCATTTCAAATTATTTTTTTTTACTCCTTTAATAAATTTGATGATTTTACTTACTTATAATACAAACCCTCTGACAGGAAATATCTTTAAAAAATAAATTTTTACACCGCCCGGAGTGAATTTTTAATTTTTTTTTTATTTTTTTAGTTACTTGACTTTACTTTAGTAATATTGACTTCATTAAATAAGTCAACAAACCAATCCATTCTTTTTTCTTTTTTTCTTTTTTCTTTTTTCTTTCTTTCCTTTTTGTCTTTCGTTTCCACTCTTAAATTTCCTTCCTTCTTTCTTTCCATCTTTTTTTTTTTTTTCAATTACATATTCTTTTTCTTTCTATGGCTTCCACTTTTGACTTTCGTTCCTTCTTTGCTTCATTCATTCATTCATTGATTCCCTTCTTTCCTTCTTTTTTCACAATTACATTTTCTTTTTCTTTCTATGGCTTCTTTTAATTTTCCTGTCTTCCTTCCTTCTTTCTTTCTTTTCTTTCTTTCTTTCTTTTCTTCCTTCCTTCCTTCTTTCTTCTTTCTTCCTTCCTTCTATTCTTTCTTTCTTTTCTTCCTTCCATTCTTTCTTTCTTTTTTCCTTTCTTCCTTCCATTCTTTCTTTCTTTCTTTTCTTCCTTCCTTCCTTTCTTTCTTCCTTTCTTCCTTCCTTCCATTCTTTCTTTCTATTCTTCCTTCCATTCTTTCTTTCTTTTTCCCTTTCTTCCTTCCATTCTTTCTTTCTTTCTTTCTTTTCTTCCTTCCTTCCTTTCTTTCTTCCTTTCTTCCTTCCTTCTATTCTTTCTTTCTATTCTTCCTTCCATTCTTTCTTTCTTTTTTCCTTTCTTCCTTCCATTCTTCTTTCTTTCTTTTCTTCCTTCCTTCCTTTTTTTCTTCCTTTCTTCCTTCCTTCTATTCTTTCTTTCTATTCTTCCTTCCATTCTTTCTTCTTTTCCTTTCTTCCTTCCATTCTTTCTTTCTTTCTTTTCTTCCTTCCTTCCTTTCTTTCTTCCTTCCTTCTATTCTTTCTTTCTATTCTTTCTTTATATGTCTATTTACTTTTTTCCAATATTTCCCCAATTTTACTTTTTCTGTTGTTTTTATTTTCGGTTCCATTTCCACTTTCTTTCTTTCTTTCGTTTTCACTCTTTCTTTCTTTCTTTCTTTCTTTCGTTTTCTTTCTTTCGTTCCCACTCTTTCTTTCTTTCTTTCTTTCTTTAGTTTCCACTCTTTCTTTTATTCTTTGTTTTTCTTTAGTTGTCATTCTCAATTTTTCTTCCTTTTTTTTTCTATTCTCACATTGACTTTATTTCTATCGTTTTTTCTTTCTCGTTTGACTTCTTTCCTCTCCTCTTTTCATATTTCCTTTCATTATTTCTTCTTTTCTTTCAACTCGAAATTTGCCGGTTTTTCCTTCATTACATCTGATTTTATCTTTTCATTCTCATTAAATTTTTCTTTTGTTTCTACTCTAACCTTGATTTTCTTTCTTTCTTTTTTCTTCTTTTTTCTTTTTTCTTTCTTTCTTTCTTTCTTTCTCTCTTTCTTTCTTTATTTATTTATTTATTCATGTCCACTCTTACCTTTCCTTCTTTTCTCTTCGTTTATTTCTTTCTTGCTTTCTTTTTTTCTTTCTTTATTTATTCATTTCCACTCTTACCATACATTCTTTTTTTTTCTCTTTTTCTTTTCTTTCTTTCTTTCTTTCTTTCTTTCTTCCTTCTTCTATCTCTCTTTCTTTCTTTCCACTCTTACCTTACCTTCTTTTCTTTCTCTTTCTTTCTTTCTTTTTCTTTCTTTTTTCTTTTCTACTTTTGCTTTGCCTTCTTTTCCTTTTTCTTTTTCCTTTATTTCTTTATATTGGTTTCCACTCTTACTTTTTCAGTAATTCTTTCCTTCAGTTCTACTCACATTCTTTCATGCCTTTGTTTATTTTCTAATTTCAACTCTCACGGTTTATTCCTTACAACTCTCTCTCTCTCTCTCTCTCTCTCTCTCTCTCTCTCTCTCTCTCTCTCTCTCTCTCTCTCTCTCTCTCTCTCTCTCTTCCATTTTCGTCTGCAATGGAGAATATACAAGTCATGAAATAAAGATCATAAACGAACTAATTAATAAAGAAACTGGCCACCCCATATTTTACACTTAAAAACTCCACAGCCACCCCCCCTCCGACCCTTTCTTCGAACCTCATCCCGAACCTCTCGACTCTTAGTTGGGCTCCCCACCCCCAGGGCGCCATTGGGCGCATCAAATGTGTCGGATGTGCATGAAAGACAAAACAAACAGAAGTGAAAAGCGAAATGAATGATTGAAGTCCCTTTACAAACGCCTTTTTAGAAAAGCGTTGGGTTCGCCATTGCCTTTCACATGCCAGTTGGGCGGCTATTTCTGATTGGTTGGTATTTACACGTGACACGGTGAGCGAGACTAAAAGGTTCTATGTATATGCGTACATCTAAGTATACGAATGGAAAGAGAGACAGGGACAAACAGACAGACAGACAGACAAACTATCAAGAAAATAAAAAAGAGGTTAGTGTTACTGTATAAGAATTTCAAAACTGGAGACCCAGAAGAAACCAAGGTAAAAAAGAGATTTGGAGTAGTGTCTGGGGCTATGGACACAGGAAAGAAAATAGGTGAACAAAGTTCAAATTTCAGCCAAGGTTACTTGCCTCCATTTCAGTCAAATTTCTCTCTCTCTCTCTCTCTCTCTCTCTCTCTCTCTCTCTCTCTCACTCACTCACACACACACACACACACACACACACACACACACACACTCTCTCTCTCTCTCTCTCTCTATATATATATATATATATATATATATATATATATATATATATATATATACCAACCATCCCGCACAAGCAGGATGCAGCACAAGGTCAATTTTTAAGCAGGGTTTAACAGGTTTGAATTCAGAGTTTTCTTTCTCCTAGACTGGTTACCTAGCCATGCTTAAAGAGTCCAGTCTGCCCTGTTATTTAGCTATAGCTGGAGGAATAATTGGATTCATACTTTTCCCAGGATATTAGCGCCATGTGAAATACAAACAGCTTCATCCAGGAATTGAACTCGGGTGGACGAGTTCATTTCTGACGAATCTAGCCATTAGATCATGTAGCTTCCATATTTCTCCTTATAACGATAGGTAAATAGCAGGGTAGAATGGACCATCGTGTTTGTATAGCCTTTATTCTAAGGCTAATAATTAAAACTAAGTTCAACTCTGAAGGTTTATCAAACAACAACCACTAACAAAATAAACGTCCTTCCTTTATACAGAGTCAAGTTTGAGAGACCTACCAGTCAGATGGAGAGGGAAATTGAGAATATTTTATATATTCTATTTGAGTTAATCCTCTCAAATATAATTTCTGGAACTGGGCCGTATGTGTCTATTGAATATAGGTGCCAAAACTTCTGGGTGCGTCATATGATTGCTATGTCCAATCACAGAGAGACTATTCCACACTTAACTCCATAAATAGAAATAAACGTATTTTACTGGCCAAATAGGGCCCTTTAATACAGATTAATTAACAACATGTAATGAGTAAAAGTGGGTAACACACAACTACATGATTTTCTCAGGGTCACAATTGGTTGGTTTTGTTTATTTCTGTAATACCGAAGTCAGTCATTTTTGCAAGCTGTTTGTAGCAAACGAGCTATGTCCCGTCGACTGAAGGTTGCCTTCGTATGTTTGTCGTCTTGAAAACCACGATTCGCAGAAACATTTTTAGTCAAGATGGAAAAAAAAAGGACACTTTGTGGTATTTATATTTACTAACTCCTCTACACGAGTAAGATGTGACCCAAGGTCGGTTTTTTAAGCGGAGTTTAACAGGTTTGAATTCAGAGTTTATAAGTCTGTATGCAGTATGATGTATTACGCTTATTAAATTACTCACGGTACTTGCTGTTTCTTAAAGGGTTACTCATCTAAGTATTGAACAGGCTCAGTGTTGCTTAACTTCAGTGATCTAGCGGGAACCGATGCTTTCAAAGTGACTTGACTGATAGATAGATAGATAGATAGCAATAGCATAATCTATACAGATCATTGCCGTCCATCACAATCCTACAACCCCCCCCCCACCAGAACCTTTCCTCTCATGGGCCCTCAAGTGACTCATCAATCCCGCTGCAGATCCACAAAGCTTGATGCAAATATGACATACGATGGACGTCCTTCCCACTTTATAATGTATATGCGTGTGTGTGTGTGTGTGTGTGTGTGTGTGTGTGTGTGTGTGTGTGTGTGTGTGTGTGTGTGTGTGTGTGTGACCGAGAGAGAGAGGGGGGAAATAATGTATATATACGTGTATAAAACTATGTGAATACTAAGACAGAAGGCTAAAAGTTATATATATCTATATATATGTATATATATATAGATATAAATTTATATATATATAATATATATATATATATAATATATATATATATATATATATATATATATATATAGAGAGAGAGAGAGAGAGAGAAAGAGAGAGAGAAAGAGAAAGAGAGAGAAAGAAAGAGAGAGGGGTATCTGAAGCTATTAATAAGAGGTAGTAAATGAAATATTTTGTGTAAGGGATGATTGCGTGAAGGTATGTGAATCATTCCTGTTTTTAATCCATCTTTTGAACTAAATATATTGCAGACCCCACTTACCGCGTTTGATCATGTATTTGCCATTCAGTAGTCACAGCAAAAGGTTCAATCGGACCGTGTGATCATGATATGCATTAAAATACAACCGGAACCAAAAAACCGCAAAAAAAAAAGATGAGAGAGAAAAATGAAATTTAAGTTAACTGCGCAAAAGGCAGGATTATGTATGTATTCACGTATACGTACACGCACACACATGCATATACAGTGGTAGCCAATATTAGAAAACTAAAGTTGTCTTTGTTTAAAATCAAATTCTGTTGATTCAATTGGGATAAAAATTGCAGTAAATATTCTTTTAAAAAATTTGAGATGAGACATGATAATTTGTTTTATTTGAATTATTCGGACCATTGTCCTCATCATTGTTATCTGTAAAACATATTGGTCGATCTGCCATCCGATTTTCTTCAGGTATTTCTTGTCAAACTCGGGAATCTTCACGGAACTCTGAACACCCAACTCTTTATTCAATTCACGGGGGTATATTGTTCTCATTCCGCTTACCATGACTGGGTACATGTGTTAAGCTGTGTTAATTATTATTCTATGTTACTGACACCCCTTGATCAGCATTGTCCAACTGGACACATGGCGAAATGGATATAGGCGTTGAGTTAAGACAGTTCTAAGTGACAGTTATCTCTAGGCTGCACGTTCAATCCTAGTTGGGTTCAGAGTTCCGTGAAGGAAGGTTTCAGAGTTCGAAAAGAAGGTTCCCAAGTTCGAGAAAGTTCCCGAGTCCAACAAGAAATACCCGAAGAAAGCCGGAGAGTACATCGGCCAAAACGTTGTGCATATAACAATAAAGATCAGGATAATAGTCCAAATAATCCAAATAATATAAAGCAATTTTTTGTAAAGATTATAATATTGCTGTAATATTTCAGCAAAAGTGGGAGTGCATGGTGGAGAGCGTTTGGTTGGGGTAGATGTCGTGGTAAAGTCGTCTCATGGAAAAATTGGTGGGCGAAGAATGAATTTTATATAATAAAAAGCATTCATGCGTAATATTTGTTCTCATCTCCACCCGTTAGCATGTCACCTGTTCACTTCCGAGGACAAAAGTGGGTAGATATGTAAATTAATAAAGTTTTGAGAATAACGCACTTTAAATGACCTGTCGATGTGATTTACAATGCGCGAACTTCATCCTCCACACAAAAGTAACCTCCCCCTCCCCATGCCGAAAAAGCGAGTGTCCTGGTAAGACACTAAACTGCATTCGGTGGTGAGGCTCCAGATCTCTCTTTCACGCCCACTCTGACAATTCAGACACCGTAAGACACACCCCGCCAAATAAGAGGGTCCTGAGTATGATTCTATACGGCACTTAGCGCTAATACCCTTGGGAAAGGTATGAATTCTACTCTCCTTCCAGCTATGGGTAAATAGTAGGTCAGACTGGGCTCGTTAACCTTGGTTAGGCAACCGGTCTAGGAAAAGGAAAACTCTGAATTCAAACCTGTTAAACTCCGCTTAAGAAATTGACCTTGTGTCACATCCTGCCCGTGCGGAGGGGTTGGTAAATATATATACGGCACATCATCATCATCATCATGTCGCGCCGGCAGCACGGATATCCATGACCAACCTCTCACCAACCGTCCCTGACACTCATTGTCTCTGACATGTCCTCTGCACAGCATCTAGTATCTGCACAGAGCTGGCCTATGTGTGTTCTTGCTGGACGACCCACACTAGCATGTCCATGTGTTGGTTTCCACTGGAGGGCGTCACTTACGAGTTCATCTTTACTTCTCCAGCAGTGTCCATTATGTCTTGTCCGTCTTACTCGGATGGTCTGTATGATAGGAGGCAGGTGGCCGTATAGCCGCTTCCTTGTGGGGTGCTGTTTCCACGATTTGCACCCAGCATTCTTGTGCAGTTCCCATCTAGCCTATTCTACAGGCACCTCATCAATGTCCAAGTGGTGCAGCCATACATTAGCACTGCAAACACCACTGCCTGAAAGAATTGTCGCTTTATATTCAGTATCATTTTAAATGAATAAACATTTCATTATATGAAATAGATCTGCATTTGATCCATAGATTTCGATTCATAGGTCAAATAGATCTATTTCAGATAATAAAATGTTTATGTATTCAAAAGGTACTGTAGCGATTGTCTTCCCTTGTTGCGTGAAAAAGAGTTATCTTCTGTTGTCACCAGGACTAGCCACTTGATGACATTTCTACCTGGCTATTTAAATTCAACTCGGGAAGCTATCTACATCTCTTTCATCTGGCATCCACAAATATGCACTAGACAAGTTGTGTCTCTGTCCATTAAGGCTTGGGTGGGCCTTGTCCCCCCAACTATAGAGTAAGTGACTCTTCTATTCTACATTTAGTAGGCTCAAGATTAACTCTACACGAACTCTTTCTTTTTTTAGGACGTTTGTCTCCTAAATGTTTGGTATCTGTATTTTATCTTTAAATGTGTTCAGACAATAAAGTCTGTATTGTTGTTATGTGCATCTTTGTGGGATTTCTTTATATATGTTCACCTATGCTGGAGGTTTATGTGAAGCCTCCTGACGTATCATAAGAAGCAGTTTTAGCCACTGAAGCCAAAATTATTAATGGGTGCAACCACTCCGGGACAGAGAGAACCTGGGAGTAATGGCAACGAAGGTAGGACTGCACCTCTTTCCAAACATCCATAAATGGAGCCACACCACCAGATAAAGTTTAGTGTCATACACAGAACGCCATTTGGGGGGTAGGGAATCTGACCTCTCTACGGGGGATGCAGTCGACGTATTCTAGGCGTCACCAACCGATCGTTTTTGAAAACTAAACACCCCTAATGCTACCTAAAGATGGAACATTGCGAACTATTTGGACAAGAAAATAAATTTTCCTTTGATTTTTAATAGCTATATATATATATATATATATAATATATATATATATATATATATATATGCACGTATGCGTGTATGCGCGCGTGCGCGTGTGTATAATACAAAGATCCGGAGAAGAAATCTTCCTTACGACATAGGAGTTTTTTTAAAACGTGTCGCAGTTTGCAGAGATCAATGTGTGCTATTATTGTTATATATATATATATATATATATATATATTATATATATATGTATGTGTGTGTGTGTGTGTGTGTGTGTGTGTGTGTGTTAAATGTAAGATAATCAAATTGACTGGTAAGTAAGGGATGATTCTATTTGGGATCATCGAAATCTCACCGTACATCCATACTATATGATCATGTAGGTGCAATCAAGGATTTTTATAAATCCCTAAGAGAGCTCAATGTATAACAAATAAATAAATCATATACAGAGCAATATTAACTTTTAAAGAAATAAAACTTAAACCGTCATTAGAATCTGTGTGTGTATGTGTATACATTAAAAATTAAATATACATATAATATATAATATATATATATATATATACATATATATATGTATGTATGCATGTGTGTGTGTGTGTGTGTGTGTGTGTGTGTGTGTGTGTGTGAGCCTAATGTGTAATTAATACAGAGATATGCACGGGCGCATACATGTGAAAAGACTTATATAGAATTACGACATCAAAAAGAGAGAAACATTGCGATGAAGATATGCAAATAAGCAAATAGACACGCCCCAAGAAACACAAGGAGTTGCAAATGAGTGGCCATTGCAGTTTAATAACTGACATTGGATTCAGATAGAAAATCCGTGGGAAAGAGATTTATAATATTCTACGAGGCTGAGTCAAAAAGTAATGCCATCAATGAGAGAAAGTCTTAACAGCTTTTTGTGTTTTCAAGAAAAGAAAAAAAAATGGCGATAAACATCGTGAACGATTCTTCTCCACCAAATTTTGGATATTCCGGTGAATGATCGCGTCGAGATGATCCGTATTGGTCTCTTAGGGCATTAGAAAAACTGAAATAAAAAATTTGCACTCGAAATCATTCTAAATGCAACAATCATACAAAGTCAACTAATGCCTTATCGTATATCACTAAAATTACAACTCAAACATCCTGATTAATAACAACGAGGGTGATTCAAAAAATTAATACCATTTTCTTTATTTCATGTGATTTATAAAAACTAAGGCCTACATTGAGACCCTAACGAGGCTCAAAGCAAGAATCCGACGAGTAAGACCCAACTTGCCAATCAACAATGTCATTTTACATGACAATGCTCGATCACACACAAGCATCATGGCAAGGGAGAAAATCGCCTTAGTCGGGTGGACAACTTTACCGCATCCTCTATACTCAGCAGATTTTAGCACCTTCAGACTATTATTTCTTCGGCCCGATGAAAGAGGGTTTGAGAGGCAAAAATTATTCCAGTGACGAGGAAACGAAATCTGTAGTGAAGAAGTGGCACAAAGAAGTCAACAGAATTTTTCGGGGCATGGATACATACTCTCATTCGAAGAACATTGCTATTGAGAGAATGGTGACTATGTGGAGAAGTAGGGATGGGATCCACAGAGGACCAGCTTTTGATATACATATTTACCAACCCCTCCGCACGAGCAGTATGTGACACAAGGCGAATTTCTTAAGCGGAGTTTAACAGGTTTGAATTCAGAGTTTTCGTTCTCCTAGTCCGGTTGCCTAACCAAGGTTAAAGAGCCCAGTCTACCCTACTATTTATCCATAGCTGGGGGGAGAGTAGGATTCCTACTTTTCCCAAGGGTATTAGCGCTAAGTGAAATGCAATTAGCACATCCAGGATTTGAACTTGGGTTGACGAGTCCATTTCCCATGACTTTAACTATTACACCAGACGCTTCCTCCCAGCTTTTGATATATGTTCCTGTGTTGGTAATTATACCTGTCCTAAACAAAAAGGCATTACTTTTTGACTCACACTCGTATATTCGGAGAGAGAGAGAGAGAGAGAGAGAGAGAGAGAGAGAGGGTGATAGATACGGACAGAGATAGGGAAAGTGTTTTAACAGAGAGAGAGACAGAGACACACAGAGAGAGACAGAGACAGAGACAGCGAGACAGAAAGAGGTTGATAGATACGGACAGAGATAGGGAATTGTTTTAAGAGAGACAGAGAGAGAGAGACAGAGAGAGATTGCAAAACCTTTATACACTGACAGAGAATAAAATTTTAACATTCGGAAGGGAAGAATACCGATTTTGAACATAATATAGTTTGTGTATTTTAAGGCGTAGTAAATATTTTTATGTCTTTTTTGTTTTTTTTTTTTGTTTTTTGTTAGTTCTTTTTTCTTTTTCCTTTTTTCATAATAATCAGGTTGTACGTTGCTTAACTTTGTTGATTGTTGATATAGTGGAAAGCGATAGTTTAAATGGGACTACGGATGTTAATAATTAATAAATTGGAAAATGCAAATTGTTGCAATTTTATTTTTCATATATATATATATATATATATATATATATATATATAGTGTGTGGTGTGTGTGTGTGTGTGTGTGTGTGTAGACCCAACAGCACTTGATAAATATCTGTCTGTCTATCTATCTATTTATTTATCTTAGTTTATTCATATCTATCTATCTATGCATCTATCTCTATCTCTATTTCTCTCTCTCTCTCTCTCTCTCTATATATATATATATATATATATATATATATATATATATATATATATATATATATATATATTATCTGTAAAGTTTTCGGGCCAAATTTCTTATTATCGGGATGGAATCTGTTGATTAGTCCACCAACGACTTAAAAGAATGTTTTTTTAAAGAAAAGACCAGCACATTCGTACTTTCTGAAAATAATCATCAGTATCGTATGTATTGGCTAAAAGAAAAAAACACCGGAGGAGTTTTCTAAGTTATATATGTAAAAAGTGCTCAATACATTAAGTAGAGTATGATATATATATATATATATATATATGATTCGTTAACCACTCGGCCATTTGACAGCTGCCGTAAAGGGGTCGTGTTTAAACTACTAAATACATATATGTGTATACTATATGTGTATACTAATACACATGTTTATATATTTTACGATCACCAGAGAGATCCAGTCTGTAGACAGATGATCATTGCTTTATATATGCTGGCAATGAAACTTAATTTAAGTTACCCTTAGAAAGCTCTACCGAGTTTTGATATATTATATATATATATATATATATATATATATATCTTAGAAGAGCATTATTTTAGTCAAAGTTTTTTTGACTCATTAGATTTATCTTTATTATTTGCTCTACTTAAGTAGAGAATTTTACTATTAGCTTAGAGGCATAGCAAGTATTTAGTAATGAAGAAAATATTGTACCAATAGATATTTTTTTTCAAACGATTATCTTGGTCTTTTCTTTTTCCAAAAAATTTTTTTCTCCCGGTTGATGTTGGTAGTATATTTTTTACAATCAAACCATTTGCTAAGTTTTTTTACCGCGAGGATTTACCAATAAGTTTGGTATATTAAATTATAATATATATATATTATATATATATATATATATATATAATATATATATGACTGTGTTGGCCCTGTCAAAGTAAAGCTTTTTTACCCGGTTAATTATTGGCTGCTGTATCTTAGAAAATTCTTCGTTTGTGAAGAAAGTTTTCTTATTCCCAAATACTGTTTTAGAATCTGCCGCACATTTTACCTATTATACACAATAGGACGATGGTAGTGCCTCATGGACCCTTCCGAATCTATGATGCAGGGTCCCTACTCTTCTATAGGCCAAATTTTGGAGGTGCTTGTCATGTAATGGTCATAGTCGTAGGATATGGACACGACGACCCGAGTGCAAATCCTGGACGAGGCTGTTTGCATTTTACACAGTGCTAAGACCCCTGGGAAATGTATGTATCCAACTATTCTTCCATCCAGCTATGGGTAAACAGTAGGACATACTGAGCTCTTTAACTTCGGTGTGGCGAGTGGTCTATGAGAAGGAAAACTCTAAATTCAGGCCTGTTAAACTATGTTTAAAAATTAACCTTGTGTCATATCCTGCTCGTACGGAAGGGTTGCTATATACATACATACAAACTACTACTACAACAACTACTACTACTACTCCTAACAACAACACAACAACAACAACAACAACAATAATAATAATAATAATAATAATAATAATAATAATAATAATCTAGCAAACTAGCACAAAGGGAGTACAAAACTAGACACGACTGGGTTGGGAAAGTGATCCACTGGGAATTATGCAAAAAATTAAATTTTGACCATACAACAAAATGGTATATGCATAAACCAGAATCTGTTCTTGAGAACGAAACGCATAAAATTCTCTGGGACTTTGAAATAAAAACGGATCACCTTATCCCAGCAAGTGTTGATTAATAAAAAAGAAAGAACTTGTCAACTGGTGGATTTTGCAGTTCCAGCAGATCACAGGGTGAAGCTAAAAGAAAATGAAAAAATGGACAAATACCTGGACCTTGCCAGAGAACTGAAAAAGTTATGGAATATGAAAGTCAAAGTTATACCAATTGTAGTTGGTGCACTTGGAACGGTCCCAAAAGGATTGGAAAAGGGTTGGGAAAGCCTGGAAATCAGAGGAAGAATTGACACCATTCAGAACACTGCACTGCTGCAATCTGCCAGAATACTCAGAAGAGTCCTGGAAACCCGAGGAGACTTGCTGTCACTCAGACTCCAGTGAAAGACCATCAGTTAATGCTGATGTGACAACTCAAAAGAAGTAAATAATAATAACTTAATTGAAACCTATCAAACTGCGCTTTAAAAAATGACATTGTGTCACATCCTGTTCTTGCTTAGCTAAGTACATCCAAGTCAATTTTCCTAAAGTAGTACTGATATGAAATATATATAAACCGCTTTTCCGGGGTCTGCAAGCAGGCTTATCTTCCTACCCCGTTCGGGGTAGTACACGCCGGTTCCGATATACAGTTCTTTTGCTATCATTTGCATACTAAATCTTTGATCTGAGCTAATCAGGGTTCGAACTCTGTGTATTTCCTTTTTTTTTTTTACTTTGTCGCTTCTTGTTTCATGACGTAACTTGAATCAACCGGTGCCACTCAAATACTGGATATGACATTAAACTGCATCTAATAGTAAAGTTTCAATTTTGGATCTTTGGGGAGTGTGGAGTACCCCTTCATCACCATTTCTCCCAGGTCCACTCTGACCCGGAGTGTAGTACCCTCTTTGATAGATAAAATGAGTTTAAGAAAAAATAGTGCCCGAAAAAAGAATTTGAGTAGCCATCAAGAATAAGTAGAGCAGAACATTGTCGGCAAAAAATAACCCAACAAAGGTTGACATGCCGTAAATTCCAACCAACCAACCAACCAACCACTCAAACACGCTCAATTATTTTCATAGCGTGTTCAATATAAATTCTATTGAATTTACAAGCTGAAGGCGTTTTTCCCGAAAAGTTAATGCGATATGAAGGCGATATTTTACCCCTCACCCAAGTCTTTTCTCGACAAGTAAATGTAAATGTTTTAACTCACTTCCTCTTTAACATATTTTTGGTGACTTTAAGGCGTTTTTATCGACAAATAACTTTTTAGTGGTTTGAAAGCGTTAAAATTAAGCTACCACCCAGGTTTTTTTTATCGACAAGTGAATGTAAATAAGTTACCCCCCCCTTTAAAATATCTGGGTGGGGGCAGTAATTTCATTTTATTTTAATTCAGAACAACTGTCACGAACTTTTAAATGAATACGCCTGAGTTTCGAAAAGACAATCAATACATTATTAAACCAAACAACTATCACGAATTTTTTAAATAAATACGACCGAGTTTCGATTATGAAATCGACCACGTGTCACACACACACACACACACACACACACACACACACACATATATATATATATATATATATGTATATATATATATATATATATATATATATATATATATACACACCAACCCCTCTGCACGAGCAAGATGGTCGATTTCTTAATCGAATATATATATATATATATATATATATATTATATATAATATATATATATATATATATATATATGACACTACAGCTGTATGCAGGATTTACGCCACGGACATTTGAAGATTTGAAAGGAAGAAAAAGAAAAGAAAAATACCCAAAGTTACCCGGGGAGGGATCCCCCTTTCCGCGAATGACCAGTAAATAAATATCTTAAATGCAGATGGTCAGCTCTGATAAAGCAGAGCAAAGACGGCGAAAATTCATCGTAGACCAGCGACGGCATTGAGAGCCGAACTTGAAAGAGTTAGAATTTTATTATCATCCTTTTGGGTGCGAAATGGAGACAAACAGTCTGACAAGATTTTTATGTTCGCCTTTCTGGGTGGTCAACCGTGGGAGGAGTGAAACCACAAGTATTCGGTGCTTTTTTTTTGCAGGTTGACCTGTTGAGTTGGGCACGCGCTGAAGGTGAGATCGTGACGAGTTACCCCTAACTAGGGTAGGAGTCCCGATCGTCACTCCGCTGAATTTAAAATTGTTGGATCCTTCCGTTGTTGTTTGGAATTAGCGACGAGTGTCATGCACCCGCATTCCACCGGATCTTAAATCTCATACGGAAATAAAAGAATTAGACGAAATATTTGATTTGTTGTACTTTTTTGTATTTATTCCGTCGATGGTTCAGCATTTACGGTTGAGTGGTTGATTTCTTTTACGACATATCCACACCCTTTCATGTGATTTAATGCCGAAAAAAGTCATTGTGATAAATAAAGAATTCAGGTGGCTTACAGTACTTACTGTTGCTTCAGTGGTTACCGAATTAAATATTGAATAATCTCATCGCAGCTTAACGTTGGTGATCTAGTGGGAACCGGTGTTTTCAGTGTGATTTGACTGTAATGGGCATATTCAGTTTACACCGGCAAAGTCACAGCGTGGGAAATACAGACACTGGCGAAATTGCGCGAAACCCGGGAGGGAACCATAACAAAATATCAAAATATTAAAATGGAAAAACGAAAAGAAACGACAAAAGAAAACAATTTATAATTTAGATTTTATTTAACAACAAACCAACGATTAAAAAATTGAACAATTATAATTATTATAGTTATCTATACAACGTTTCGGTCAATGTGCCTTCCGGCCTTCTTCAGATATTTCTTGTCGAAATCTTCTCTTCGAATTTGGGAAACTTCTTGTCGAACTCAGAAGCGTTCATGTCGAAATTGGTAACCTTCACGGAACCTCGAACCGAACCCTTTATTCAATTCATCGGAGTAGACTGTTCTCATTCCGTTAACCATGACCAGATACAAGTGTTAAGTTGTGTTGATTATTCTATATTACTATCGCCCTTGGTCAGGATTAAATCTGCAGCCCAGAGATGATTGTCACTTAGAAATGTATTAACGCAATACCTATATCCGTTGTACCATATGTCCAACTGGAAATACACGAAAAAAGCCGGAGGGCACATCGGCTGAAACGTTAGTATAGATAAAAATAAAGATGAGGACAATTCAAATAAAAATGTTTTGCGTTTAATCTGTTATTAGTTTATTGGCCGCTAAATAAATAAAAAACTAAAATAAAAAATATGGGAACATGTCCCAAGTGGTAATTTTATTCTTTATGCCAGGAATACTATGATATTTTCAAAATTACCTGGAAGGTCGGTTGTGTTTGGGAACAATAAAGGAACTTTGTTAGAATAATACACACAAAAAATTAATTAATTATTAAATAAAAACTAAACAAGGTGTTCAAGAATAAAAAATAACCTGAAGTCATTTTTTTTTAAACACAGATAAACATGATACCAAATTAAAAAGTGAATGTTGGTTCGATGAATCTTCGAACTCTTCCAACATCTCGTCTTGCTCTCACACCATCAGCGCATTTTTCAAATTCTATAACTGCCACATATAATTCCGAAAATAAGAATTATTCAAATAACAGAAGTTGTGTTTTTGACGTTTTAAGAAGAACGTCTTTTCTTTAGAAAAAAACCCTCTCAAACACCAATTTTTAATGAAAAAAATATTAAAACCAGGACTTTGCTAACATAGAATCAAATATCGTAGAATTGTCCAAAATGATGAAACATGTCTTGAATTGTCAGGAAGCGAAAAAATGGATTCCGATTTGGTTCACACTAACAACTCACTTTCATCTTGAGAAGCAGATTACCACACTCATCTCCTTGCAACATAATTTTAGGCTCAACCATTTAAAATGAGTCACTTGTCAATCTGTCTTCGTACGGCAACTGTGATTTCTAAAGATTAAAGGGACTTTAACTCTGGGATCACTTGCGTATATATATATATATATATATATATTATATATATATATATATATATATATATATAGTATCCAATTGCCGCTTGAACTTTTTCCGTCACAGTTGCATCAGTAATAATTTTTTCCTCTAATAAATAGTAGTAGTATTATATATTATTATATATATATATATATATATATATATATATATATATATATATATATATATCTAGCCAATATATGCACCCTCCGGGTGCAAGTATTTAAATTTTAATATAATAAAATATCATGTTAAATTAGAAAGGCTAATGAAACTGAATAAGAATTCAGATAAAAATATTTGGAACAGAGGGGGTATAATCGGAAATAGAACAACTTTGAAACTAACTGTTCCACCATTTTCCCTTACTCCCGTCTTTCAGTGGTAAATTTCCCTAATTTAACTATTTAGTTAATAGGAAGAAAAGAATAAAATTACAGTTATTCTTTATGTTAATAGATTTCTGTTAAGATTTATCCCGAGATTTGCTCATATTTATTAAGATAAAACAAAAAATTAGAAATCATAATACTAACCATATATTTATTAAATCAATTTTTTAAAGATCAATATGCAATTAGCCTTCCATTCACCCTGTAAACCGCTATTTTGTTGTATATATAAATCAATTATATGTTATTAGTATGTGGATATGTTCAACAGTCTTAATGATGTAAAACAATTTTATCATAATTGAGGTTTAAATAAAAATAAACCATGGAGAATGTGACGTAAATAACAAGGGAATTGTCACTTGAATAGAATATAGTTTCGGTTACAGACAGAAAAACACACAATCTCCATTATAATAGATATATATATGTTAACAAAATTTGACCTTATGTCATGTCAGCTCGTGTGGGGAAGGGGGGTTTAGTAAAATATTACAGCAATTACAAAACAAACATCTCACTAATCTCACGCACCCCAAGATATACTATAAATCCCGTATTTGACGGCATATAGGACGCACTTTTTTCCCAAATTTTGGCTCAAAAATTGCTCTGCGTCTTATACATCGTAGGTGAAGTTTGAAGTTTTATTATTATGAATTTTATTATTATTATCATTTACTGCTATTGAGATGTCGTGTGTATGCTTATTGCTTGCCTGTACTGCCAAATTGCTTTTATACAGCTATGTTTCTGCTTGTGTAATGCACAGCTAGAATAGGAGATGCATACCAGCGTTTTCGAGGATAGCAACGCCGCTTATAGCATTGACAAAGAAGTACGCTCGGTCAGCGATCCTTTACTACACTGAAGGAGCAGTTGACAGCTATCCCTCTATTGGCCTATTCGGATTTGAGTAAGCCGATGGTTTTGTACACCGATGCCAGCGATCAGTGCATTGGTGCCTGCCTCACCCAACCATGCCCTGAGAAGGACGGTCCCGAGCCGGGTATATCAGAGGAAGTACCCATTTACTTCTTGTCCCATAGACTGTCTCCTACCCAACAGAGGTGGCCAGTGATTGAAAAGGAGGCTTATGCCATAGTTTATGCATCGGAAAGCTGAACTATTACTTGAATGGTGCTACCTTTGTAATTAAGACTGACCATAAACCCCTTCAGTACTTATTTGAAGCGGATTGGACCAACAAGAAGATTCAACAATGGGCACTTAAATTAAGCGGGTATAACTGCAAGATAGAATACTTAGCCGGTAGAGAGAATACATGTGCTGACTTATTATCACGAATTCCTAGG
The DNA here is from genome assembly GCA_023376005.1 of Doryteuthis pealeii. NCBI lineage: Eukaryota > Metazoa > Mollusca > Cephalopoda > Myopsida > Loliginidae > Doryteuthis > Doryteuthis pealeii. Next base: position 20,313,064 of record CM042161.1, on the reverse strand, counting down.
CAGTTGGAACGGGAGTCGATAAGCGTAATACCAGAGGTGGATGATCGAGCATACCAAATAAATGAGATCAATTCCCACCAAATAGAAAGGAGACCAAGCATAGACGATGCAGTCTGTGAGGCCCCATATGCCACAGAGCAGCAACCGTTAGGAGAACTAGTTTGTGAGTAACAGATGGATAGGGAAATTAAGACACTAAAAGAAGCGATAGAGGCGGGGAAGGTAACACAGGCCTGTGCAAATAGGTACTTGATACAAGATGATCGGCTATACTACCTCTCTAATAAAGATGAGGAGGTTAGGCCCCGATTATATATCCCCCAGATGTTACGGAATAAGATATTAGAAAAGTGCCACGATGCGATAGGACACATAGGCATAGATAAAACCTACGAGCTTATTAGTAGGAAATATTATTGGCCTAGGCTGTATAAACAAGTAACGGCATATGTGAATAGCTGTGTCACCTGCCAGGTCAGAAGTAGTAGACACGAGACAGCCCCTCTTGTGGAGATGGATGTCCCCAGCTTATCCATTTGAAAAGTTTAGCTTGGATATCCCTGGCCCATACAGTAAGACCTCACAGGGAAATGTCTATATAGTTAGTTTTGTTGATTGGTTAACCAATTGGCCCGAAGCGTACGCAGTGGCAGACAAGAAGGCTCAAACGGTGGCTAGTTTGATCTTGACTGAGATATTTCCACGTTATGGGTTCCCTTGGAGATAGTGACGGACAATGGGACCGAAAACGTGAATGAAATTATGAAGGAAACAATGATGAGCCTCAATATAAAGCATATCACAACATCCCCATATCCACAGGGTAATGCAAAGGTAGAGCGTTTCCACCGTTTTTTTTTTGGGGGGGGGGATGACGTTCTGTCTAAATTGACTGAGGGTGACAGACATAACTGGGACATGTATCTGACTCAGGCATTAGCTACTGTGAGGTTCTCAATGTGTGAGACAACAAAATTCTCCCCCTACTACATGCTGTTTGGGCGTGATGTGGCTCTACCAGTAGATAATTTGCTGAAACCACGTAGAAAATACATGGGGGAGGACAACCACCGACTTATCATTGAACAGCAGCATAAAACCTTTGTCAAGGCTCGGTGCAGAATAAGACGAGCACAGAAAAGGAGGAATGGGGCTATCAATAAGGACCGCCGAAAAATAGAATTAGGTGTACGAGACCCCGTATATTACCGAGCTCACGTTAGGCAGGGCAAACTAGATCAAAGGTGGAGGCCCTGCCATAGAATAGTTGAACAGACAGGTCCAGTCTCATTCTTAATATGGGATCAGGTTTCCGGTAAGGTAAAGAGAGCCCATGCAAACGATCTAAAATTAGCAGAAATCGATGTGTGGGAAATCCCTGAACCTAGTACTAAGAAAAAACGAATGAGAAAGGCGACTCTAGTAGAACCTACAGACATAGAGACAGATAGTGAAATTGAGTATATACATATACCCTATGATCGTGATAGCAACATAGGCGAGAAGCCAGTAGCACCAGGTAGGGAGGATAATGCTCTTAGTCCTAACCTCAGTGAAGAGGAAGCCAGTGAGTGGGAAGAGGAGGATGTAGTACCTCTCGCCCAGCTACCATTAAAAAAAGAAGAAACAGTAGAAAGTGAGCCAGAGTTACCACTCAAATTGAGGCTAAGGGGAGCACGGGCGTTAAGACCCCAAGAGGATATAGAAGCAACCACCCAACACTGAAAAGATAGGTGATGCAAAAGTGGATGATGTCTTGGGGTGTTCGTGTGTGCTGCCGTTCGTGTGGAAGGGTCCCCATGCGAGGGTGATGCTCGCGGGTATTTTGAGACTGAATTCACCTAGCATTGGGGCGGATTACCTAAGAAATATATATCAATTAATAGAAAGACTAGCAAAACTGGATAACCAGGATTCCGAGTAATAATCACTCCCATTAAGCAGAACAGAAAGCGTTCGTGATCTTAGCTTTGTCATCGAAGAAACTAGCCATTAGCTGTGCACCATTAGGGATGGTTGTTGTTAGGAATAGAAGAAAGTGGAAGCCGGGGATCTATCCCCTACCGCCATATTATCAGGCGGAAGAAGAATTTGAAACGAAGGACTCTTTCCTCACTCTATCAAACGTCTCCTCTGGCAGATGGACGGGTCTGTGGGATCCCCTCGTGATGAAATCCCCCAACATAACCATGGGTAAATTGCCCCAGCTGCTGAAGGACATTGATAAATTAACCTACACCAACTGGTGTGTAAGCTGGTGACTGTGGAGAGTAAAATACCCACATGGAAGGATCAGCCAACAGGCATCATAGCCTGGTCGTTAATGGGGGGGGGTAGCGTCATAGTAGTAGTTATAATTATATTAGTAATTGTAATTCAGCAAAAACAATGATTAAGGAGTAGGAAGAAAATATGCCAGAAAAAGGGACACGATAGCAAAACATATCAGCAAATACGGTAAGAAAAAAAGAGAGAAAAAAAAAGACACCACTGTCGTCACAATTATGGATGAACTTGACCCTCCGTGTCCAGTGCAGGCACGATCTGAAGAGCCTCTGCAACTGGACGTCATAAGGACGAATGCATAAAAAAAAACCCACAGCCGTCCCGATAATTACCGACTCGTGCCCTTCAAATCGGCCAGCACAGAATATCACAACGTTTGGGGTCTAGACATTGTGCATCAAAGGTGCAGAGCGCAGAACAGGTCGTCTCACAACTGTTTTGAACAATATATGCTTAAATACACAAAAATATTTTCCTGAATCCGACCTGCTGACATGGGGGTGCGTCTTATATGCCCCTGCGTTTTTATATGCCGTCAAATACGGTAAGTATTTTCCTACATGTTCAATTTTATGAAAAAAATCACTAAAATTTTATTAGTAGTAGGAGGCAGTCAAAGGAAGAGTAGTAGTTATAGTAGTAGATAAAAGGAAATGACGCAATTTGTTTTTCTGACGTCAAAATAGCTTGACGTATTTGTGTAAAAATCTTGATTTATCCGCCATCTTTGCAAACTTCAGTCGCTTGATTGCATATATCTTTATATCTCCGTGGATAAAGTAAAAACGATTCATCGTTATAATGACACTGACTCACAACATGATCCCCAATGAGGATACCAAACCTTGATGACCAATTTTGTTGATGAAACAATCGATCTCAACAATTGGTGGATCAAATCCGGTTTGCCGATATTGACGGTCTTCTTTTTTTTCCGGCGTCTAAAAAAAAAGTTTGCATCGACGAAAGTCAAAATGAAATATGGATGATCGGTGTATGGATGAGGAAGAAGACAACGATCTACCTGTGGCGGATGCTGATGAATATCAACATTCCTACTGATGGAATATTTGAACCACCTGAAACTGAGTTAGAACGCATGGATGAATTAATGAAGATGTTTTATCATCATCTGAGCGAATCAAATCAGTTTCAGGTGGTTCAAATATTCCATCAGTAGGAATGTTGAATTCATCAGCATCCGCTCCACAGGTAGATCGTTGTCTTCTTCCTCATCCCATACACCGATCATCCATATTTCATTTTGACTTCGTCGATGCAAACTTTTTTTTTAGACGCCGGAAAAAAAGAAGACCGTCAATATCGGCAAAACCGGATTTGATCCACCAATTGTTGAGATCGATTGTTTCATCAACAAAATGGTCATCAAGGTTTGGCTATCCTCATTGGGGATCATGTTGTGAGTCAGTGTCATATAACGATGAATCGTTTTTACTTTATCCACGGAGATATAAAGATATATGCAATCAAGCGACTGAAGTTGCAAAGATGGCGGATAAATCAAGATTTTTACACAAATACGTCAAGCTATTTTGACGTCAGAAAAAACAAATTGCGTCATTTCCTTTTATCTACTACTATAACTACTACTCTTTCCTTTGACTGCCTCCTACTACTAATAAAATTTTAGTGATTTTTTTCATAAAATTGAACATGTAGAAAAATACTTACCGTATTTGACGGCATATAAAAACGCAGGGGCATATAAGACGCACCCCCATGTCAGCAGGTCGGATTCAGGAAAATATTTTGTGTAATTTAAGCATATATTGTTCAAAACAGTTGTGAGACGACCTGTTCTGCGCTCTGCACTTTGATGCACAATGTCTAGACCCCAAACGTTGTGATATTCTGTGCTGGCGATTTGAAGGGCACGAGTCGGTAATTATCGGGACGGCTGTGGGTTTTTTTTTATGCATTCGTCCTTATGACGTCCAGTTGCAGAGGCTCTTCAGATCGTGCCTGCACTGGACACGGAGGGTCAAGTTCATCCATAATTTGTGACGACAGTGGTGTCTTTTTTTTCTCTCTTTTTTTCTTACCGTATTTGCTGATATGTTTTGCTATCGTGTCCCTTTTCTGGCATATTTTCTTCCTACTCCTTAATCATTGTTTTTGCTGAATTACAATTACTAATATAATTATAACTACTACTATGACGCTACCCCCCCCATTAACGACCAGGCTATGATGCCTGTTGGCTGATCCTTCCATGTGGGTATTTTACTCTCCACAGTCACCAGCTTACACACCAGTTGGTGTAGGTTAATTTATCAATGTCCTCAGCAGCTGGGGCAATTTACCCATGGTTATGTGGGGGATTTCATCACGAGGGATCCCACAGACCCGTCCATCTGCCAGAGGAGACGTTTGATAGAGTGAGGAAAGAGTCCTTCGTTTCAAAATTCTTCTTCCGCCTGATAATATGGCGGTAGGGGGATAGATCCCCGGCTTCCACTTTCTTCTATTCCTAACAAGACAACCATCCCCTAATGGTGCACAGCTAATGGCTAGTTTCTTCGGATGACAAAGCTAAGATCACGAACGCTTTCTGTTCTGCTTAATGGGAGTGATTATTACTCGGAATCCTGGTTATCCAGTTTTGCTAGTCTTTCTATTAATTGATATATATTCTTAGGTAATCCCCCCAATGCTAGGTGAATTCAGTCTCAAAATACCCGCGAGCATCACCCTCGCATGGGGACCCTTCCACACGAACGGCAGCACACACGAACACCCCAAGACATCATCCACTTTTGCATCACCTATCTTTTCAGTGTTGGTGGTTGCTTCTATATCCTCTTTGGGGTCTTAACGCCCGTGCTCCCCTTAGCCTCAATTTGAGTGGTAACTCTGGCTCACTTTCTACTGTTTCTTTCTTTTTTAATGGTAGCTGGGCGAGAGGTACTACATCCTCCTCTTTCCCACTCACTGGCTTCCTTCCTCTTCACTGAGGTAGGACTAAGAGCATTATCCTCCCTACCTGGTGCTACTGGCTTCTCGCCTATGTTGCTATCACGATCATAGGGTATATGTATATACTCAATTTCACTATCTGTCTCTATGTCTGTAGGTTCTACTAGAGTCGCCTTTCTCATTCGTTTTTTCTTAGTACTAGGTTCAGGGATTTCCCACACATCGATTTCTGCTAATTTTAGATCGTTTGCATGGGCTCTCTTTACCTTACCGGAAACCTGATCCCATATTAAGAATGAGACTGACCTGTCTGCTTCAACTATTCTATGGCAGGGCCTCCACCTTTGATCTAGTTTGCCCTGCCTAACGTGAGCTCGGTAATATACGGGGTCTCGTACACCTAATTCTATTTTTCGGCGGTCCTTATTGATAGCCCCATTCCTCCTTTCTGTGCTCGTCTTATTCTGCACCGAGCCTTGACAAAGGTTTTTATGCTGCTGTTCAATGATAAGTCGGTGGTTGTCCTCCCCATGTATTTTCTACGTGGTTTCAGCAAATTATCTTACTGGTAGAGCCACATCACGCCCAAACAGCATGTAGTAGGGGAGAATTTGTTGTCTCACACATTGAGAACCTCACAGTAGCTAATGCCTGAGTCAGATACATGTCCCAGTTATGTCTGTCACCCTCAGTCAATTTAGACAGAACGTCATCCCCCCCCCAAAAAAAAAACGGTGGAAACGCTCTACCTTTGCATTACCCTGTGGATATGGGGATGTTGTGATATGCTTTATATTGAGGCTCATCATTGTTTCCTTCATAATTTCATTCACGTTTTCGGTCCCATTGTCCGTCACTATCTCCAAGGGAACCCATAACGTGGAAATATCTCAGTCAAGATCAAACTAGCCACCGTTGAGCCTTCTTGTTCTGCCACTGCGTACGCTTCGGGCCAATTGGTTAACCAATCAACAAAACTAACTATATAGACATTTCCCTGTGAGTCTTACTGTATGGGCCAGGGATATCCAAGCTAAACTTTTCAAATGGATAAGCTGGGGACATCCATCTCCACAAGAGGGCTGTCTCGTGTCTACTACTTCTGACCTGGCAGGTGACACAGCTATTCACATATGCCGTTACTTGTTTATACAGCCTAGGCCAATAATATTTCCTACTAATAAGCTCGTAGGTTTTATCTATGCCTATGTGTCCTATCGCATCGTGGCACTTTTCTAATATCTTATTCCGTAACATCTGGGGGATATATAATCGGGGCCTAACCTCCTCATCTTTATTAGAGAGGTAGTATAGCCGATCATCTTGTTATCAAGTACCTATTTGCACAGGCCTGTGTTACCTTCCCCGCCTCTATCGCTTCTTTTAGTGTCTTAATTTCCCTATCCATCTGTTACTCACAAACTAGTCTCCTAACGGTTGCTGCTCTGTGGCATATGGGGCCTCACAGACTGCATCGTCTATGCTTGGTCTCCTTTCTATTTGGTGGGAATTGATCTCATATTTGGTATGCTCGATCATCCACCTCT
>CM042161.1:20243846-20306194 GCA_023376005.1 Doryteuthis pealeii | reverse complement strand
GATCAGTCTATGCTGTAATATCATCAGCAGTAGCAGTAGCCACATTAAACAAAAAAAAAATATATATATATATATACATACATATATATATATATATATATATATCTCAGAATATCACTAGGGAATTCCATGTTGATTGGAAAATTAGAGCAAGTAAGTAAGCCAACTTGTAATATTAAAAAAAGATCAAAATGATGACCAGTGTAGATTTGAAGAAGGGGGGGGGAGTGCCAATTTAAGCTAAAATCTTTGATCTGAGCTAATCAGGGTTCGAACTCTGTGTATTTCTTCTTTTTTTTTTTACTTTGTCGCTTCTTGTTTCATGACGTAACTTGAATCAACGGTGCCACTCAAATACTGGATATGACATTAAAATGCATCTAATAGTAAAGTTTCAATTTGGGATCTTTGGGGAGTGTGGAGTACCCCTTCATCACCATTCTCCCAGGTCCACTCTGACCTGGAGTTAGTACCCTCTTTGATAGATAAATGAGTTTAAGAAAAAATAGTGCCTGAAAAAAGAATTTGAGTAGCCATCAAGAATAAGTAGAGCAGAACATTGTCGGCAAAAAATAACCCAACAAAGGTTGACATGCCGTAAATTCCAACCAACCAACCACCAACCACTCAAACACGCTCAATTATTTTCATAGCGTGTTCAATATAAATTCTATTGAATTTACAAGCTGAAGGCGTTTTTCCCGAAAGTAATGCGATATGAAGGCGATATTTTACCCCTCACCCAAGTCTTTTCTCGACAAGTAAATGTAAATGTTTTAACTCACTTCCTCTTTAACATATTTTTGGTGACTTTAAGGCGTTTTTATCGACAAATAACTTTTTAGTGGTTTGAAAGCGTTAAAATTAAGCTACACCCAGGTTTTTTTTATCGACAAGTGAATGTAAATAAGTTACCCCCCCCTTTAAAATATCTGGGTGGAGGCAGTAATTTCATTTTATTTAATTCAGAACAACTGTCACGAACTTTTAAATGAATACGCCTGAGTTTCGAAAGACATCAATACATTATTAAACCAAACAACTATCACGAAATTTTTAAAAAATACGACCGAGTTTCGATTTATGAAATCGACCACGTGTCACACACACACACAACACACACACACACACACACATATATATATATATATATATATATTATATATATATATATATATATATATATACACCAACCCTTCTGCACGGGCAAGATGGTCGATTTCTTAATCGAATATATATATATATATATATGACACTACAGCTGTATGCAGGATTTACGCCACGGACATTTGAAGATTTGAAAGGAAGAAAAAGAAAGAAAAATACCCAAAGTTACCCGGGGAGGGATCCCCTTTCGCGAATGACCAGTAAATAAATATCTTAAATGCAAGATGGTCAGCTCTGATAAAGCAGAGCAAAGACGGCGAAATTCACCGTAGACCAGCGACGGCATTGAGAGCCGAACTTGAAAGAGTTAGAATTTTATTATCATCCTTTTGGGTGCGAAATGGAGACAAACAGTCTGACAAGATTTTTATGTTCGCCTTTCTGGGTGGTCAACGTGGGAGGAGTGAAACCACAAGTATTCGGTGCTTTTTTTTTTTGCAGGTTGACCTGTTGAGTTGGGCACGCGCTGAAGTGAGATCGTGCGAGTTACCCCTGACTAGGGTAGGAGTCCCGATCGTCACTCCGCTGAATTTAAAATTGTTGGGTCCCTTCCGTTGTTTGTAAGAATTAGCGACGAGTGTCATGCACCCGCATTCCACCCGGATCTTAAATCTCATACGGAAATAAAAGAATTAGACGAAATATTTGATTTGTTGTACTTTTTTGTATTTATTCCGTCGAAGGTTTAGCATTTACGGTTGAGTGGCTGATTTCTTTTACGAGATATCCACACCCTTTCATGTGATTTAATGCCGAAAAAAGTCATTGTGATAAATAAAGAATTCAGGTGGCTTACAGTACATACTGTTGCTTCAGTGGTTACCGAATTAAGTATTGAATAATCTCATCGCAGCTTAACGTTGGTGATCTAGTGGGAACCGGTGTTTTCAGTTTGATTTGACTGTAATGGGCATATTCAGTTTACACCGGCAAAGTCACAGCGTGGGAAATAAAGACACTGGCGAAATTGAGCGAGACCCGGAAGGAGACCATAACAAAACATCAAAATATCAAAATATTAAAATGGAAACACCAAAAGAAAAGACAAAAGAAAACAATTTATAATTTAGATTTTATTTAACAACAAACCAACGATTAAAAAATTGAACAATTATAATTATTATAGTTATCTATACAACGTTTCATTCGATGGGCCTTCCGGCCTTCTTCAGATATTTCTTGTCGAAATCTTCTATTCGAATTTGGGAAACTTCTTTTCGAACTCAGAAGCGTTCATATCGAAATTGGTAACCTTCACGGAACCTCGAACCGAACCCTTTATTCAATTCACCGGGGTAGACTGTTCTCATTCCGTTAACCATGACCAGATACAAGTGTTAAGTTGTGTTGATTATTCTATATTACTATCGCCCTTGGTCAGGATTGAACCTGCAGCCCAGAGATGATTGTCACTTAGAAATGTATTAACTCAATACCTATATCCGTTGTACCATATGTCCAACTGGAAATACACGAGGAGGCCGGAGGGCACATCGGCTGAAACGTTAGTATAGATAAAAATAAAGATGAGGACAATTCAAATAAAAATGTTTTGCGTTTAATCTGTTATTAGTTTATTGGCCGCTAAATAATTAAAAAACTAAAATAAAAAATATGGGAACATGTCCCAAGTGGTAATTTTATTCTTTATGCCAAGAATACTATGATATTTTCAAAATTACCTGGAAGGTCGGTTGTGTTTGGGAACAATAAAGGAACTTTGTTAGAATAATACACACAAAAAATTAATTAATCAATTAATAAAAACTAAACAAGGTGTTCAAGAATAAAAAAAATAACCTGAAGTCATTTTTTTTAAACACAGATAAACATGATACCAAATTAAAAAGTGAATGTTGGTTCGATGAATCTTCGAACTCTTCCAACATCTCGTCTTGCTCTCACACTATTAGCGCATTTTTCAAATTCTATAACTGCCACATATAATTCCGAAAATAAGAATTATTCAAATAACAGAAGTTACGTTTTTGACGTTTTAAGAAGAACGTCTTTTCTTTAGAATAAAACCCCTCTCAAACACCAATTTTTAAGGAAAAAATGATTAAAACCAGGACTTTGCTAACATAGAATCAAATATCGTAGAATTGTCCAAAATGATGAAACATGTCTTGAATTGTCAGGAACCGAACAAATAGATTCCGATTTGGTTCAAACTAACAACTCACTTTCATCTATTCTTGAGAAGCAGATTACCACACTCATCTCCTTGCAACAAGATTTTAGGCTCAGCCATTTAAAATGAGTCACTTGTCAATCTGTCTTCGTACGGCAACTGGGATTTCTAAATATTAAAGGGACTTTAACTCTGGGATCACTTTGCGTATATATATATATATATATATATATATATATATATATATATATATATAGTATCCAATTGCCGCTTGAACTTTTCCGTCACAGTAAATAATTTTTCGTCATCAGTAAATAATTTTTCCTCTAATAATAATATTAGTAGTATCATATATATATATATATATATATATATATATATATATGTGTTGTGTGTGTGTGTGTGTTGTGTGTGTGTGTATGTTAAACAAAAATTTGACCTTGAGTCATGTCCAGCTCGTGTGGGGAAGGGGGGTTAGTAAATATATACAGCAATTACAAAAACAAAGATCTCACCTAAAACTCTCACGCACCCCAAGATATACTATACTTAAATACCGTATTTGACGGCATATAGGACGCACTTTTTTCCCAAAATTTTGGCTCAAAAATTGCTCTGCGTCTTATACATCGTAGGTGAAGTTTGAAGTTTTATTATTATGAATTTTATTATTATTATCATTTACTGCTATTGAGATGTCGTTGTGTATGCTTATTGCTTGCCTGTACTGCCAAATTGCTTTTATACAGCTATGTTTCTGCTTGTGTAATGCACAGCTAGAATAGGAGATGCATACCAGCGTTTTCGAGGATAGCAACGCCGCTTATGGCATTGACAAAGAAGTACGCTCGGTCAGCGATCCTTTACTACACTGAAGGAGCAGTTGACAGCTATCCCTCTATTGGCCTACTCGGATTTGAGTAAGCCGATGGTTTTGTACACCGATGCCAGCGATCAGTGCATTGGTGCCTGCCTCACCCAACCATGCCCTGAGAATGACGGTCCCGTGCCGGGTATATCAGAGGAAGTACCCATTTACTTCTTGTCCCATAGACTGTCTCCTACCTAACAGAGGTGGCCAGTGATTGAAAAGGAGGCTTATGCCATAGTTTATGCATCGGAAAAGCTGAACTATTACTTAAATGGTGCTACTTTTGTAATTAAGACTGACCATAAACCCCTTCAGTACTTATTTGAAGCGGATTGGACCAACAAGAAGATTCAACAATGGGCACTTAAATTAAGCGGGTATAACTGCAAGATAGAATATTTGTCTGGTAGAGAGAATACATGTGCTGACTTATTATCACGAATTAGGCAGTTGGAACGGGAATCGATAAGCGTGATACCAGAGGTGGATGATCGAGCATACCAGATAAATGTGATCAATTCCCACCAAATAGAAAGGAGACCAAACATTGACGATGCAGTCTGTGAGGCCCCAGATGCCACAGAGCAGCAACCGTTAGGAGAACTAGTTAGTGAGTAACAGATGGATAGGGAAATTAAGACACTAAAAGAAGCGATAGAGGCGGAGAAGGTAACACAGGCCTGTGAAAGTAGGTACTTGATACAAGATGGTCGGCTATACTACCTCTCTAATAAAGATGAGGAGGTTAGGCCCCGATTATATATCCCCCAGATGTTACGGAATAAGATATTAGAAAAGTGCCACAATGTGATAGGACACATAGGCATAGATAAAACCTACGAGCTTATTAGTAGGAAATATTATTGGCCTAGGCTGTATAAACAGGTAACGGCATATGTGAATAGCTGTGTCACCTGCCAGGTCAGAAGTAGTAGACACGAGACAGCCCCTCTTGTGGAGATGGATGTCCCCAGCTTATCCATTTGAAAAGGTTAGCTTGGATATATCTGGCCCATACAGTAAGACCTCACAGGGAAATGTCTATATAGTTAGTTTTGTTGATTGGTTAACCAATTGGCCCGAAGCGTACGCAGTGGCAGACAAGAAGGCTCAAACGGTGGCTAGTTTGATCTTGAATGAGATATTTCCACGTTATGGGGTTCCCTTGGAGATAGTGACGGACAATGGGACCGAAAACGTGAATGAAATTATGAAGGAAACAATGATGAGCCTCAATATAAAGCATATCACAACATCCCCATATCATCCGCAGGGTAATGCAAAGGTAGAGCGTTTCCACCGTTTTTTGGGGGTGACGTTCTGTCTAAATTGACTGAGGGTGACAGACATAACTGGGACCTGTATCTGACTCAGGCATTAGCTACTGTGAGGTTCTCAATGTGTGAGACAACAAAATTCTCCCCCTACTACATGCTGTTTGGGCGTGATGTGGTTCTACCAGTAGATAATTTGCTGAAACCACGTAGAAAATACATGGGGGAGGACAACCACCGACTTATCATTGAACAGCAGCATAAAACCTTTGTCAAGGCTCGGTGCAGAATAAGACGAGCACAGAAAAAGAGGAATGAGGCTATCAATAAGGACCGCCGAAAAATAGAAAGGTGTAGGAGACCCCGTATATTACCGAGCTCACGTTATGCAGGGCAAACTAGATCAAAAGTGGAGGCCCTGTCATAGAATAGTTGAACAGACAGGTCCAGTCTCATTCTTAATATGGGATCAGGTTTCCGGTAAGGTAAAGAGAGCCCATGCAAACGATCTAAAATTAGCAGAAATCGATGTGTGGGAAATCCCTGAACCTAGTACTAAGAAAAAACGAATGAGAAAGGCGACCCTAGTAGAACCTACAGACATAGAGACAGATAGTGAAATTGAGTATATACATATACCCTATGATCGTGATAGCAACCTAGGCGAGAAGCCAGTAGCACCAGGTAGGGGGGATAATGCTCTTAGTCCTAACCTCAGTGAAGAGGAAGCCAGTGAGTGGGAAGAGGAGGATGTAGTACCTCTCGCCCAGCTACCATTAAAAAAAGAAGAAACAGTAGAAAGTGAGCCAGAGTTACCACTCAAATTGAGGCTAAGAGGAGCACGGGCGTTAAGACCCCAAGAGGATATAGAAGCAACCACCCAACACTGAAAAGATAGGTGATGCAAAAGTGGATGATGTCTTGGGGTGTTTGTGTGTGCTGTCATTCGTGTGGAAGGGTCCCCATGCGAGGGTGGTGCTCGCGGGTATTTTGAGACTGAATTCACCTAGCATTGGGGCGGATTACCTAAGAAATATATATCAATTAATAGAAAGACTAGCAAAACTGGATAACCAGGATTCCGAGTAATAATCACTCCCATTAAGCAGAACAGAAAGCGTTTGTGATCTTAGCTTTGTCATCCGAAGAAACTAGCCATTAGCTGTGCACCATTAGGGGATGGTTGTTGTTAGGAATAGAAGAAAGTGGAAGCCGGGGATCTATCCCCCTACCGCCATATTATCAGGCGGAAGAAGAATTTGAAACGAAGGACTCTTTCCTAACTCTATCAAACGTCTCCTCTGGCAGATGGACGGGTCTGTGGGATCCCCTCGTGATGAAATCCCCCAACATAACCATGGGTAAATTGCCCCAGCTGCTGAAGGACATTGATAAATTAACCTACACCAACTGGTGTATAAGCTGGTGACTGTGGAGAGTAAAATACCCACATGGAATGATCAGCCAACAGGCACCATAGCCTGGTCGTTAATGGGGGGGGGTAGCGTCATAGTAGTAGTTATAATTATATTAGTAATTGTAATTCAGCAAAAACAATGATTAAGGAGTAGGAAGAAAATATGCCAGAAAAAGGGACACGATAGCAAAACATATCAGCAAATACGGTAAGAAAAAGAGAGAAAAAAAAAAGACACCACTGTCGTCACAATTATGGATGAACTTGACCCTCCGTGTCCAGTGCAGGCACGATCTGAAGAGCCTCTGCAACTGGACGTCATAAGGACGAATGCATAAAAAAAAACCACAGCCGTCCCGATAATTACCGACTCGTGCCCTTCAAATCGGCCAGCACAGAATATCACAACGTTTGGGGTCTAGACATTGTGCATCAAAGGTGCAGAGCGCAGAACAGGTCGTCTCACAACTGTTTTGAACAATATATGCTTAAATACACAAAAATATTTTCCTGAATCCGACCTGCTGACATGGGGGTGCGTCTTATATGCCCCTGCGTTTTTATATGCCGTCAAATACGGTAAGTATTTTCCTACATGTTCAATTTTATGAAAAAAATCACTAAAATTTTATTAGTAGTAGTAGGAGGCAGTCAAAGGAAGAGTAGTAGTTATAGTAGTAGATAAAAGGAAATGACGCAATTTGTTTTTCTGACGTCAAAATAGCTTGACGTATTTGTGTAAAAATCTTGATTTATCCGCCATCTTTGCAAACTTCAGTCGCTTGATTGCATATATCTTTATATCTCCGTGAACAAAGTAAAAACGATTCATCGTTATAATGACACTGACTCACATCATGATCCCCAATGAGGATAACCAAACCTCGATGACCAATTTTGTTGATGAAACAATCGATCTCAACAATTGGTGGATCAAATCCGGTTTTGCCGATATTGACGGTCTTCTTTTTTTCCGGCGTCTGAAAAAAAAAAGTTTGCATCGACGAAAGTCAAAATGAAATATGGATGATCGGTGTATGGGATGAGGAAGAAGAAAACGATCTATCTGTGGAGCGGATGCTGATGAATATCAACATTCCTACTGATGGAATATTTGAACCACCTGAAACTGATTTGATTCGCTCAGATGATGATAAAACATCTTCATTTCATCCATGCGTTTCTAACTCACCAAATATTTCCAGTGATGGCGATCAAGTCAACAAAATTTTGGCGCCTAAAGAGAAAAGATCAAAATGTCTACGAAAAGTCATTCAACGTAAAATCGAAAATATTGTCCACGGATTTTGCCGGCTTTTTTCTTGTTCTCTTGGAAAGAAATGAAGACGCTGAGTTTACTTATCCATGAGGAAAACAAACAAAAGAAAAATGTCCCTTATGACATGAACAAAAAAAAAATGTTTTTATATTTTCAAAGTTTCAATTTTTAATTGTTCCATTATTTTTGGACTGAAAAGACATTAAGACATTTTACGAATTTTTCAATTTTTCAAATTTTACAAATTTTTCACTTTTTCTATAATTCGCGAATTTTATTGTTCAATTGTTCAATTGTTTGTTATTAATTAAATTTCG
The DNA here is from genome assembly GCA_023376005.1 of Doryteuthis pealeii. NCBI lineage: Eukaryota > Metazoa > Mollusca > Cephalopoda > Myopsida > Loliginidae > Doryteuthis > Doryteuthis pealeii. Next base: position 20,297,735 of record CM042161.1, on the reverse strand, counting down.
AATTTTAAATTTTATAATTGTCTTTTTCTTTTCATTTCTTATTTAAAATTTGTATTTCATTTATCTTGAAAACTTTTTTTAGTCTACTTTGATAAATTTCGATATTTATTGTGACTGAATGACATTCATCGTTTTCGCTACTTTGAATAGAGGAATAGAAAAAGCCGGAAATAAAGCCGAAAAAGTCCGAGACAGTTATTCTCTAATGGTATTCAGTCACAATGATTATCGAAATTGGTACAAATGCAGAATAGCGCGCAAGAGATAATATCATTAGAATCGCATTTTACGTATAAATAGTATTAGATTACGGAAACTTCCGAAGTAGCCTAACCCTAACACTTACCCTAACCCTAACACTAACCCTAAAACTAACCTTACCATTAGCCCTAACCCTAAAATTAACCCTAACCCTTGCACTAACCCTAATCCTAGCGTATCAAATGTTTCGGGTATTTCCTTGAAATTTAATGAAATCTTATGCTTTTTATACGTAATCTAATGATATCATCTCTTGCATGCTATTCTGCATTAGCACCAATGCTTTTTATACGTAATATAATGATATTATCTCTATCGTGCTATTCTGAATTAGTACCATTTATTGTGATTGAATAACATTGACCGTTTCCGGCACTTTGGATAGCGGTTGTATCAAATATTTATGTAGGTATAATTTACTGGTGACAAGACAAGGATCTTGACAACCAAAGCTTAAGGCTGAGAACAGTTATCTGTAGATTGGCTAGAGGCTGCCACGTGGGATTTGAGAAATACGAACTGACCCCAATTTGCCTATAGAAACAAGTTCAAAATCTCTATGAAAAGTCATTCCCCACTGTATTGAAAATATTAAGAGAAAAACTGTCCACGGCTTTTGTCGACTTTTTCTTGCTGCTTTTGAAAAAAGAAATCCGACGCTAAGAGATTAATTATGGAAAAAAACACAAAAGAAATGATACAATCAATAAAATGTTGTTTTTCTTTTTTCTTTTCAAAGTTTTTGTTTTTATAAATTGTTCCATTTCATTTGAACAAAATAAGGTACTCATGCAGAATAGCGCGCAAGAGATAATATCATTAGATTACGTATAAAAAGCATTACATTTCAGCTGTGTTCAATGTGGGTGCCGCGTTTGCTCACAGTCGATCAAAAACACTAACGCGACGACGATTCAGAGCGTTGTTTGCAACTGTTTCAACACAACAAAAAGGGTTTTTTTGCGTAAATATGTGACAATGGATGAAACCTAGATCTACCACTTCACTCTGGAATCAAATTAGCAGTCAGCTGAGTGGACAGCAGCAGGTAAAAGCCGTCCAAAGCGATCAAAGATGCAAACATCAACAGGCAAGGTTTTGGCCTTCGTATTTTGGAATGCGCAAGGTATTTTGTTCATCGATTACCTTGAGAACGGAAAAACCATCAATAGCGAATATTATATAGCGTTATTGGTGTGTTTGAAGGAAGAATCGCCAAAAAAAAGACGGCCACAAATGAAGAAACAAGTGCTCTTTCCCCAAGACAATGCACCGTGTCAAAGTCGATCGCAACGATGGCAAAACTACATGAATTGCATTTCGAATTGCTTCCGCACCCACCCTATTCTCCAAATCTAGCCCTCAGCGATTACTAGCTGTTTGCGGAACTCAAAAGAATGCTCCAGGGAAATAGATTTGGCTCCAATTAAGAAGTGATATCGGAAACTGAGGCGTATTTTGAGGCAAAAGACAGATCGTTCTACAAAAAAGGCATCGAATTGTTAGAGAAGCGTTAGAATCATTGTATCACCCTAGAAGGAGACTATGTTGATGAATAAAGTCAAATTTTGCCTAAAAGTTGTTGTTTAATTAGTTAGGCCTGGGACTTATTGGGTGGTGTGTTATAAATAAACAAAGAAGTAAAATAGATTTTTAGTTTTGAGTAGAAATTAAAGTCACCACTGATGTACACACACACACGCGCGCGCACACACACACACACTGGACTGAAGATCAAAAGGAAGAATCAAGTCAATGTAGACCACAGCACTGTTAATATCGAATAGGATAGTTAAAAGAGTTCTGGTAATCTGAGAAGACTTACTGTTACTCAAGATTTATTACACCAAAGAAAAATAGTATCTATAAAAAAATAAACATTAAAACATATAACAGCACATTATGTTTTTATATAATACTGTGTTACTTTTGTTATTTAAAAAGCGTAATACAAACTTAGGTTGTTTTGTGTGAGTTGGAAAGGGTTAATGACATTTCAGTTTCTTTCAATTGGAATATAGATTGAATGTTTATTGAGACACAAAGAAATTGAGTTACAAGCAGAAAGAATGAAAGTCAAGGTAGCACTGTATTGAGAATGAAGAGTAATATTTACTAAACTGAAATGAAGCCGAGTAAAGCTACTTACATGAAATGATCTATCTATCTACATAGTTAGAATCCCCCGCCTGTCAGTCTGGCAATTAGGGTTCGAATCACACACAAAGCGGCTTCCTGTCTATAACTCTGCTGATGAGGCATAATAGGCCGAAATGTACATACAGAGATTGACAATTTCTCGATTTGTTTACGCCTTACATTTGAACAGATATATTCGCCTAATTCATTAATTATCAACTAATTAATTTTAAATTAGGTATTACTTCAATTAAACACATATTCTCCCAAAAATTGTCGGCTATCGCCATCTCAAACAAACTGTTTGCGTACTCTCATATCTATATCTATCTATCTATCTATCTATAAACCCTAACACTACTGGACAATTCGGGGTGCTATTCGCAGAATTGCACCTTGCCTTTAAAAAAACGCTAGGCAGTGATAGCTGAAAAAACAACCCGCGCTAAAAAAATATAAAAAAATAGAAATATTTTTTCGGTATTTTCATTTCTAATAATCAATTACAAATAAAAAAAACAAAATATTTAGATATTCTTTTTTATTTTAACTAAAAACAAGACATTAAACAAACAAATTTTAAAAAAAACACAGAATATTTAGATATTCTTTGGAATTGATTGTTGGAAATAAATATATTAAAATAAAATAGAAATACCGAAAAAAAATGTTTTGATTTTTTATTTATAATTGTTTGTCGAAAAGAATTGAATTAGAATTAAAATACCGAAAAAAAAATTTTTTTTAGCGGATTGAAGACGTTTTTATCTACAAATTATTTTTTTAGTGGTTTGGAGGCGTTAAAAGTAAGCCATATTTTTATCGACAATTAAATGTAAATATTTAGCCCTCACCCTTAAAATATTTTAAAGGGGTCAGGGTGTCATATTTACATTCACTTTTCGAAAAAAAAGTCTGGAGGGGGTAAAATATCGCATTACCTTTTTTTCAGCTATCACCGCCTAGCGTTTTTTTAACGCAGGAGTCCGGGATGCAATTCTGTGAACAGCACCCATTTCGATAGCTGACAATTTGGTCTATCCTAAAATATGGATTAACCTCACTAAACAACGTTTTTTGCCCGAAATAAACAATTTACTAAGGGTAAGGGTATTTGCCTCATACCTCACTTGTATGGACTGGGTACAAGGCCTCGTTTTAACGTGGGCCCACCCGCAAGCCCAAGCTCATGGGTGGGAAAGAACAAAAATTGCGTCGATCCCTTCGGCATTCCCCCTCAAAGGGGGCGCCTCAGGCGCTGGCAATAAACCCAGCCTTGCCCCTTTAAATCAAGGGGGCAGGTGTTGCCTGGGGGGATGGCCCCTTGGTATCGACGCTATTAATTGTACTCTACCGGTCCAGTGGCCGAAGCACACTGGACCCGCCGAGGCCGGGTATAAAAGGCAAATCCCAAAGCGTAGAATCTGGAACAGATACTACACTTTGATCCTCCCAAAAGTAAAAAAAAACATTTGTGGCCGAAAATTCGCAAATTACAAGAGTAAGTCATATTAAAGGTGTTGTCGATTGTTCGGTATCAATTGTCTGGACGCCGTCAGAATTGTATAAACGAGATGAGATAAAAGAAATATTGAGAGGGAATCTTAGAATTTTCTAAATCAAAATGGAGGTCAGTAAATCTACTTACATGAAATGATAATGTGTAGATATCCAGATTTGATCGAGTTGAGTCAGTATAAATTAAAAAGAAATTATGAAGTCAGACACATATAGTGAGAAAGTGCAGACCCCTCTATTATATATATATATATATATATATATATATAATATATATATATATAATAACCTCCGTAATGAATGTTAGTACTACAATGTAAACTTTTCATGAATAACGCTTATCGGTTAAAAAGATTTCAGTTGAAAATACGTGACGTCATTCGAAAAAAGATTTCTTTCTCGCTGAGAGAATATCAATATTGGTACAAATGCAGAATAGCGTGCAAGAGATAATATCATTAGAATTGCATTTTACGTATAAATAGTATTAGATGTCGGAAACTCGTGAAGTAGCCTAACCCTAACACTAACACTAACCCTAACCCTAACCCTAACACTAACCCTAACCCTAAAACAAACCCTAGTCATAATCCTAGCGTCTCAAAAGTTTCGGGTAATTCCGTGAAATGTAATGCTTTTTATACATAATCTAATGATATTATCTCTTGCGCGCTATTATGCATTAGTACTTTCATATTATTTGCACAATATCAATAACGGAAATACCATTGTTAATAATTTTACAATAGAAATGCGCGGTAAATAGATTTACTATAGAAATTGAATGAAAATAAAATGAATGACAAACGTTAAGAATTAATGTCAGCGTGAGCGAGAGAATTAGAATATCATTATGCAAATGAGATGCTAATGATTTGACTGTGGAGATTTCACGGAAAATAAGAAAGAAATGTGGAATGACACAGGCTTTGTATTATTTCACTCCTTGTGAGTTTTTCCCACCAGCGTCTTTCACTGGAGTTTGAGTGACAACAAGTCACTTCGGGCTTCCAGGACTCTTCTGAGTATTCTAACCGATCTTAACAATGCTCGATTCTTCCTCTGATTTCCAATTCCCTCACATTCTTTTCCAGAGCTTTGGGGGCCGTTCCAAGGGCACCAATTACAATTGGCACGAACTTCACCTTCATGTTCTTCAGTTTTCTCAGTTCTCTGGCAAGGTCCAAGTATTTGTCTATCTTTCCGCTTTCTTTCACTTTCACTCGGTGATAGGCCGGGACATTAAAACACATCACAGCAAATTAGGAATATCCAATCTGACGTGTTAAATTGACCCCCCCCCCTATATTTAACAATGAAACTTGAATAAAGGTTAATATTATCTTAAAAAATTAAGTTTCTATTCTACGTGATTTATTTTAGTAAAAAAATGAATTCTGAATTTTTGTAAAAAAAGTGGTAATTTATGAGGAAGTGCGTCCCGGTCTCCTGCCTCAAAAATTGCTACCCGGTAACCACCAAAATAACAACCCCAGCTCGTCGTAATTCTTGTTTATTTATCATAATTTTTCGTAATTCTTGTTTAGATATGAAGATGGATATATAGTTTGGAATAGACTGAGATAGATAGATAGATAAACAAGCAAAATATAGATAGATATGAACAAATGGAGATAGATAGATATTTTCGACAAGTAAATATATTTGTGGGGGGTCGCATCTTTTTTTTTTGTCGTAATTCTTGTTTATTTAAACTAAAAGACATTAAACAAACAATAAAAAAAATCTTAGTATTTAAAGTAATATAGATAAATATGAACAAATTGCGATAGATAGATAGATATGAAGAGGGATAGTTTTGAATAGACTGAGCTTGGGTTGTTATTTTAATAGTCACCGGGTAGCAATTTTTGAGGCAGGAGACCGGGACGCACTACCTCATAAATTACTAAAAATGTCATAATATTATTCTTTGTCAAACTTTTATTTGCTTTTTAATTAAATTTCAAAAAATTTTTTCGAAGAAATCTTCTTATCATAACACACGTACACACGCGCGATTGTGTGTGTGTGTGTGTGTGTGTGTGTGTGTGTGTGTGTGTGTGTGTGTGTGTGTGTGTATGATCGCATGGACATCACTGGAAAATTTCCTGGAATAAGCTTGTTTTGTTTCTAATCGTAAGATAGATAGATAGATAGATAGATAGATAGATAGATTCCAGTATTAAGCATACAGACAAATTGAAGCAGGAGAGATGGCTTATCTATTACACACAGTCATGTGTAGCCCATTATTTACGCTAAGGACGTTGACAAAAAGAAATAAGAAAATAATCTGTTCATATTAAAAGATTAACAATATCTTTTACGCTGAATATATTGAGTAATTAAAACCTAGAATTTTGGGGGTTATTTTCTCTATTTTTTTTTGTTTTTTTGTTTCATTTTCTTTCCTCTCTTTCTTGTTGTCTTTTCCTGGACCGCTGACACATTTAATTAGACATTTTTAGCTACTTATATTCTTCTTCATTTCTTTTCTTCATTATTTTTCTTTTATTTCTTTTTAAATTTCTTAAAAATAAATTGAATTACTATAAATAAAACAATTGCAGAGACGTGCAAACAAAAAAGCCTTGAAAGAAAGTAGCCCGGATGGAGTCGCTATTTTCGACGGTATTAACAACGAAAATAGCTCAAAAAAATTGTTTTTAATAGAAATTTATTGCGTCAAAATTTTTTTTAAATGAAACAGAAAACAGAAAAATTTAGCACAAAACTATACTAGCTGAAGTAATCGTCTACGGTGGGTAAACGGTACCATATCATCTATATTTACATCCCCAATATCTTTTTTACAAAAAGTTAAGGTTACTTGACTGATAAATTATTTATTTATTTTCCCATTAAACTAACCCTAAACCCTAACCCTAACCCTAACCCTGACCCAAAATCCTAACCCTAACCCCATCTTTTTTCCTAGTAGATCAATAAATGAATAAATAAAGATCAGTCAAGAGTGGTTCCCCTTTGTTTATGTTAGACTTATAGGAAATACTCAAAGTTAATTATCTTTTACACTAAACACTGCCAAAGTTGCCGAAAAATCAGTTTTACAAAACAAATTTATATTCCCACGTTTGAAAAGAAATCAGGGAATTATCCGATTTTAATGAAATTTTCAGTGTTGATTTATCAATGAATGGATTTTATAATGCAACAATTATTTTATTTCAAAACTTTCTGATTTTTTTCAGGTCACTTTTAACTTTGATTATTTTGGAGGCATAAACATCGGTGGGGTTATATACTTTCAAAACTAATTACAGTATAAATAAAAAGACAAAAGACCAAAGGTGTGAATAGAGAAGAAAATCAATTTAAAGATGATACTCTAGTAGAAAATAAGTACCGAAAATTGGAAAATAAATTCAAAATAAAAACTAAAAAAATAATTTTTGGAGATCTTTTTTTTTTTTACTCTTTTCGATAATTATTTAATTGGCTATTATTAGAAAAAAATTCATACCTCGATATTTGTTCTGTTTAAAAGGGGGGGGTAAATTTTCAATAAAGTTTATTACACAAATTATTAGAAAATGATAATAAATTAAAGTAGTTAATCAATAAATATACTTTTAAGAATCTAAAATATGAAATTTGAACTTAAAATTAGGCGTTTCAAATTTTAAATGAGTTTTATATATTAATTTACCATAACAGAAATACCTAATTAAATCAGAAAGTTTTGAAATAAAATAACTGATGAATTATAAAAATCCATTCATTGATAAATCAGTACTGAAAATGTCATTAAAATCGGATTATTCTCTGATTTTTGGTAATTTTTTTTAATGGGGGGGGGTACATTTATTTTGTAAAATATGGATTTACGTCATCTTTAGACAACGTTTACGGGCATATTTGAGCAAAATTGTCCGAAAAAATAGTTTACAATGTATTAGAAATAAATTACATGTGTAATATTATTTTGCTATTTTTACTGATGCTCATTATGTTACGACTTAAAAATTTGACCTTGAAAGAAAGAAAGAAAGAAAAAAGAAAGAAAGAAAGAAAGAAAGAAAAGAGGAAAATGTTGACGTGTTTGAAAAATACTTTAATGTGAGTCAACTGCATCATTAAGAATCTAATTTTCAAGAATTGGTAGGGGTGTACTTATTTCTGACTATTGGTGTAAATATATTTGATATAGTCAAAGTTTCCCTTGTCTTTTTACCACCCCCACCCCCGGAATAAAAATTCAATAAAACTTATAAAAAAATGAATGAAATTGAAGGCATATTTTTACTGTATTATGAAGAGGAAGGACTTTTTTTTATCCCATGTAAAAATTATTTGTTCTACAGTTTTTAAAACGAGAGAATTTCATGAATTAATATCTTTATGTGTCAAAATAGCGCATTTTTGTCGTTTTTTTTCTCTCTCTTGAAGATGTGATCTTTTTAACGGGATTTATTTCCTTATCATAATTAAGAAATTCTTAATTTCTTAATTATAAAAAAAAGTAGAAATATGTGTAAGTATAAGCTCTATTCTTAAAGAAAATAGATTAAAATAAGTGACAATTTGCAATTTGAAATTCTTTTATTAAAGTGTAAAGAAAGTGGGAGGTAGTGTCGTACGGACATTTTGTTCATATATAAAATATGCACATGGTGTTTTTCTAAAAAGAAAGGATCGGCTTTTTAACGTGTATTTAATGGTTTATTGATTGATTGATTGATTGATTGATGATTGATTTTAACGGCATGTCAACCCATCTAGGGTCATTTTATCCTTCGAGGTTAGAAAATCACGTTCATTGTACGTTCATATTTACTTATTTTTAGGTAATCGTTTCTTAAGAGTTTTTTTTAACACGATTCTATCGAATACGAATAATTTTTAAACAGATCTATTTGACCCAAAGATGGGATCCTTACAAGCGCTAACATTCCGGGTCAGAGTGGACCTGGGAATAATGGTAAGGATGGGGTATTATACACTCCGCAGATCTTCGAAACTGGATCCACACCATTAGATGCAGTTTAGTGTCATACCCAGGACACCCCTTAGTGGGAGGGTCTTACTCCTCGGCAACGGATACAGTTAGCATATTTTAAGCCCCATCAACATGACGGAATTTTAATTTAACGTTTTTATGACTTTGGAAACTGTAGTTGTAGACAGCCTTTTTTTATATATAGATAAATAAGTGAACGATCGGGTAGTTATTTCCCGACATCCCATCATGTCTGATGAACACAAAGTCTAATTTACATGGGAGTCACGCACAAACCAAAGCTCATGCAGTGGCCAGTTTTTAAAAAATTGCGTGTATCCCCTCGGTATTCCTCTTTTATTCGCCTTAAGCACTGGGCAATAAACCCAGCGCTCTCCTTTAAATCGGGAGTGCAGGTGTTGATTAGCGGGTGGTGCCATGGGATTCATACTGATATTATATTTCTTACCGGTCCAGAGGCCGAAACCCTCGGGTATATAATCGGGATTTTCAACAGTGAATAAAGATGGCCGATTGAGAAGAAAATGAACATTTTATTAGATAATTTTTAAGTTTAAACTTATTTATGAGAAATTTTACATAGATTAAAGTTCTGGTATTAAAAAATAGTTTTTGTCGGTGGTGGAACTTTTACCTCAACCTTATAATTGCATGTAGGCTTAAATCTAAGGCAACAGTTTGAAAGTTGACCCCGCAACCCCGAAAAAATAATCCCAGACGTGGACGTCTGCGCACGTATAGAATTGATTAACAAATTGGATGCCGTTTTTTTTTTACTTCTTGAAAATGTTTAATAAAAGAAGGTTATTAGCATTTCTATATTATAAGTCTTGAAATTTAGATGACAACAACAAAAAGGATTTTAAAGTCGTGAAAGAATAAATATCCTATGAGGTGAATGCATTAAAAAAGGGCGGGAATATACAGAAGAATAGAAATTAGAAGAGGAAGGGGAGAAATGAAAAAGAAAGGAAAGTAGAAAGGGGGTGGAAAAGAGAGAAAAAGATGATTAAAATAGAAAGAGAGTGAGGAATGAAGGGGAGGATGGTGAAAAGTAAAGATAGGAAAAAGAAAGAACAAAAAGAAAAAAAGTAGAAAAAATGTATGAAAGGCAATAGTGGAAACAATGAAAGAAAAGTGAGACGCAACGAAGGGGGTAGATAGAAAGGAAGAAAAAAACTTATCAGGAAAAAAAAAGAAGACGAAGCAAAGAAGGAAAAGAGATTAAAGAGAGAAAGAAAGCCAATAAAATGAGAGGAAGAAAGAATGAAGAAAACAAAGAAACAAAAGAAAGAAGGAGGGGGGACGAGGAGGGGCGTGGGGAGGAGGAAATTACAAACAAAATAATAAGATAAGAAAGAAAGTAAGTTCGAAAAAAAGAACGAAAGAAAACAAATAAAGAAACAATCGAGGAAACAATAACAAATGAAAGAAAATGCAGAAAGAAAGAATGAAAAGAAAGAAAGAAAGATGATAAAAGCAAAAAAGAAGAAAGTGGGGAAATTAGAGGAAGATTTTAAAGGTAAGGAAGCCCGAAGAAAAAAGATTAAAACAAACAAAAAGAAAAAAAAATGAAGATGATGAAAATAGAACGGTGATGAAAAAAGAAAGAAAACGCAATTTTGAAAGAAAGAAAGAAAGAAAGAAGAAAGAAAGAAAAAGAAAGAAAGAAAAGCATTTAAGAAGAAGAAAGAAAGAAAGAAAGAAGAAAAAAAGAAAGAAAAAAAGAAAACGCAATTTTGAAAGAAAGAAAGAAAGAAAAGCATTTGGGAGAAAGAAAGAAAGAAAGAAAAAAAGGAAAATGTTGGAGATTTGGAAATATGTGACTGTGATATAAAGAAAAGGGAAGAAAAACCTTTTGAAATTTACGTGACACAAAAGAATTTTGAAGACGTGAGGTCAATGCATTTCAAAACGCATCCATTTTGGGAAGAATAAAAATAGAAAAGAAAAGAAAAAAGAAAAAGGTAGAAATAAAGAAAAAAGAGAAGAATAATAAAGAAAGTGAGGAAGGAAGGGAATGAAGTGAAATAAAGAGATATAGATGGAGAGAACAAAACGAAAAAGGAGAAAAATATCGTTGGGAAAGGAATGAAAGGAAAGTGAGATGAAATGGGAAGAGAAAGTTTTCTAGAAAAGAAGAAAAAATATTGTGCAAAAGAAAGAAAAGAAAAAAGAAAAAAAGAACAAGAACAAGAAGAACAAGAACAAGAGCAACGAAAGTTTGGGATTCTTTGTTTAATGGCATATCAACACTCATGGATTATATAATGCTTAAAACATCGTTGCAGAAGAACAGTAGTGGTACTATTTAAGCCATAGCTGGGGGTGGGGGTGAATGGTCAGTGGAGAGTGGATAAGGTGACTTATAACTTTCTCTAGAGTATTAGTCCAAAGGTAACCATAATAGTCAACTGTAGTTCGAACTCACTTACTACATGTCACAGTCAAGTACATTACATATTAAACGTTAAACATTACGCATTACAATATATATATATATATATATATATATATATAAACACACACACACACACATATTATATATATATATAATAATAATATATATATATATTATGAGAAGTAAATACACAAGTGATGTGTTTTGATATGGCTTTTTTTTAGCCGACAATTTTTGGGAGAATATGTGCTTAATTGAAGTCTAATTTTGAAAGTTAATTAATTAATAATTAATTAACGAGGCGGGCAAACCTATTCAAATGTAAGGCTAAACAAATCGAGAAAAATCAATCTCTGTATGTACATTTCGGGCTATTAGGCCTCATCAGCAGAGCTATAGATAGGAAGACCGCCTTGTGAGTGATTCGAACCCTGACTGTCAAACTGACAGGCAAGGACCGTAACCCCTACACCAACCGGACTTTCTTAGACGTTTCGTTTGGTTTAGAAGTAGGTTTTTATTCCTCTTATAGTGTCTTTTTCTACACGACAGTATGAGAAGTAAATACACAAGCGATGTGTTTTGATATGGCTTTTTTTAGCGGACAATTTTTGGGAGAATATGTGCTTAATTGAAGTCGTACCTAATTTTGAAAGTTAATTAATTAATAATTAATTAATTAGGCGAGCATACCTATTCAAATTTAAGGCTAAACAAATCGAGAAAAATCAATATCTGTATGTACATTTCGGCCTATTAGGCCTCATCAGCAGAGCTATAGATAGGAAGACCGCCTTGTGTGTGATTCGAACCCTGACTGTCAAACTATATATATATATATATATATATATATATATATATATATATATATATATATACTTTTGAAAGAAAGGAAAAAACCGTCATTCTGGAATAAATTTATTTCGACCAAAACTTAAAAGGCTTTTTTGAAATTTTTAAAAAATTCCAAAACTCCTTAGAAGTTCAGTCTCATCAGACAAGAGTCACAGATGAAATGAAAAACCCAAAGAAATTTTACCAGAAAATCCATGAAATGTAGGCCAGACAGCAAATATAAATTTACAATTTCAAATTAAAGAAAGAGTTACAAGGTATCCTTAAATTTCCTGTTTAAACAGACATATTCAAAAAATGTATATGTATGATTTTAATATGTAAAAATAAAATAAAAATTTGTCAAGACTATATTTATAAAAAAAAGTTTTAAAATGATTAAGAAGGGGTTTTATTAACTTCAACTTAGTCTAAGTAGAATTCAATATATACATCCAAATTTAAATAATTTTGAATAAGAAAAATAATGTAAAAATCCTTGTATTTGCACCTACTAAAACATGCAATATTTTATACAGTGAGATTTTGAAGATCCAATGTAGAATCATCCCTTACTACCAATTTTGTATGCCTTACACTTACACACACACACACACACACACATATATATACATATATTATATATATATATATATATATATATATATGTGTGTGTGTGTGTGTGTGTGTGTGTGTGTGTCTTTCGATGTTTAAAGAATTCTGGTATTTTCTCCGATAGAAAAAAAGATTGAAAGACCATTTTCAAATTCTTTGTTTCTGAATATTCTGCGTTTTATGAAATGTTCTAATTATCGAAACAAAAGTAAATCTGTAGATGTAAAATCTGGTGAGTAAAGAGAATAGGAAAGGAGTTCCCATCCTAAAGCTCTTGTCTTTTCTTGAGTTTATTAGGCTGTAATCATTGAAAATTAAGGTGATTTCATTTTTAATAATATTTAACTTTAAGATTTCTTTATATATATATATATATAAATTTAAATAGAAATTAGAGAAGGGAGGGAAAGAAAAAGAAAAGAAACAAAGAGGGAAAGAGAAAGAAAATAAAATAAAAGCTAAGCATAAGAATTTTCCCACGTGACCGTTTTTATTTTGAATTGAACATGGCTACATTGTTGCAATATTCACCGGATGATAAACAGACAATATTGGATACATATACAAGGTAGGGCTTAAACATTCGTTCTCAACAAATATTTTTAAAAATAAGCAATTACAGTTATTCGCCCATTTCATTCATAACATAAAGAAGGGGGAAGGGAGGAGAAAGAAAAAAGAAGAAGAAGAAAAAAAGAAGAAAAAAGTATAACCACGCAAAAAAAACTTAAGCACGTTCATTTCTGATATTTGTCTCTGGAGATAAAGTTTTCTTTGAAATCGATAAGACAAAAATATCATCTTTTTGTTTTTATTTTTATACGCATTGTAATTGCCTTCAAATCATTAATATATTATAACATACTTAACAATGCTTCCAGCAAATTACCAATTACTTTATATATATATATATATATATATATATATATATATATATATATATATGATAAGTTGTAAACACGGTTTTGTTTGGAATGGCTTTTTGCCGACAATTTTGGGAGAATAAGTGCTTAATTGGAGTCGTACCTAATTTTGAAAATTAATTAATTAATAGGTATTCCCGCCTAATTCACTATTAATTAATTAATTTTCAAAATTAGGTACGACTCCAATTAAGCACCAAAAAAAAAAATATATATATATATATATATATATTGTTGGCAACCATTCGTCTACTAAAGACGATGGCGTAGTGTCCACTTTTAAAAAATGTGCACCTCGTGAGTGGCTGAACAGATCAATTTTTGAATGGCAACCTCTGTGACTGCAAACAAACAGTGATGCTTGCTGGGGTTGTTGTTGTCTCTCCTTCCTTTTGGTCCTCTTTTCTGTGGTGGTTACATTCCTCTCTTTTTCACTCCTTCTCGCTCCTTGCTTGACGAAGAGGCGCCAGGTCGCACGGTCTTTTGCATAAGCCTCCCATGTGTTGGTGTCGGTTTGGCATGTCTATATATATATATATATATATATATATATATATATATATATATGCTCCCAATTTTCATGGTAGAGCACTGTAGAGGAGACATTAATTGAAATTTCACCGTTTAGCGTAAGCATTTACTCACCTGTTCTTTACAAACTTGAGTTCTCTGGTGATTGTAAAAACATATATCCAGTAAGTATGTATCAATTAATTGTTCACCCCGAACTGACAGTCGCTGACGGCTGTAAGGGTAAGGAACTTGGCAGACGAAAATTCTGTCGGGTTTTGCTCCTGGCTAGAGGTAGCTGTTAAAAAAGTCAAGCTGCACTGATGAGACGTAAACGTCGAAACACGTGTGTGTGAATGACTGATATATATATATATATATATATATATATATATATATATAAAGCAAAAATGGAGTAATCTCCACATTATATGGCAAACCCCAGAAATTATTAGACCAGACCACATACCTGGGTAGTAATATCACATCTACAGAAAGCGATATCAATATACGTATAAGAAAGGCCTAGACTGATATTATCGATCTTTCTGATAAAATAAAACTAGAATTCGTCCAATCTTTAGCTGTATCAATATTACAATTCGCTCGGAGAATGAATTAGATTGAAATCACGCAAGATATGCTGCGTGTTTAAAAGAAATTCTGTTAGCAACATACTACAAAATAATTGCTATGCGGCCACTTTCATTTTATCACACAAACCACAAAAATGAGATGAATAAGACATGTTGGACACTGTTGGTGAAGAATCGTGGAGCCATTTTAGACCTTTAGTTGAAAGTAGTTTTACAGTGGAGATACCCAGTGGCATAAAGTTTGATCCTGTCTTGAAGTAGAAAAATGTAGTATCAGTTTAAATCCTTGTCCACTGATCCGTCCTTATAGAGTTGTATAATCCTCGTTCGCTGGTCTGTCCTACAACGAATAATTTTAAGACAATTTATGAACGCCTTTAAATAGTAAATTAATACATCTTTGAAAGTTTTGATTGGTCGATTTAGCCAACACTGTTTTGGAACAGTCTATAAGTATAAATCGTGTTCATTATCATATCTTAAACTAAAACACACTTAGAATAAATCGGATCATGAATGAGAATAGTCAAGTTAAAAGCTAGGATAGAGATGACCAGCCTTTCCCCCCCCTCCCCAATTTTGGTCTTGTATTGCATTTGTATATTTTATACAATAAATATATATCCCAAAACACTCCGACAAGGGACGAACCTAAAAGTGATGCTCTCCTGTGGATTACATATATGGACATACCAGTATTGTCCAACTAACAAAGACTTACATACAACAGCCATGTGCGGACACTGGATGCCAGGAACGATGACTGGTATCGACGGATGACGAGCCAGTCAAGGAAATCCATACTCTAATTCCAAATATACCAGGATCCTTCAATAAAAAAATGTGTTTTTTAAGACAATTTTTTTTTTTTCATAAAAGTAAACTGCATTGTTTGAAATTGGTTCATGACAAAAAATATTCTAATCTCGCAAGGATATTTGTTTTGAGGCTATTTAAAATGGCGACAATTCAAAGAAAGATCTCTATACTTAAACAGAGGTCTGTCATCAAATTATTTTGAGGCACAAAATATCGATGGGGTTATGTAAAATTGAAACTAATTACAGTATAAATAAAAGACAAAAAACCGAAGGTGTGAATAAAAAAAATGGATTCTTCAAAGGAATGATTTTGTTAGAAAATAAAATCAAAAATGTGAAAATTAAATGTAAAAAAATTTTTTTTTAAATTTTGGAGATTATTTTTTACTCCATTGTTTAGGATTTTTTCTAGATTATCAATGAAAAAATTATGCATCAATATTTTTTCTGTTTAAAAGGGTGGGGCCTGACTTTTGAGTTGACTTTTTTTCGATAATTATTAGATAACCATACTAAAATAAGTTTGTTATTAAATAAATATTTGTTTTTCAGAATCTAAAAATATGAAATTTAAAATTTAGAATTATCCGATTTATATTTTAAATTAATTTTATCTATTAATTAGGTATATAAATTGTTGCTCTCAAGGCACATGTGGATGGTGAGAACGGTAATATTCATCTGAAAGAATTTCGAATTATTTCCATTGAATCAGTTTGATTAAAACGATTCAGCGATTTAAAAGAAAGAATCCGTTGGTTAATAACTCAACACTGAAAATGTTATTAAAATCAGATAATTCCCTAATTTTTAGTAATTTTTTGGTTTATCAATCTGGGTTAGTGAGTTGTCACTTATGACCTCCTGTAGACGCGGGCATATCACGCTAAAAAGGTTTCCCTACAAACGATAAATAAGTTTTATGAACTGCATTTTTGGAACGTAAAAACAATCATACGGCATTTGAATAAATATCAAGTTTTGTTCTTGATTTCTAAGAAGAAACTATTTAACAATGTTTTAAAATAGTTTTCACTTAGCCATTTTTAGCAGAATTTAATTGTTTAAAATGTATTCAAAATAAATTACATTCGTATTATTATTATTATTTACTCCTTATCAGTTTTCACATCAGCATTAGCTGATTGTCTTTCACTGGAGTCTGAGTGACAGCAAGTCTCCTCAGGTCTCCAGGACTCTTCTGAGTATTCTGGCAGATTGCAAAAAAAAAGAACTTTTTCAGTTCTCTGTCAAGGCCCAGATATTTGTCCATTTTTTCATTTTCTTTTAGCTTCACCCTGTGATCTGCTGGAACAGCAAAATCCACCAGTTGACAAGTTCTTTCTTTTTTGTTTATCAACACTAGGTCTGGTCTTCTTGCAGGGATAAGGTGATCCGTTTTTATTTCAAAGTCCCAGAGAATTTTATGTGTTTCGTTCTCAAGAACAGATTCTGGTTTATGCATATATCATTTTGTTGTATGGTCAAAATTAATTTTTTTGCATAATTCCCATTGGATCACCTTCCCAACCCAGTCGTGTCTAGTTTTGTATTCTCGTTGTGCTAGTTTTATTATTATTATTATTATTATTATTATTATTATTATTATTATTTATAGATGCTCATTATGTTACTACTTTTCGACTTAAACAAAAATTTGACCTTAAATAATCGCTTTTAATTCGTTTTTGAAATGAAAATCGGCGAACATTTTGTTGCTACCAATATGAGTCAGTTCTGTCGTTTCTATTTCTATTCAGTTGCATATTAGGTAAACGAACAAAACAAAAGAAATAAAGAAAATAAGAAAGAAACAAACAACAAAGCACTGAGTAAACGAGAAAGAAAGAAACAAGCAAACAAAGAGAGAAAGAAACAAAGAAAATAGAAAATAAGAAAGAAACAAAGAAACAAAGAAGAAAAGAAAAAAATAATGAGAGAAAGAAAGAAACAAAGAAAGAAAGAGAGAAAGAGTGAAAGAAAGAAAGACAACAAAGAAACAAATAAGAAATGAAAGAAAGAAAGAAAGAGGAAGAAACAGAGAAACAAAAAAAAAAAAGAATGAGAGAAAGAAAGAAAGAAAAGAAAGAAAGAAAGAAAGAAAGAAGAAAGAGAAAGAAAGAAAGAGAAAGAAAGAAAGAAGAAAGAAAGAAAGAGAGAAAGAAACAAAGAAGAAACGAAAGAGAGAAAGAGAGAAAGAAACAAATAAACAAAGAAGAAAAGAAAAAAACGAGAGAAAGAAAGAAGAAAGAAAGAAAGAAAGAGAGAGAAAAGAAACAAAGAAAAACGAAAGAGAGAAAGAAAGAGAGAAAGAAACAAATAAACAAGAAAGAAAGTGAGAAAAGAAAGAAAGAAAGAAAGAAAGAAAGAAAGAAAGAAAGAGAGAAAGGGAGAAAGAAATAAAATTGCAGCTTGTTTTGTAAGTGCTTAAAATTGAAAAAAAAAGAAAAAAAAAAGAAGTGAATGATGGAAAAAATAATTTCAGTAATCCCAATTGATTCCAAGTCCTCTGTTGACCTCTGACAGAAGTGTCCCGCCCAAAAGCGACAAGAGGGCCACACCCCTAAAAGTAGCGAACAGAGAAGGGAGACAGAGGGAGAACACTGACCCAAAGGCAGGGCCACACTTGACAATTCAAATAGGAAACAAATGGTTGAACAACACGTCAAACAACAAAAGATCAAAATCTAAAAAATTATATTAAAAAAAACAACAAAATGTGAGGGTTTTATTGTCTTTTTCAATGGGGAACCAATTTTGTTCAGTTGAATTCAAATTACTTTTTTTTTCTTTCTCTTCTTTTTTTTTCGACTTTTCTCGCAGTAATTAATTATTTTTTATCAACTACCCAGGACGTGCTCTCTCTCTCTCTCTCTCTCTCTCTCTCTCTCTCTCTCTCTCTCTCTCTCTCTCTCTCTCTCTCTAGTAACGTTTTTTCATAATCTTTTACTTTCTTTCTTTCTTTCTTTCTTTCCTGTTTTCTTTTTCTTTCTTTCTTTTTCGAATCTGCGTTTTCTTTTTTTTTTTTTATATCACTGTGACCTTTTCAAAATTATTCCTTACTTTTTTCTTCTTTTTTGTTTATTTGTTTGTTTCTTTTTTTTCTTTTCCTACAATCTTTTATTGTCTCCTATTACCAGTATTCTTTTCTCAATTCCTCCTACTTTCTTTCTTTCTTTCTTTCTTTCTTTCTTTCTTTCTTTCTTTCTTTCTTTCTTTCTTTCAAACTTACTTTTTTGTCTTTCTTCTTCCCTTCCTTTCTTCCCTCCATTCATTCAATCTTTTTTTCAGTGTTCTTTTTCCAATCTCCACTTTCTTGTTCCATCCCTTCTTTCTACACTTTTCCTTCTTATTTTCCTTCTCTTTTACCTTCTTTCTTCCTTTCTTTTATCTTCCTTAGTTCCACTGGATTTTTTTCGCCTTCCACCTACTTCCTTCTTTTCTTCCTTCTCTTTCTTTCTTTCTTTCTTTCAAACATACTTTTTTCTGGCTTTTTCCCCTTCCTTTCTCTCTTCTTCCATTCCTTTTTGTTATCTTTATTGGTACCAATGTTATACTCCTGTTTCCTTCTCTAGTTTCATCCTTTTTATTTGCTTCTTTCTTTCTTTCTTTCTTTCTTTCTTTCTTTCCTTCAATCTTTTGCTATTATTATAAATAGTATTCTTTTTTCAATCTCAAACTCCTACTTCCTCCTTCCCTCCCCTCTCTCTCTCTCTCTCTCTCTCTCTCTCTCTCTCTCTCTCTCTCTCTCTCTCTCTCCTCTTCCCTTCCTTCCTTCCTTCCTTCCTTTTCCTTCTTTCATTATTTCTATGATTTCTTTCATTTTTTATATCACTGTCATCTTTTTCCTCATCTACTTTCTTTCTTTCTCTGTTTATTTCTTTGTTTGTTTGTTTCGTTCGTTCGTTATAATTTTTTTTTCTTTCTGTTACCACGTGATTTGCCTTCTCCCCTTTCTTTCTTTTTTCTTTCTTTCTTTCTTTCTTCTTTCTTTCTTTAATTATTTATTTCAAACCTCGTTTTTGTTTTTGTTTTTTTTTTTTTTTAAACTTTATGTCTCGTTTTATCTTTTCGTTTGCAAATTTTCTCATCTTCCTTTTATTACTTTTTTTTCTGTTTCTTTTTTGCCTCCCTTTCTCCTTTTCTTTTTTTCTTTCTTCTTCTCTTTTTACTGAATTTGTTTCTTTCTTTTCTCTGTTTTTTTTTCCTTTTTTCTTGCTCTCTTTCTTTTCCACGACAATTTGTTTCTTCTTTCCTATCTAACTCTCCCCCCTCTCTTAGTTACGTCTCACTTTTCTTTCATTTCTGTCCCTCTCATATTTCTTTCTTCCTTTTTCTCAATCTCTTTATCTTTCACCATCCTCCCCTTCATTTCTTTTCTTTCTACTTTTTTTCTTTTTGTTCTTTCTTTTTCTATCTTTACTTTTCACCACCCTCCCCTTCATTTCTCACTCTCTTTCTTATTCTAATCATCTTTTTCTCTCTTTCCCCCCTTTCTACTTTCCTTTCTTTTTCATCCCCCCCCTTCTAATTTCTATTCTTCTGTATATTCGCGCCTTTTTGAATACATTGACCTCATACAATATTCACTCTTTCACGTCTTTAAAATCCTTTCTCTTTTTTCGTTGTTGTCATCCAAATTTCAAGACTTATTATATAGAAATGCTAATGATTTTCTTTCATTAAACATTTTCAAGAAGTAAAAAAAAAAAAACGGCATCCAATTTCTTAATCAATTCTATACGTGTGCAGACGTCCACGTCTGGGATTATTTTTTCGGGGTCGCGGGGTTAACTTTCAAACTGTGCCTTGGATTTAAGCCTACAGGCAATTGTAAGGTTAATCACCCCCCCCTTTTAAGACCAAAACTTTGTGGCCTATAGTTGGTATCAGCCGAATAGTGAGGGATTGTATCCCCTATTTGCTAGCGCTCGACCAGGGTGATTGTTTTTGCTGATGTGGAACGCCACCCCTACCATCAGTATTGAACCCGGAACCTTGTTTCAAATCGCATATAAATAAATTCAATAATAAGTTCTGTTTGGCTGACCGGCCATCTTTATTCACTGTCAAAAGTCCCGTTTATATACCCGAGCATTTACCTTACTAATATATATATATATATATATATATATATATATATATATATATATATATATATATAATATATAAGATTTTTGGATGTTTGTTTTTTAGAAGCATTGTTGAATAAAATTCGATAATTATAAAAATAATCTTGACAAGTGAATCCCGGCATTATTTTCTATAATTATCGAATTTTATGCGATATACGCATTGTAATTGCCTTCAAGCAAAAATATAAATAATAATATATATTTTTTCAACAATGCTTCTAAAAAACAAACATCCAAAAATCTTATTCACTTCGCCGAAGAGCATAAGGCCTAGTTTGTTATTATTCACTCAAGGTCCCCGTACCTATTATGGTCGAGGCGTACCAGTATCATTGGCAGGTTAATTCCGCAGGGATTGTTCGGTGTGTATCGTGGCCGAGGCAGTATGGTCTCTAACTATGCCTGCTAAGGTCCCGGTTTCGATTTCTGAGGGAAATCGTTAGTATACATCGCTGATGAGACTTAATAAAGTCGAAACAGTCTGTACGATGTTCTACACACCGAACAATCCTTTTCCGGGATTCACTTGTCAAGATTATTTTCTATAATTATCGAATTTTATGCGATATACGCATTGCAATTGCATTCAAGCAAAAATATGAATAATAATATAATATATATATATATATATATATATATATAATATATATATATATATATATATAGCAATCTACAGATATATATATATATATATATATATATATATATATATATATATATATATATATAACCGGTGGTGGGGTACTTATCGAGAAAAATTGCTCGTAGTTATTGTCGTAGGAAATGGACATGGCGATCCGAGTTTGGTTCGAAAATCGCAAAGGTGAGAAACTGACAGTTACTAAACACAGTTGATCTTATTTCTTCGCTGCCCTAACTTAGATATATATATATGCTCTATCAAGGATATTAAGTACTATTTACTTATAAATATAACTCTCTCTCTCTCTCTCTCTCTCTCTCTCTCTCTCTCTCTCTCTCTCTCTCTCTCTCTCTCTCTCTCTCTCTCCTCGTCGCCTTCTTGTTGTTTCATTACTATAAGGATCTTGTATCAAATATAAAAAAAGGACAAACATCACCTGGAATTTTTTATAAATAAAATCTTATGAATACAAATTCACATAACACTTCTATAATAAAGTTGATATATGATCCTTATATATATATTTACCAACCCATCCGCACGAGTAGGATGTGACACAAGGTCAATTTCTTAAGCGGATATATGATCCTTATAGTAATGAAACGTTAGTAAGAAGGTGAGATTCTAATTACTTTTGGTTTTCAAACCGCTTGACTTGTCGGCATTTCAGACCCTTTTCATTTATCAATCGTATTTTAAAGATTGTTTTTTCTTATCTGTTTTATATACAGGGTGTTTGGGATAGATTTGACATATTTATATTTGGTTATTTTTCTCCGTAGGTTGGAGGTATTGGCGCACACTATGCATCATTTAAAAGCTTGGAGCCTTCTTCATTCATATACGTGATGACAGATAGAATGGATGACTGGAACCCACCTGAATCATGGAAGAGAATAACTTGTATCATGATTATCTGTGCCGGCCATCAAAATAAGGAGATTATGGTTGCTGCCCAATGCTCCCTGAACACTGTAAAAACAATCAGCTATGAACTGGAGAATTGCAATGGAGGCTGTGGCTAGAAGAAAGCAACATAACAGACGATCTGATTGCGTTCGTACAGCAGAATTCCTCGGAAATCTACAGGAAAAAAGTGTTGGAGGACCCTCAGATGCCTACGTGGAGTTGCTAAACACTGTAAAGCCCTGGATAACAAGGGTATCAAATGGTAGGCCATATGTATGGCATCAGGATTTGCCCCCTGCCACACCTCTGGAAAAAGTCAAAAATGGTTGTCGTCGAAATCCGAACTCCACAGATCTTTTTTTTTAATTCAGCTTATGAAAATAATGAAAATTATGATTGAAAAATAATGTTTTCATTTTTGCACCGTTAAATCAACTGAAGCCAAAAACAAGTTACGACAAGGGGATTAAAAAAAAATTCTATGAAAAATCAATTAATGGTCCGATTTTCACGAAAATTTCCATAATTACTTACCTTTTAATGAAAATAGGTCTGAAATAGTTTTTTTTTCCTAAAATATATTAGAAAAAATAGTTTTTATGAGGTCTATGCCCCCCTTATTTTATTTTATGAAATATGGAAAAAAATGAACCAGCAAAAAACGATTTTTTTAAAACTTTTTTTACTATAATGATAAGAGTCTGAATAATTATATCAGAAGATTTTTATAAGTCTCAATGCCAAAGTTTTTTTAGTAAAAGAACCATGAATACAGAATTCTGCTAAAAAAAACTCAATAAAGAAACTGACCGTGTTGTAAATAAAAGGACTGTTTTACTTATTTTTCACGATAATGATGAGTAATTTTCCCCCAATCGGATAATTTGATCTTTGAATTAACAGGGTTTTTTTGTAACAACTTTTTACGTTCGTTATTTCTTTTTTGCAAGATTTTTTTTTAAAGTTCAAAAATATTTACGTTTTTTCCTTCAATATGTCTTAAACTGATCACGTGACCTATTTTGGAGGTACCAATAGTACATATTTTTATTTTAGATAAAGTGTCCATTTTCGTAATTTTTAAAAATTTAATGTTTAAAATGTATCAAAAATTAATTACATATGTAATATCATTTTGCTTTTTTACTGATGCTCATTATGTTACTACTTTTTGACGTGAACAAAAATTTGACCTTATATAATCGATTTAATTAATTCTAATTTGTTTTTAAAGTGAAAATTGGCGCTTGAATTGTTGATACCTAATAAAAAATACATATTAGTAAATATCATTTGCCTTTCTACGACCATATATTTAGAATAGAATTATTTTAGAAATAAAAAAATCGTCTTTTTTTTTATACAGTAAGAGTCTGTTTTAAAGCAAGTTCAGCCAGTGCCGACGAATGGGTGGAAGGGTTTGTATTTTATTTTAGAACTCGTCTTTTTTATTACAGTTAGGAACCGAGTCGGCTGTCTTAACGATTTGTACCGACGGGAAATGGGGTGGAGGGTTTGTTTAACGGTAGTTTTTGTTTTTTTAGAAATGAACATTCGTATTTTTTTCATACAGTAAGAGACCGGGTCTGCTGTCTGGGGAAGTTCAAAACTAAACTCAAGTCGACGTGAGTAGGGTGGAGGTGTGTGTATACGGTATTTAAAAAAAAATTAATTATTTAATTATATCACTTAATTATTTAAAATCAAAAGACAAATTTTGTGTTTCTTAGTTATAAGCATATTAAGTTGTATGAGAGATTTCAAATCTGTACGTCTTCTCGTTTGTGAGTTATAAGTCCAATACATTCCAAATCACACCAAATTTCCTTTTATATATATAGATATAATACACCAGAAATAATAAAATCCTCTTATATTTCGTTTCGGAAAATAATAACACTTTTTTAATGTTATGGGTGTACTTATTTGGGGGCATAGGGTAGGTAGGTGATAAAATGGAATGGACGTTCGAATGAAGATAGCGCACAGTGTAATCATTTGAACTGTTTTCTGTTTTTCTGTTTTTCTTTGTCTATTTCGTTATTTCTGTTGTTTGGTTTTCATTCTTTCTTTTTTTATTTATTTTTTGTTTTTCTTTCTTTCGTTCTTTCTTTCTTTCTTTCTCTTTCATTATTTTGTATTTTTCTCTCGGTTTTTCTTTCTTTCTTTCTTTCTTTCTTTCTTTCTTTCTTTCAAATCTGTGTTATCATGCTTTTGTTATATCACTGTTATCCTTTGCATCATCTTCGGGTTTTTTCCTCCATTTCTCTATCTTTTTTCTTTCTTTCTTCTTTGTTTTACTATATTTTTCTTCTTTTCTCCGACTTTCTCCTTTTTTTGTTGCTCTCTCTCTCTCTCTCTCTCTCTCTCTCTCTCTCTCTCTCTCTCTCTCTCTCTCTCTCTCTCTCATCCGAATTTTTTCTTTCTTTCTTTCCTCTAACCAACTTACTCTCTCCCTCTCCCCCTCTCTCTCTATCCTCCTCTCTCTCTGTCTTCTCTCTCTCTCTCTCTCTCTCTCTGTCTTTCTTCTTTTCTCCGACTTCTTTCTTTTTTTCTTTCATATTCTTTTTTCTTTTCTTTTTTCTCCATCTTTTCTCAAACTGTTTTCCCTGAATTTTTTTCTTTGTTTTACTGTCATTTTAAAAAATTCCTCTCTCTTTTCTCTTTCTTTCTTTCTTTCTTTCTTTCTTTCTTTCTTTTTTCTTTTTCTTTATTCTTTATTTCTTTTCCTATCTTACTGTTTTACTGTTATTATTTTTTCTGTTTCTCTTTCTTCTCTTTCTTTCTTCAATATTGTTATTACCCTTATTCAAAATTTCATTTAAACATCATCACTATCGTCTCTATCATTTGTTCACATAGAAATTAACTGGTAAATACAATCTACGACCCAACGACGCCAAAGCTTTTTTT
Source organism: Doryteuthis pealeii (assembly GCA_023376005.1). Classification (NCBI taxonomy): domain Eukaryota; kingdom Metazoa; phylum Mollusca; class Cephalopoda; order Myopsida; family Loliginidae; genus Doryteuthis; species Doryteuthis pealeii. The sequence continues at coordinate 20,272,533 of CM042161.1, read as the reverse complement.
AAATTATTATTATTATTATTATTATTATTATTATTATTATTATTATTATTATGTTCGCAACCCTTTTGTTATTAGTTTTATTTTACCCACTTTCTGTTTGCTGCTAACCAAAACACGAACAGACTGTGCAGTCCCACACATCTGCTGATTTATTCATAAGACATTTTGTTGACATTTTGTTGGGTTCAAGGGGCGACCAGATATATGCAGGCGTGTGTGCATGCGTCCATTACAGTGAGGCCCGTCTCCCACCACGCCGTAACTCGTTCCTGGCCTGTACCCTCGCCTGTAACCGGCCAATGGTCCACTTCAGTCAAATCAATCATTTTCTCTATTATTCACATTTTCGCCCCACCCCCGTTTGTGGGCTTCCATTTTTGGTATTGTTGGGGTTTTTTTTGTTTCTGCTTTCACCCAATTTACCTTTCAATTTTACTATTTTTCTCTGGCTTCTTCATTCTTTTTTAACAACGCCATGTTTTGTTTGTTTTTTAATTTAAATATTATGCTTTCTTTCTTTCTTTCTTTCTTTCTTCTTTCTTTCTTTCCGTTTATGTTCCTTTCTTTATTTTGACCTATCTACCTATTTCTTTCTTTCTTTCGTTATTTCTTTTTTTTCTTTCTTTCTTTCTCTCTTTCCTTGTCTATTTCTTTTTTCATAGGCCTTTTATCCTCTTCGTCAATCTACCTATTCCTTTTGCTTTTCTTCTTTCATTTTCTTTCTTTTCTTTCTTTTCTGCCTCTCTGTCTTTATTTATTTCTTTCCGTTTATGTTCCTTTCTTTATTTTGACCTATCTATCTATTTATTTCTTTGTGTTAATATTCTTTTCTTTCTTTCTTTTTATTTCCTTTTTTGTTTGTTTATATCTTATCTATGTTTCTTTCTTTCTTTCTTTTAATATTCTTTCTTTTTTTTTCTTCTTTCTTTCTTTCGTTATTTCATTCTGCTTATGTTCCTTTTTTGTCTATCTATTTATCTATCTATCAGTCAGTCAGTCAGTCAGTTTGTCTGTCTGTCTGACCATTTCTTTCTTTCTTTCTTTCTTTCTTTCTTTCTTTCTTTTTATTATTATTTACTGTGTGGTTTTCCTGATATTGTTCATTTTGTTGTTTTTCTTTTAATTTTATTGAAAACTCTAGCCCAAGGATTCAACCGCTCAGTAAGGAGCGACATTTCGGTGAGACCTACCTTCGCCCCCTCCTCTCTCTCTCTCTCTCTCTCTCTCTCTCTCTTCTCTCTCTCTCTCTCTCTCTCTCTCTCATCTGACATCCACAAATATGCACAACAAGTTGTGTCTCAGTCCATTAAGGTTTGGGGGCCTTACCCTCCAAACTATACAGTAAGTGACTCTTCTATTCTCAAGATTAACTCTACAACAAACTATTTCTTCCTTCCTCAAGACGTTTACTACTAGTTCGATACCGACCCTCGCCAACTCAGCGTATGAGTAGCACAGGGATCTGTGCGGTAAAGTAAGGAGCTGATGGTAAGTGTGACGCCCCACTTCAGACAAAAAAAAACAATCTTCTGCCTAGCGCTAGTGAAAAGGGGATCGACTCCTCGCTGTCTGGCTGATACCACTTTAGGCCACGCCGATGACTTACTTATTTTATGTTAAATGTGTTCAGACAATAAAGTCTGTATTTTGTTGCATATATATTCACCTACGTTCAGAAGTTTCTCCGAAGCTTCCTAACGTATTATACAAAGCAGTTTTAGCTACTGAAGCTGAAACAACATTTAATTTTTATAGTTATACCACTCCGGGGGGGGGGCATGAAGTTAGGTGTAATTAATTAATGAATGACTCTATACTCCTCATAACTAGAGCTTCATCATCAGATAATTTGTGTGTCATACTCTTTTTTTTGGGGGGGGGTCGTAACCCTTTGCAGAGGATGCAGTCGGTGCCTTCAAACTCCCAACCGATGTGTCAATATTTACTTCGTTGCGGAATAAAACTGGTTTGAATTCAGAGCTTCCCTTCTCCTCGATTGGTTGCCTAACTAAGACTAACCCAGTCTGTCCTACTATTTGTCCAGTGCAAGGTCTAACAGATTCGTTTGTCAAGAGTTTTATCGTGAAAGGGAAATACAAAAAGCCTCGTCCAGGATTTGAACTCGTTTTGTGATTAAATTTCCAACGACGATAACAGTATGTGTGAATGTGAGATTTTTGTGTGGGTAGGCATTTCAGTATTCCTGTGTATGCGGGTGTGTGTTGATATGTGTAGGGCATGTGTGTAAGTGTGTCGGGTGTGCCTGTGTTTCACACGCGTGCAAGAATATGTGTTTGTGTGCATTTGTGTCTTTGTCTGTCGTGGGGTTTTCAAGACTCTACTTTCGACATTGCCAATGGATATTTCTATTCTATTTTATTTTATCTTATTTTATCCTTGTCATCAGACATTTCGTGATGATGTTAAATTCTTCAATTTCAAAAAGAAAAAAAAAAGAATTCTCAGACATTTCTCAAATCATGTCCAGATTTTCGCTGAAACTTTTTTAACCAATCAAATCATCGCGCGCAACTTAGACGCCAAATAAAAACAATTGAATTTCTCGTCTGCTTTCTTTAAGACCAGATCAACAGCGGAACAAAACTTTTCTTTTTCTTTTCTCAAATGATATTAAAACTTCAAACAAACTTTCATAATTTTTTTGCCGCCAAAACTCGAATCAAACGCGGGAAAACAAAACATGTCTTCCAGACGATTTTGTTGATGAGATTAAAAAAAAACTAATATTCGAACTTTATAAATTTTGAGTGTTAGACTTTGATACTGGACTAAGCTAAATGGTTAGAGACATGTTTTGGGGTTCTATTACCAGTTCAAACGCGCACAAAAGTCAGTTACTTATCTCATCTAAGTTTGGAACAAAGCCAAAAATCTAGGAGCACCAAGTGGGAATTCATCCCTCTAACATAGAAATAATTTGCTAAATTATCCAATCAATCGGCTGGTCACATCAAGCCCTAGTACCTATATGACTGTCCCGACCCTATTACTCTCATGGCAACCATAACACTTTTTATCATATATTTGCTAGAAGGCAGTGGCTGAGGGTCTTAGTGTCCTGTGTATGACGTTAAAATTTATCTGATGATGAGGCTCCAGTTCTAGAATTCTATGGAATTTGGAGTTCACCTTCATTGCAATTACTTCCACGTCCACACTGACCAGGAGTGGTAGTACCTGTTAGAGTCCCATCTATGGGTTATATCGATCAAAAAATGAGTTGTTAAAAGAATTTGAATACAAACAAGAATGAATAAAACAAATGTCTTCGGCATAAAATAACCCAACAAGGATTGACATGCCGTAAAATCCAACCAACCAGCCAGCCAGCCAATCAACCATTATTACACGAGAGATACCCTGAAACGTAGCAGTAGAGGAAATTTCTATACTAAATGTTCGAAAAACAAACTTTCTCCTTAAAATCCATTTTGACAATAATTGTTATTTAGTGATGTTATTAAGCTTTTTTTGTTGGTTTGTTAGTTAGTTGGATTTTACGGCATGTCAACCCTTGTTGGATTATTTTATGCCGAAGACATTTTTTTATTCATATTGTTAGTTGCTTGGATTTTACGGTATGTCAACACTTGTTGGGTTATTTTATGCTGAAGATATTTTTTTTAAATTCATTTTGTTAATTGGTTGGATTTTACGGCATGTCAACCTATTGGGTCATTTTATGCTGAAGACGTTTTGTTTTATTCATTCTTGATGGGTACTCAGTTTTTTTTTCAAACACATTTTGTTCTATTTAAGCCATAGATAGGACCCTAACAGGTATTACCACTCTGTGTCATAGTGGACCAGGAAGCAATGCTGATGAAGGGGTGCATATGTATTGTATAAAAACATAATAAAATAGAACGTAATGAATTATCTGCTGTAATATGTTTTAAAGTTTATTCTTTTATAAATCAAAGCGAGTCAGGCTATTACATTCACTTTCAGACTAACACTCTAGAGAAAGATATGACCCCCGCCCCCAACTATGGGTTAAATAAAACCACTATTTTTCTTCCAGAGAAATTGAATCAAAATAGGTAGAAATGGTAATATTTATTTTAAAGAATTTTGATTTATTTCTATTGAATCAGTTTGATTGAAATGATTCAGTAATTTTTAAAAGAATTCGTTAATTAAAGATATCCCTACAAATTATTGTCAGATACTGAGATTTCAAACATCATTTTAAAAGAAAACCATCTGGGTGGCCACGGTTAATCGACTATAACCCTTCAATTGTGAGATGAAAGAAATTTAGTATGTCTCTTCAAAAATTCTAATCTCGCCAATGTTCGGTGGTCTTGAGTGTTTTATGACCCACTGACCACGTCAAAAAATTTTATGACATATCCTACACGAAGAAGAAGAAAGCTCCTTTAATTCTAAGATGAAAAAAGAGGCATATTTGTGGGGGTTTTTTATTTTATTTTAATTTCCATGACCGGGTGATTAGTCGTCTCACTCTTTGATCAAAAAGGAGACTTAAACATGCTTTTCAAATTTCTATTTCTTTTTCTATAATCTCACTTGATAATCTTAAAAGAAAGAGTATGTTGAGGAAATAGAAACCTCTTAGCCTCAGTGGAAAGAACCTCAAATAAAACATAAGAACGGCTTTATATAAAGAAACGGGGAGACATAATGTCTGACCACACACATTGGGTGTTATTTCTCGGTCTATCACATGGCTTCATTTAAATTTGAATTTAAATACATAGCTTCAGTCTTGATAGTTGTAAACCCTTCCCCCACACACACACACATACATATATATATATATATATATATATATATATATGTATGTATGTATATTTTTCGGTGTGATGATTGTGTGATCCATATGAAATTTTAAGTGACAGATTTTAAGAGTAAATACTTAATATATGTTAGAATTTTAACTTTCCCTGGCATAGTAATATATATATATATATATATATATATATATATATATATATATATAGGTATTGGCATTGATGACGTCACCTGAATTGAATATGGAAAAATATGTAATTTTAAATAAACTAGCAAAATAAAAAATCGCCCTTCGGTCGATGTAAAAATAATTTTTTGAAAGATATTGCTTGAGGAGGTGGAAGTTAAAAATTAAATGTCGGAGAGTTTGAACCATAAATCATGAAATCATCAAATTTATTAAAGGAGTAAAAAAAAAAAAAAATTTGAAATCGAAACCAAGTTCTATAAACTTTGAATATCTATTAAAATAAAACAAACTATATATAAATATATGATACTGGTGATGTTTCTATTAAAACTTGTTTAAAAAAAAAACAATGAGGACTATCTAATGTTGCATGCTCAAATTTTGAGTGTATTTATTCTATGTTATGACGATTTCGGGTAATGTGACGTAAGTAGTGACGTAGTTTTTGTTACAGACAAATAGAGAGCGAATCTCTATTATTAATAGATATGGAAAGAAAAAAGAGAGACACAACTTATCGTTCTATCGCAGTTAGTTAATGTTCTATTTCAAAAACTGTGTTACGTAATTTGTGTTCGAAATTATCTATTTATTGCTCATAGCAATTACATTAATTACAGTTTATTGTGTTCAGAATTTATCATAATTTTAAACTATATCTATATTTTTTATCATAATCTTTAAATCGATTATTTAATGTCAAATTTTTGTCTAAGTCGAAAAGTAGTAACATGAGCATCAGTATAAAAGCAAAATAATATTCCGCTAGTAATTTATTTTTAATACATTTAAAACAATTTTTTTCGGACAATTTTGCTCAAATATGATGTAAAATCCGTGTTTTACAAAATAAACTTACCCCCCCCCCCGATTGAAAACCTTTTGTTTACCAAAAATCAGGAAATTATTCTATTTTAATGAAATTTTCAGAGTTGATTTATCAATGAATGAATGAATAATGCATCAGTTATTTTATTTTTCGACAAATTGGGTATACCCATCTTAAAATATATATATTTACTATAACGTATGGAAGACTAATAAAAAATAAGGTGTCTTATAACTTTTATCTCTTATGCTCGTAGATTCATTTCTTAATAGATCTTCAGGTCTCACCTATGTATTATTTATTACAATTTAAACATTTGGTAGCACATACGCCTTGCATTAAATCTTATGTCGGTATTGTTTTTTTTTTACTACTGATTATGTTTCTAATTATTTTATTAAGAATTAGTAGGTATTTTGAATCCAAAGTTATAAGGTTTTTAATTTTTCATTAAATCAGTAGATTAATTGCAAGAACCTCGACAAAGTAAGGTCAGGTCAGCTTAAAACTGTGGATTCTGAGGCCGTGATCGATGAGTATAAGGCGGGCGGCACAGTCCAGTCTGATTCGTCACTATCACCACACCGACAAAATCATCTGGAGCTGTCGAGTTTTACTAAAATATTGCAAAACTTTTTGACTTACCTTAATAGATTGCACATTATTCTATATCAACTCTTTCCTTTTCTTTATGAATACAACAATCAAGTCATTTTTTTTTCCTCAGCAAAATACTTTCGAAACTATAAAACTGAAAAAAAACCATTGATAAGAAACTCACTTACGACATTCAATCTCAATTTCTACCCGATAAAAATTCCCTCAAGATTCTCGCTGTGACCAGAAACCGAAATCAAATCAGAAAAAAAGGGTTGATGGCCACATTTTTATGACTTTCGTATTATTAATAGAAATTCTTATAAATTCTTAGGATTTTTTTTCTCTTTTTCTTGAATATATCGATTATATTCATATCAACCGACGTCTTCTTTATTGGAAATTGGGAATTCATTGTGGAATAAACTGTGGACATATCAAAAACTGAAATGAAATAAATGATCCCTTTTAGTAAAAGTAATAATCAGATGAATTCAGAAATTGTCATCAATTGCCAATAGATTGCTTGACTGATTTTAACGGCATGTCAACCTGACTAGGCTTATTTTATGCCTAGTGGCTATTGATCGTTTTTATTTTCTTCCTTATTTATTTAAAAAGACGTGACATTTGTTTTGAATTAAAATAAAATAAAAATATCGAAAAAAAAAAAGATATTTTAATAGGGGGAGTTAAGATATTTAGATTTACTTATCGATTAAAAAAAACCTTTGCTGGAACATATCGCTTTCTTATCGCATTAATGTGTCGATAAAAACGCCTTCAAACCGCTTAAAGATATTTTAAGGGGGGTAAATAGTTACATTGACTTGTTGATAAAAACATGGGAGGGCTGTAAAATATCGCTTTCTTATCAGATTAATCTGTCGATAAAATGCCTTCAAACCGTTATACGGTTCATAACTAACGCGGGTCACTTTTTCAGCAGGCGCCACCTAGCGTATTTAGGGCATCCGAAAATTACCGAGAATTACATTCATTGTACTTTCATATTGGTTTAGTTGTTTAAAATTGTTTTCTTTAGTCTTGTTTAGAGTTATTTGCATTTCCTTTTGTACGAGGTCCTATCGCATAGTAATCAATTTTAAACAGATCTATTTGACCCATAGATGAAACCCAAGCATATATTACCACTCCGTATCAGAGTGGAGCAGAGAGAAATGGCAATGATGAGACGAACTCCCCACACCTCAAATCTGCAGGTCTGAAGCCTGACCATCGGATGTAGTTTAGTATCATACCAAAGACACCAACTGCCAATATAAAACATAAATGTTTAGTTCTTTTTAACCGACCCGTTCAACCTTTAACTTTAGAGCGAACGAAGAAAAATTATATATATATATATATATATATATATATATATATATATGCATGTTGACTTAAACAAAAGACACATATTTGGAGTTTTTGTTTATTTTTTCTTTGTGCAGAATGTGTGTATTTTCCGTTAGAATATTTCGGTAATTAGAGTGGGGGCATGAATGTAATTTTAGGTGTTGTGAAATTCTAACGGAAAATACACACATTCTGCACAAAGAAAAAAAATAAACAAAAACTCCAAAAACTAGAAGCTCTATACATAAAACAATACAAACCATCCTTAAACAAAATTAATTTCCAATGCAGTACACACATTTTAAAATGCCTATAGCACCTTTCCCATCAATTCTTCTCCTTCCAGCCTTCACATTAATATATTTTTTTTTAAATCTGGAACACATCACCCCTGATGATGGCACTTCGAAGTGCTGAAAGTACTCGGGACCTGAACTTTGGTGGACTAATCCACGAATTCCACCCAAATATTAAAATGTTGGCCAGGAAACTTGAAAAAATCACAAATAAAATTGTTAAACAGGAGATGTCTTTTGTTTAATTCAACATGTATAAATGAAAAAATGCTGCCCAAATACACACACACACACACACACACACACACACACAACACACACACACACACATATATATATATATATATATATATATATATATATATATATATATATATATATCGTGAGGATGATTTATTAATTGAAAATTATTGTCGACGTTTAAAACATTGTGATTATCAAATACATGCCAAATATATATATATATAATCATATATAAGATACAAATTTGATATATATTTAATCATAGATTATATTTGATATATTTGAAGTTTAGGGAAATGATTCAATGGCTAAAAACAACAACAAAAAAACAAACGAACAATTAACACTATCGGAAAAAAGAAATCGAACGAATCAAGAAAATAAATATAGAAAAGTGCTGAATAAAAACTTGTAGAGCCGATTTAGGAAAGGAAACAGTGACAGAAGCTATCTACCCAGGTTTCACCAAGATGGAAATTCAGGATTATCATGCCAGAATTATCCTGCCAGAATTATCCTGAAGATCCTTCTTGGAGGAATCTGGTAGGTAGTTTCTGAAACTGATCCATTTTGGTTATGTACGAAGTTAAGTTTAGTCTGGTGCAAGGCCACAAATTTGGAGAGCCCAGTAAATGGAGAATTCGTGACAGCATTGTTGTCGTCTAAGAGACTATCCTCCTAACATTTAAGCTAGATAATAAATTTCCTTTCAGAATATTTCGTACAATTTGTGACCATACAAATCGAGAATTACTCAAGCACCAAATAATAGAGTGACCATTGGTCTTTTTAACATATATCAAATTATATCTTCCAAAAACTATTTTCAAAGAACATAGTTTATATATATACATATATGTTTTTACATATGCATATATGTATATATTTTATATATATATATATATATATATATATATATATATATATATATATATATATATATATATATCTGTTTTTGAGCTTACACTTTTCCTTTTTCCAGCGAGAAGATATTTGTAATTTACGTCAAAATGAAGTCCGTTCAGAAATGACAAATGGTAAAATTGTGTCCAGTCATGCGTAGAGTCCCAACAATTGCAACCTCATGTCTCTCGATCATCTATTCAAATCACTCTTTATAAATTCTGAAATATAATAAAACTATTGACGTGTATTAAACGAATCCTCTATATAAATTGCCATTTGACCAGAGGGACACAAATTTGGCCATCGCCATCCATTATTCGCTTTCCGTTAGGTTTAATTAGAAAAAAATATATAAGGAGAAAAGTGTATTCGATTCACGCCTATTTCTTTGTTTATTATTTCACTTCTTGAGACTTTTTTACACCAGCGTAAGCTAATGGTTGTTCACTGGACTCTGAGTGACAACAAGTCTCCCCATGTCACCAGGATTCTTCCAATTATCCTCAATTTACCATTGCTGTGATCTGGATGGTTTCAATTCTTACTTTAATCTCTAGTTTATCGAATGTCTTACTAACAACTGATATATGTATGAAATATTATATATATTGTTATTGTATATTTATATATATTTTCTCTGAATGTTTGAGATGAGGATTGATGATTAGTATTATCTGCATTATTCGGACTATTGTCCCCATCTTCATTGTTATTTGTACAACGTTTCAGCCGATATGCCCTCCGACCTTCTTCCAATTGGACACATGGCCTAGTGGATAAGGTAGTTAGGTTAAGACAGTTCTAAGTGACAGTTATCTCTGGATTCTGGGTTCAATCTTGAGTAGAGGCAGTAACATAGAAAAATAATTAACACAACTCCTACCCCAGGTATAGTTAGCGGAATGAGGACAGGATACCCCTGGACTGAATAAATGGTTAAGTTCGAATTTCCGTGATGGCTCCCGATTACGACAAGAAAGTTCCCGAGTTCGAAAAGAAGGTTCCCGGGTCCGAAAAGAAGCTTCCGAATAATGCAGATAATACTAATTATATATTGTTATTGTATATTTGTAAATCAATTTTTTATATGTGATTTTTGCGTTTTTTGATCTTTTTAGAAATATAAAAATTAACGATTGAAAAATTTATTTATTCAAATTAACAAACATTGAAACATTTTTGTTAAGTGAGAATATTTTCTCAAGTGTTTTTTCTTTTTAAATAGAACCTACTAATTATAAAATTAATTTATTAATGACTAAAAGTCATTAATGGCTTAAAGTCGGTATCAGCCATGCAACGAGGGAGTTTATCTCCTTTTCACTAACGCTATTCCAAGGAGATTGTTTTTTTTTGCGTCTGAGACGGAGCGCCACACCTACCACCAACTTCTCACTTTACCGCTGTTGACGTTATCGAACCGGGAACCTTGTGGTTGCTAGTCGGACGCTCTACCGACTAAGCTAAACCGGCCACTCACTAAAATGACTAAATCACCAAAAACTTCATTAAAATTTTTACAAGTTCACAACTAAATTTTGGAAAAAAATTGAAAAACAAAATAAATATCATCGAATATTTATATTTTTATTAATAATAATTGTCTAAAAAAAAGACTGTCTAGAAATGATTTAGGTTGATTATCACAATACAAAAAAAAAAAATATGAGCTGGAGGTAAATATTGAGAGGTTGGGACCATATGACCTTTAGGCACCCCTTCTACCATCTCGACTCACGAGGACACTTTTCTCATTTACAGCGTCAATATCCGGTTGTTTGTTAGAGATTAGGGTTAGAGTTAGGGGTTAGGGTTAGGGATTAGTTTTATAATTTTTTTTAAATTGTAAAAATCGTCTGTTAACCGGATTTTGACGGTGTAAATGGAAAAAATGTCCCCACGAATCGAGATCGCAAAAGGGGTGCCTAAAGGTCATATGGTCCAGAGGTTGCATAAAATATGATGGGTGGGGATTTCTGTTTGAATATCCCGTTGTTGTTCTGTAGTCTCAGCAAGAGGTGGTTCACAGAAGGGCCGGCTGAAGTTACCGGCAACTCAGACAGTCACACCTAAGCAAACTCTAGTTTCGATCGGGGGTCCGGTGGCTTCAGCCCTGGACTGTAAAATCTAAAAATGTTGATCATAGAGAACCATTCACCAGGCAACATCTGCGTCCTCGATTTAAAGGGTTTATTGCCCGGTGCCTGAGGCGCCCCTTGAGCGGGAATGCCGACGGGATCAACGTATTTTTGTACGCGCCTCCCATGAGCTTCGGTTCGTGGGTGGTCCCACATTGATAGGGCCTTGTGCCTAACCGGTACACGTGGGGTACGTGGTAAATAACCAGTCGCCTAAGCGTAATAAAGAGACGAGGCCACCACCATGGCGGCATGTTATGTGTTTGTAATCATTCCAACGAAAATGATGAATATGAAAATAAAATAAAATTCAAAAACAAAATATTAAATTCCTTTTTGAAAAATTGAAATGAATGTAGACTAAAAAAGCTTTCAAAACAAATGAAATACAAATTTTAGTACTAATGCAGAATAGCGCGCAAGAGATAATATCATTAGATTACGTATAAAAAGTATTACATTTCACAGAATTACCCGAAACTTTTGAGGCGCTAAGATTATGGTTAGATTTAGTTTTAGGGTTACGGTTAATGTTAGGGTTAGTGTAAGTGTTAGTGTTAGGCTACTTCGGGAGTTTCCGTAATCTAATATTAGTAAAATGCGATTGTAATGATATTATCTCTTGCGCGCTATTCCGAATTTGTACCCAAATTTTAAATAAGAAAAGAAAAGGACAATTATAGATTTAAAATTCAAAATTTAATCAACAAACAATAAACAATTGAACAATTGAACAATAAAATTCGTGAATTATAGAAAAAGTGAAAAATTTGTAAAATTTGAAAAATTGAAAAATTTGTAAAATGTCTTAATGTCTTTTCAGTCCAAAAATAATGGAACAATTAAAAATTGAAACTTTGAAAATATAAAAACATTTTTTTTTGTTCATGTCATAAGGGACATTTTTGTTTTGTTTGTTTTCCTCATGGGATAAGTAAACTCAGCGTCTTCATTTCTTTCCAAGAGAACAAGAAAAAAGCCGGCAAAATCCCTGGACAATATTTTCGATTTTACGTTGAATGACTTTTCGTAGACATTTTGATCTTTTCTCTTTAGGCGCCAAAATTTTGTTGACTTGATCGCCATCACTGGAAATATTTGGTGAGTTAGAAACGCATGGATGAATTGATGAAGATGTTTTATCATCATCTGAGCGAATCAAATCAGTTTCAGGTGGTTCAAATATTCCATCAGTAGGAATGTTGATATTCATCAGCATCCGCTCCACAGGTAGATCGTTGTCTTCTTCCTCATCCCATACACCGATCATCCATATTTCATTTTGACTTTCGTCAATCCGAACTTTTTTTTTCAGACGCCGGAAAAAAAGAAGACCGTCAATCTCGGCAAAACCGGATTTGATCCACCAATTGTTGAAATCGATTGTTTCATCAACAAAATTGGTCATCAAGGTATTGCTATCCTCATTGGGGATCATGGTGTGAGTCAGTGTCATTATAACGATGAATCGTTTTTACTTTATCCACGGAGATATAAAGATATATGCAATCAAGCGACTGAAGTTTACAAAGATGGCGGAAAAATCAAGATTTTTACACAAATACGTCAAGCTATTTTGACGTCAGAAAAACAAATTGCGTCATTTCCTTTTATCTACTACTATAACTACTTCTCTTCCTTTGACTGCCTCCTACTGCTAATAAAAATTTTAGTGATTTTTTTTTCATAAAATTGAACATGTAGGAAAATACTTACCGTATTTGACGGCATATAAGACGCACGGGTATATAAGACGCACCCCTATTTCAGCAGGTCATATTTAGGAAAAAGTTTTAAGTGTATTTAAGCATATATTGTTCAAAACAGTCTAGCTGTGCATTACACAAGCAGAAACATATCTGTATAAAAGCAACTTGACCGTACAGGCAAGCAGTAAGCATACACAAAACATCTCAATAGCAGGAAATAATAATAATAATAATAAAATTCATAATAATAAAACTTCAAACTTCACCTACGATGTATAAGACGCAGGGCAATTATTTGAGCAAAAATTTTGGGAAAAAAGTGCGTCCTATGTGCCGTCAAATACGGTATTTAAGTATAGTATATCTTGGGGTGAGTGAGAGTTTTAGGTGAGATGTTTGTTTTTGTAATTGCTGTATATATTTACCAACCCCCCTTCCCCGCACGAGCTGGACATGACAAAAGGTTAAGTAGAGTTTAACAGGTTTGAATTCAAGGATTTCCTTTTCTAAGACCAGTTGTCGTACTAAGGTTAAAGAGCCCAATCTGCCCTACTACTAACCATAGCTAGAGGGAGAATAGTTGGATTCATAACTTTTTCGAAGGGTGTAAACACTATTTGAAATTCAACCAGCCTCGTCCAGGATTTGAACTCTAGTCTCTGTATACATTTTCTACGACGATAACCATTACACCACAGGCACCATTTTTTTGCCTAGTGGTTACGTAATCGAGTTCATTGTACGTTTATATTTATATTTTTGTGTAGATTATTATTTTCTTTGCACACTGTTATATGATATCGAGTATTCTTATCTAATAAAAAATAATGTATACACAATTATAAGATTTTAAATAATTATTTCTATTTCTTAATAGTCATTTGTTTGCTCACAGTTATATGGTTTCAGGTAACTAATAATAAAGGTAAAGTCGTTGGGGTGGCCTAAAATCGTTATCAACCAGACCGCGAGGGAGTCTATCCCCTTTTCATTAGCGCTAAGCCAAAGAGATTGTTTGGGTGTCTGAGGCCGAGCGCCACTCCTACCATCAGCTCCTCACTTTACCGCACATATCTATGTGGTACTCATACGCTGAGTTGGCGAGGGCCGGAATCGAACCAGGAACCTCGAGGTTCCCAAACGGACACTCTACCGACTGAGCTTGCTTAGTAAACTATTATAGATTTAAGTAAATATTCTTAATACTAATAATTTACAGTTATATGATATCAAATTATACTATGTAATCCTAATCCTTTTATAATAGATTTATTTGACCCATATATGGAAGTCAAACAAGTATTACCACTCCAGGTCAGAGTAAACCTAAAAGTAAAGGCAATGAAGTGGTACTCCACATTCCCAGAGCCATTGAAGCTTCAATGTCAGATGTTGTTTAGTGCTGCAATTATACCATAGAATATAGACAACCAATTACTACAAAAGTGTAAATATAGATACACAACATGTATTACTTCATAACTGCTTGGCATAAAATAACCACAGACGAGTTGATATGCCGTTAAAATCAACCAACCAACCAAACAACCAACCATTTATCATTATAAAAAAAGTGATGAAAAAAAAAACTCCTGCAGCAATTAATACGGTGTCTCCTTTCGACAGTTGATTGACAATCACACAGATTCTGGATAGAAGCGATGATGTTATGGTGGTTAATGTAGTGTTGTTTGGTGTAAGTTGAAAGGTCACCAGTTTAAAGTTAAAATTCATGAAATATTATTCAAAACATAAAACACACCATAAGAACAATTAAATAATGTAAGCACATGGCATAGAAAACAAAATTCAGTTTTAAAACAAACAACTTGTATTAAGATAAAGTTTACAAAAAGGTAATGCAGAATACCGAGCAAAGTTCTTTATCAGTCTTTATACAAAAAGGTATTCTTTTTAAAGTTCATTATAACATGTGAGAAAAGAGATGTTATAAATTTTGAAGTGAGAAAGAAAGGGTAAGATTTCAAAGTCACAAAACAGTCAGTCGTAGATAATTTGCTGATCTCGTAAATGGCTGATTATAGAGAGAGAGAAAGATACAATTGTTCATACCTTCTAAAATTGAATGTGATTTAATCTTACGCAGGATTCGTTTAGACAAGTAAATTCTTTCTGACTTGGTATCCGAAAATCCTGTTATTTATAAGAAATAAGTAGGCTCCAAAAGGGGTCCAATGCATTCTTATAATGAGATCATTTTCAATGAATTTTTTTGAAAGTCATTTCCCTTGTTTTTTATTCTAAAATTATTTCGAATGAATTTTAGGGATAAATCCATTTTAGTGTCTTTTGATGATGAAATAATTTCCAATGAATGTTACTATAAATCATTTTGTTATCAGGCGCAAAGGGGCACGCATAAAAAAACACAGCGTGGGTTACAATAGCCACAGGAACAGTTTACCTGTGTCCCCCCAATGCGGTACTAATACAGGATAGCACGCAAGAAATAATATAATTAGATTAGGTATAAAGAGCGTTACATTTTATTACATTTCACGGAAATACCCGAAACTTTTGAGACGCTAAAATTAGAGTTAGTGTAGGGTTAGGGACTGTTTTAAGGTTAAGGTTAGTATTAGAGTCAGTGTTAAGGTTAGTGTTAGTATTAGGATTAGAGTTAGGCTACTTTGAGATTTTCCGTTATCTATTGCTATTTATATGTAAAATGCGATTTCTAAAGATATAACTCTTGCGCGCTATTCTGCATTTGTACCCCCAATGCTTTTGAGATTTTACTTTTGGAAAGTTACTGTTAGCCGTTATAGTTATTGTTGGCATGCACCCACCCACCCACACACACACACACATATATATATATATATATACAAATGTATATATATATATATATATATATATATATATATATATATATATACGTGTGTGTGTGTTTATATAATAAGATGTTTTGTAATAGATTAATAATAGTAAATTGATAAGGAAAGTGTTATGCACCCAGTGAGAATCGAGTTCACTAACAACGGTCTGTTATTCTGCCTCATCAACTATTATACATCAATTCATCCAGTCATTTACTAAGCTTAGTTTGGCAAAAGGCTAAAAATGTGGAGCACCCAATAAGAATCGAAATCGCTAACAATGGTCTACTAGCCTGGCTCGCTAACCATTACACTTTAGCCAGCAGTTCTGAAAAAGAAGCATTGCTTAGATTTGGTCTGTGAGCTGAAACTATGGACCACTTTGTGAGGATCGAACTCACTACCAACTGATCTACGAGACTGTCTTGCTAATCAAAACTATTCGCTTTGGTATTAAATAACCCACAAGCGTTGATATGTCATTTAACAAAATAACCAAAGAACCATCCATATCTATCCATTAAACTATCCTCATATTTGTATATATATATATATATATATATATATATATATTTACCAACCCTTCCGCACGATGTGGTTGTGGCACATGGTCAATTTCTTAAGCGAAGTTCAACAGATTTGAATTCAAAGTTTTCATTCTCCTAGACTGGTTACCTAGCCATGGTTAAAGAGTCCAGAATTCCCTGCTATTTATCCATAGCTGGAGGGAGAATTTGATTCATACCTTTTCCAAGGGTATTAGCGCTATGATGTAAAATGCAAACAGCTTCGTCGAGGAATTGAACTCGGGTTGACGAGTCCATTTCCTACGACTCTAACCATTACACCAATCTAAATACTGTATCCATTAAAAAATATTCGCTTAGTTTGACACAAGGCCAGACTTATGTAGCGCTCGTTGAACATTGAACATACTAGCAATGATGTGCTAATGTAGCTCTCTAACCATTACAACATGACAAAGTACCAGTTTCGCCACGGTTGGATGCACATGAATCCAAATCTTCTATGACCAAGAAAGTTTTTTTTTTTTTTTAATGCAACTCATGTGATTTTTTATTTGAAAACCGTGATTATAGTTTTGTAAGTGAATAAACATTAACAAATAAAAAAAACTAACGTAAACATTTCGTCGATTGATGTATTTTGGGTAAAGCCATCGGATCAAAGCAGTCGCTTACAACAAAGAAAAATATTGATCTACCTATCCCTTAGAACAAAGAAAAACCAGACAGAAATATAACCATCCAAATGAAAACTAATAGTTTTTAAGGGAATTCTATTTATTATTTTCTATTGCTTACATCTCTTACCATGTATACCCACCACAAACACGATATATATATATATATATATATATATATATATATATATATATATATAGAGATAGAGAGAGAGAGAGAGAGAGAGGGGGAGATAGAGAGGAAAAAGGAGAGAAGAGACCTTAATCCATATAAGGCATTATATAAGTTTAAATATCTTACTGCTCAGATTTTTTCTTATTTTCTCTGCACTAAACTTTGTAACTATATATATATATATATATATATATATATATATATATATATATATATATATATAGAGAGAGAGAGAGAGAGAGAGAGAGAGAGAGAGAGAGAGAAGAGAGAGAGAGATAGGAAGAGACTAGGATAGCTAGGTAGATAGATTGATACATACCCACACATATATATATATTTATATATATATACATACATATATATATATATGTGTGTATATGTACTCAAACACATAGATAGATATATAGATAGATAGATAGATAGATAGATACTACGTATTGTTTTATAGATCTTTACAAATGTGTTACGTACGAAAACTGATAATTGAAATCTTTCTTTCTGATCTTTTTGTCCTTTTTTAACGATTTCATCAGTATAATGTTTATTTCTTTGTTCCTTTTATTTTTTTCTATACTCCTCTTTTGACTAGCGAAGAACAGAGGGGGACCTTTTTGAAGTAACACTGCCGATCGATCCGAGCTTCAGTGAATTTCCATAGCATCGGCGAATGTGTCATCTGGAAGACTTCAAAGAGACACTGGCCAATATTCGATTATTTGTATCCAATCAAATCGAACCCTTTTGTCTCTGAAGTCCTTTTATCAAACCTCTGGTGGCACGTTACTTGTTAGGACCTATGACTTTTATATCTTTTTTTCTCTATCAAAAGAAGATCGCTTTCTTTGGCAGAGACACTACCAGTTTTTTTTCAACAAATCTTTCAATGAACGATTAAATAAAAAAGAACAAAATAGCTGGTGTTGGAAGCAATTGATTTAAGATTCATTCATTTATTTAAAAAACTGAGAAAAAATGTATACCCCCCCGGTTGCAAGTATTTAAGTTTTAATGTAATAAAATATTATACTAAATTATAAAGGATAATGAAACTAAATAAGAATGCAGATAAAACGATTTGAAACAGAGGCGAGTATAATAAAAAAAATAAAACAACTGAAACGTATTCTTCCATCACTCTTGTCTTTCATTGCTAAATTTTCTTATTTAGCTAAAATAGGAAGTAAAAAATAGAAAGTTATTTCTTCTTAATCAATTTCTTTTAAGATTTATCCTGGGATTTTTGTTCATGTCAATTAAGATAAAACCAAACAATTAGAAATCAATAATACGAGGCACATATTTATTGAAATCAAATTCTTAAGATCAATATTCAAATTAGCCTTTCCGTTCACATTGAAAACTGCTATCTTATTGTATATATAAACTCAAATGCATGCTATTAGTATGTAGACCCACCCAACGTAGTGGGGGTCCAGTGGCTTCGGTCCTGGATCTTTACGAGTTAATACCGTCGATTCCAGGGGGCTATCCCCCAGGCAATGCCTTCCCCCTCGATTTAAAGGGGCAGGAATGAGGCGCCCCCTTGAGGGGGAATGCCGAACGGATCGACGTATTTTTTCCACCTGCCACCCATGAATCTCGGCTTGTGGGTGGTCCCACATAAATGTGTAACCCATACAAGTGGGGTATGAGGTAAATAAATGTAGATAAGACCAACGGTATTAATAATGTAAAATAATCTCTATTTATTAATATGTTGAATTTTGTTTATTTAGTATTTTTGTACATGTATTTGTATGTTTGTTTATAAGAACAATTTAAGCACCGGGACAATCATATAGGTGCTAATGCTTGACGTTGACCAGCCGATTGATCTCCGAACACCCGTCTTGCCCAAGTAAGTTCTAAAGTGGAGAGTTACATGACACAGGACCACTTAGTACCCGGGTTGCATATCTCTCAGCCGGGGTTGGGTAGGCCCATATGTAATAGTCCATTCTAGAATTGAGATAACTATGAAATACAAATTACAATCTTTAGCTCTTCATGAAATAGAAACATTAATGTTATGATGGCTTCCGGTCATGCTTAAAGTAGCATTTCCTGCTAGATCACCCGAGTTAAGCAACATTGAGCCTGATCAGAAATTGAATGGTGACTATTTAGAAACAACTGGTATTGTTATTATATACCCTTTTGCATATCTGGTATATAATTGGGAGAGAGTAGAGAGATGGAGATATGAGTTTTTACTTGTTCTTCTTCTTCTTACTTCATCGGCGGTCATCTCCTTCCTCTGGGCTGTTTTCTTCTTCCTTCTTTTGAGCTGGGTCGTCTGTGCTTATTTTTTGTTTGTAATAGATAAGCAAGACTTTAAAAAATTGGCTTTGTGTTACATTCTGTTCTTGTAGAGGGGCTGGGTAAATACATATTATGGTAAATTCAGTTTGGTAAATAATAATTAGATTTCATGTTTAGGATTAAATATTTTTTACATGTCCAAATATATGTATAGACCCAACCCCCGTCATTGGCAGGATATGATACAATGTCATTTTTTTAGCGGAGTACTGCTGGTTTTAATCCAGATTCTTCCTTCTCCTAGATCGGTTGTCGCTTCCTACCCATCATTCAGAAAAATTCCTTCCGCGGCAAGAGCCGATAATCCAACACATAAATATAACAATAAATCATAGAATAATGACAACCTTTCTTCTTGGTATTTTAGGCGATTCTAGGAAGGCCGGAGAGCACACAGGCCGAAATGTTCAAAATAACAAAGATGAAAATACCAGTTTTTGTTGTTGATAGATGTTTTTTTTATGCATACGTTTCATTTGACGTCGTTTTTTTGTTATTTTGTTTTTGTTTTGTTTTCTGGGTTTCTTTCTTTCTTAGGAACGTTAAATGAGGCACGGTATGCTTGAAGCAAGAAATAGCGATCAAAGCAATTATTCCAGCTGGACAACATTTGATGACCTTGCTGTGAATACATGGATGAGTCCACACACACACACACACACATACACACGCACACACACACACACACACACACACACACACACAACACACACAGACACACATGCAGACGCGCAAACAGACACAATAAGCTGTGTATAATACGGTCAAATATTTGTTATTATCCCAAAATCGATGGTAGCAAGGCTTGCTTTTTTGTTGCTTTTTGTTGCTTTTTGTTTTGTTTTGTCTTACGTTGTTGTTGTTGTTGTTGTTGTTGTTGTTGTTGTTTTTGTTTTTTGTTATTTTTTTGTTTTTTTCACAATGGGTCATCGGCGTTTTGAGTCCGCTAGGCCAACAGGCGGCAGCAGCCATTAAATCTTCTGATCTTTTGCGTCCAGTGGCCGTTCAGAAAGACAAGAATCTTTTACCGGATATGACAAACTAATTTTACCCATCGTCATAACCGAAAAGAAAGAAGAAGAGGAAGAAAGAGAAATTAAAAGAGAGGAAAGACCTTTGTGAAGGGGAGAGAGAGAGAGAGAGAGAGAGAGAGAGAGAGAGAGAGAGAGAGAGAGAGAAATGAGAGCGGGTCCGAGAGGACACGAAAAGTTGACGTGGACATGAAGTGCATTGAAGATCGATGTGAAGAACTGAAGGTTGGTGGCGGGGGATGAGGGGGATTTGTAGCCGGAAGGGGAGGAGGGGGAGATAGGAAAATGGATTGAATGAGATGAACAAAGTATTACATTAAAGTGGTCAGATTTATTTTTCTTCTTTCTTTCCTTCTTTCCTTTCTTTCTTTATGTTCTTTAATGTTTTGCTTACTCTCTCTTTAACTCTCTCTCTCTCCGTCTCTCTTCCCTCTCTCTCTCTCTCTCTTTCTCTCTCTCCCTCTCTCTTCTCCTCTCTCTCTTCTCTCTCTTTCTCTCTCTCTCTGATTCTTTCTATTTTCTTCCTTTTTTCATTCTTTTCTCCACACATTTCTTCATTTCTGTTTTTCTTTAGGTTATTTTTTCTTCCTTTCTTTCGTTCAATACTCCCCATATTTCTTTCTTTCTTTCTTTCTTTCTTTCTTTCTTTCTTTTCGTTGCTCCTTTCTTTCTTTCACTTGTTTAACTCTTTATATATCTTCATTTTTTCTGTGTTTCTTTTCTTCTTTCTTCTCTTCAATTCTCCTTTTCTTCCTATTTTTCTCTTTCTTTTATCTTTACTCACATTCGTTCTTAGCTTCTTTCTGTCTTACTTTCTTTCATCCTTCACAGTGTTTTTTTTGTTTCTTTCTTTCGTTTTTCTTTATTTCTTTCATTCAACTCTCCCCATCTTTCATCAATTCATCTTTTCTTTCTTTCCTCTAACATTTCTTTCGCTCCTGCTTTCTTTCTTTCTTTCTTTCTTTTTTTTTTTGTTTGGTCATTCGTTCGTTTGTTTAACTGTACACATTTTTCATTCTTTCTGTCTTTTTTTTTATTTCGTTCAAATCACCCCCACTTCTATCTGGATTTTCTCTTTCTTTTTCCTTCATTCACAATCTTTTTACCTTTTAATCTTTCTTGCTTTCTTTCGTTTTATTCGCACTTTCCTTCCGTTTTCTATGTTTCCTCTGTCTTTTTTTTTGTTCCCACTTTCTTTCACTTTCTTTCTTTCTTTTTGTTTTTCCTTTCTTAATTTGTCTGTTTGTTTTTTTGTTTTTTTTGTTTTTTTTTTTTGGGGGGGGGGTTGCTTTTTTACTCGCCATTCACTTTCTTCAACTTCCATTCTGCAGTTTCTGAAAAACCAAATTTACGTCCACAAACCGAGGTCGACCAGTTTATATCAAAACATAAAGATCCATAGATATTTATGGCTGTTTTAGAGGCACGAAATCAGACGTGACACACACACACACACACACACACACACACACACACACACATATATATATATATATATATATATATATACATACACACATATGTCAGTAAAGTCGTTGGGTGGCTTAAAGTCGGTTTCAACCACATAGCGATGGAATCTATCCCCTTTTCACTAGCGCTAGACCAAGGAGAGTTTTGGCGTCTAATGTGAAGCGCCACACCTACCATCAGCTCCTCTCTTTACCGCAACAGGTCCCTGTGCTACTCATGTGAGTGCCGGTTTCGAACTCGGAACCTTGTGGTTCCTAGTCGGTCACTCTACCGACTGAGCTCTGTGTGTGTGTGTGTGTGTGTGTGTGTGTGTGTGTGTGTGTGTGTGTGTGTGTGTGTGTGTGTGTGTTTGTTTTGGCGCAGACATGGATACTATTTCTCCCAAGATCTGCTGTTGACGATATTCCGTGAATTGAAACTTTAATCTATATATATATATAAAGGGCAGTTGTGTGTATATGTATGTCCGGAGGAAACTTTGAAAATAAAACAATTAACGACAAAGTAAATATATATATACACATTAAATATCACCAGGGCTTGGTTTTTGAGCAAAAATAATAAAGGTTTGATTTATATTCATGAAGTTAATTAAAAAATAAGATGTAAATGATAATAACATGGAATTTTTTTCTTCATTTAATATTTTAGATAGTAGACATTAACATTTCTTTTCAGAGTAGCTGGATCAATGCAAGGCTTTTTTTTTACATAGGGATTTAAATGGGGCTTCCTACGAGGATTCAACTCACGATTCAGTAATAACGGATATGTGGGACTAACTTAAACAATTCCCTTCTACCCAGGCGATGCCGGGTAGCCGCTGCTAGTTCAGCATAAAACTCACAGCCCAAACTTCGTGATATTGAAGTGGAACTTGGTCTGTAAAATTTTCCTCAATAACTTGGGATATCATTTTATTCTGTTCAAAAACAACTGACAGAAGAATAATTGACACCGCGTTCCCTGAAGACGGTTTCTATGTAACAGTATCGTCCGCGGTGATCGACCTGTTTTCACCGGCTAAACGAGTTCAATCCCATGTTGTGTTTGTTTTTTTTAATAAAAGATTAATCGGTCGCAGATTTAGTTCGAAACTGTATAAACCACAGGTTAAATCCATAAACAAAAGAAAAAGAACAAATAAACATTTGTTATTTATTGTGTTGGTTAAAGAAGCCGACATTAAATGTGACTACATTTTACCGACCATATAATATGAAGAATAACTTTACCACACCTCGTTCAACTAAAACATTCTTTTTGATTTACCACGAATCAAATTTCGGGAATTAAAAATGTTATTTATTTAATAGTGGATTGCACGCGCTGCCAAAAGCAATGTTGAAAAGAGAAAATGACTATTTTATTTTACAAACACTAAAACAAATAAATCGATTATAACAAACTAACACTCGTTAGACAACATTTCTGCTTAAACGGTCACGATTTTAACAGAGTTGCAATATTTATAATTTTAGTTTCTTTGTTTTGTTTTGTTTTGATTTGCGGCATATCAACCTCGATGGGCCATTTAATGCCGATTAAGTTTTGGATTCGTAGCGATAGTTAAATAGAAAACACGTGTATATATGTATAGATTTTAACTATTGTTCAATTACTCATATTTTTAATAAAATTCCACTTCTTTTAGGAAATGTAAGATCCTGAATGGTCTTATTTTCGTGAAAAGTCTTTTTTTCAAATTATTTGCTTGGTAGTATTTTGTTCGCAATAGATCAAAGTCTACACACTCTAGCAGTATATATTTTACTGTAAATCTCTCTTGGTATGTAGTGCATATTGGGGGTTCTGTGCCCTCTAATAAATGATGATGGGTGATGTAGGTATGGCATGTGCATCTTTTCTCTTCTATTTTTGTTGTATTTTAAGTTACATTCTACGATGGTAGGTTTAATGTTTCTGCAAACACTGACGCCAAAGGGTTTTAACGTCAAACTAAACCATACTGAAATCACCACTTTTTAATAAGATGGATAGGTATGACTTGTTTACATAAATGTCTAAGTAGACTAATTCCTTAAAAAGTTACTGGTGATTTGAAACATGCCCCATCCCCATCTAACACGTATCTTTCAAGTGGAGATCTCAGTGCCAGGTGTTCACGGTAGTAGAGATCATAAAATGATCAATTCAAAACAATAGAGTACCAAAAGAAAATTTTCCTTCAAAGATAATCACAAGACCCCTTAGGTTGGTGGTCAGTCTATATTATGATTATTATCATTATGATAATAGTAATAGTATTATTATTATTATTATTATTATTATTATTATTTGCTCTTTTTGAGTTTTCACATCAGCATTAGCTGATGGCCTTTCACTGGAGTCTGAGAGACAGCAAGTCTCCTCAGGTCTCCGGGACTCTTCTGAGTATTCTGGCAGATTGCAGCAGTGCAGTGTTCTGAATGGTTTCAATTCTTCCTTTGATTTCCAAACTTTCCAAACCCTTTTCCAATCCTTTTGGGACTGTTCCAAGTGCACCAACTACAATTGGTATCACTTTGACTTTCATATTCCATAACTTTTTCAGTTCTCTTGCAAGGTCCAGATATTTGTCCATTTTTTCATTTTCCTTCAGCTTCACCCTGTGATCTGCTGGAACTGCAAAATCCACCAGTTGACAAGTTCTTTCTTTTTTGTTTATCAACACTAGGTCTGGTCTTCTTGCTGGGATAAGGTGATCTGTTTTTATTTCAAAGTCCCAGAGAATTTTATGCGTTTCGTTCTCAAGTTATTATTATTATTATTATTATTATTATTATTATACTGTATGTAATAGAATGGGAGAGAGAATCTAGTGAATTAAGTCAATCAATTCGTAATGATTTTACCTTTGCCGCGCTTTTCCTTTTACCGATCTCCCACGTGACTTCTTTTATATATAAATCGTGTCAATTATTCATTAACTATTTGTGTGTGTGTGTGTGTTTTTTCTCTCCCCCGTTATCAATATCTTCATTAAAACTAATTGAATATATTTTAACGATTCTTCTCCGCTTTTATTTATTCATTTAGGATTCTCTTGCATCTTTGCATAAATGTTTTTTTGTTTGTTTTTTGTGGTCCGGTTCGTCTCGTATTTCACTTCTGTCCAGACTCGTTTCGCATTTTGTAGCATTTTCCAACCGCCATTTCCGGACACCAACAATGGCCAGCATTCTTGACCCGACGACGTTCAGTTGAAAAGTTTTCATTTACATCTAAAATGCTTTTGACATGGCATATTTTCTGTTACACACACACACACACAAACTCAAACACACACACACACACATACTCTCTCTCTCTCTCTCTCTCTCTCTCTCTCTCTCTCTCTCTCTCTCTCTCTCTCTCTCTCTCTCTCTCTCATTTCTGCTTTTCTTTCTATGAGAAACACTTGAATTTACATGCAAGCAAGGTTTCACCCAAATGGTTCTTCAGGAAAAATCTCACTTTTTCTTTGACTGTTTTTTTTTCACAACGTATGAGTTTACAAACACACACACACATAAACACACATAAACACACACACACACACACACACACACACACACACATATATATATATATATATATATATATATGTGTGTATGTGTGTGTGTGTGTGTGTAAATATATGTATGTATGTATGTAGTTTTCTGAGCAGACTCGGATAGATAGAGAAAGAGGGATGCCTCAGGCCCGTGGATACAAGCTAACCAGAAGATAGGGTACGTGCAACTGAGAGTTTTATTTTATAGTTGAAATATTGTAATATTGCTCTGCATTCTTGTGCATAGAGCACTATATTTTACGGATTTAGACGGTTTAAGTTATAAACTTTCGTTATACCTGTACGCTTTCTAAAACATATAATTTTTACTTGTACTCACACGAGCGCATACACATACACACACACACACACACACACATATATATATATATATATATATATATATATATATATATATATCTCAGATACATTTTCTAAACAAATATACATTATGTTCTTTCTTGATCATACATATGCTTCACTACAACATTACAAATATATACACGCACTTACGCACACGGAAAAAATACAGACATAATATATACATACTTATTTACACATAGATTTTCTATACAAATATACATTATATATATATATATATATATATATATATATATATAATATATATATATCCGTTCTTAAACATATACATGTCTTAATACAAAGTGACACACACACACACACACACACACACACATACACACATACATTCACAGAAACATACCGACACGCCTGATTTCCCAGCTTTTAAAGTCTGTTAACTTTGATATACTGATAAAATATTTTTGCTTGGATGATCATAAAGAAATCAATTGCCCCCACCCCCACCCCCACACACCACAAGCCCAAAGCGTCCACCCACAAAAAAAAAAACCCCACAAAACCAATAAAACCTAATGATACAATTGTTTGTCTTCTTTCATCTCTCTAACTTGAAGCGTAAATTATCGGTCCTGAATATTTGAGTTGTGGCACTTAGCCCAACAGATGGCGCCACCCCCATACAAGCAAATAAACAAACAAAACCTGTCACTGGTCAACGTATCAACGATGCTGTCGACCTGCACGGCCCTCACCCGCACTCCTTCCAACTCCCCACCCCAGACCAATTCAATAACTCATATGTCCTCATTATCATCTCGTGCAATGGTCGCAAATAAAGTACCTGATTATATAAAAGACACAAGAGAGACAAAAACGTTGCTAGGCACCAAAAACAAAAATCAGATCTCAGAGATAAAGTTGATGGAATCAACTCTAACACCCCCCCCCTTTTTTTTCACTCTCCTCGTATTGTACTAAAACCTATGAAGAATTTCAGCTCCAGACACTCCTTCCTTCGTGCATACTGCTAAAAGAGTGGCCATGTTTACACTGTAAAGACAGCAAGTAAAATAGCGTGTTCAGGCTCAAACTTTGTACCCATGACCAAAACAGTGCCAAGTATAAAAATGCATGCGCAAAACCTAGTATGACAATGAAGGGATACTCCACATTTCCCAGTGCTCCAGAATTGGAACCTCACCACTTGATGCAGTTTGACATCATACACCGGACACTAAACCCCTTGGACACTGCCTTGTTGCACATATATGATAAAAAAGGGTTGGAGTTGCCATAAGAGCAATACGATTGGGACAATCATATAGGTGCTAGGGCTGGACATGACTAGCCGATTAATCGGAGGAGGCATCTTTGACTGCTCATCTATCTCAAGAGCCAAAGTAAAGTGCTGCATGTCATGGACTGCTCAGCCATTAGGGTTCCATCCTTAAGCATCACGAGTCGCCACCCATGGCCAACAGATGGCCCCACTCCCAGGTCGCAATTAGCGCGGATATCCATGACAATATGTCGCCAACTTTCTCTATCATTCATTTTCACTGGGAGTTCCTCTGCACAGCATCCAGTATCCTCACAAAGCTGGTCAATATGGGTCCTTGGTGGGCGGCCCACACTAGCATGTCCATGTGTTGGCTTCCACAGGAGAACATCGCTTATGAATTCATCTTTGCTTCTCCAACAGTGTCCTGCATGTCTTGTCCGTCTTACTCGGATAGTTTGTGAGATAGGGGGCAGGTGGCCTTACAGTTGCTTCCTTGTCGTGTGTTGTTTCCACGACTTGTTCAACATCGCACACAGAATTCTTGTGCAACTCCCCTCTAGCTTATTCTCCGGGCGCCTCGTCACTGATACTAAAGCTAATAGAACAATTCACGTACTTAGGTAGTATTATCTCATCCACAGAAAGCAGTTAATACACGAATAGGGAAGGCATGGTCGGCTATTATCAGTTACTGACAAGTTTTTAATTATATCCTTTTTAATTCGAAATGGTGTCCTCGTCTTAGCTGTTATAGCCACGACGTTTCAGCCATCGTACACTCCGGACCCCTTCAGATGTCTGTCGTATTCGATAACCTTCTGAGAATTTAAAGAAATTGTAGTATCATATGTAAATGGGGTAATGCTATAAAGGCAGGACTACCTCAGTAATAAGCAGTTCGCTACTACACATGACTATGATAACGTCTGTTTCCAGAGACCGCTTTACTTCATAAGAGAAATACCTTATTCTACCACGGTGCTGTCGGCGGGACTTAGAATACGCTGACTCTGATTAGGTTCTTTGGAAATAAGTTAAGAGAAGGGAAACCAGCTTTACTTCAATTAAAAATTGACCTTGTGTCATACCTTGCCGGTGGCGGAGGATTTGGGTAAATACATATAGACATATTTAATTATTCCACACAACCAACAACTAAAATATGTAAGTCCTTCACAAAATATCATACTTCTTAGAAACTACACACACACGTACCTACAATTAAGAGCCTTTCTACATATATTTTTCTTCGAAATACAAATCATCAAGCTTGATTCTTGACAACTGACCATTCTACAAAAACCGAAACGATATTTGGACCATATTACCTTTAGGCACCCATTTTTGATCTCGATTAAGAAAGGACATGTTTTTCATTTACACGGTCAATATCCGGTTGTTTGTTAGGGGTTAGGGTTAGTTTCATAATTTTATCTCTTGTATTTTTCAAAAGAAATA
>CM042161.1:20236346-20241346 GCA_023376005.1 Doryteuthis pealeii | reverse complement strand
ACCACTCAAACATCAGAAATGACTTCACTTTCGACAAATTTACACTCATGTAGAACAAAAAAAAAAAACAACAAAAAATCAAAACAACATAAAAAAACCAAAAAACAAACAAAAACACATAACAAATGAAATAAAGAAAAATATCTCACCGAACTTGAGTTCAACAAAAACAAGACCCACCACCAACATAACAAGCAACCACATGCTTACCACTCCCGAAGGCGCGTCATATAACGATACGCCAAAAAAAAAGAACATAGACACAATTCTCTAGAAAACAACTCAACAAAAATCATTCAAGCAACCCTTGCAAATCAGAACAGAAAGCCTCAAGAGACGAAAACACTAATCAAAATAAACTAACACCCCGGTCACCACAAAAACAAAAAACCCCTCAAAATAACCGAAAATCAACAGACAAGGATTAAAAACCAAACACACAAAAAACACAACAACAAAAACAGCACCCAAAAACCTAAAAAAGATACAACCAATTAAGTAAAAGACAAAAACATTCAAAATCATCTAAACTAACAAAAGGCAGGATACACCAAAAATCCACTCACACCACCACAAACAAAAATATTCCACCATTGAGGAATAACAGATAAAAAACTAATTAAAACAACAAAATCCATATGTCAAAATTAAACAATAATTATGAAAAACATCAAAAACAACAAACCCAACAACATAAAGCTATATAACCGCAAAAATTACACTATCAAACACACGCTCACTGCATCAACACTTGTACACGTCTAAACGACTGTGAGTTCTTTTCATAAGCCAAGAGTAAACACACGCGACGTGAATGCCTGTGCGTATCGAATGAGCGTACGATAGGTATGCTACAGCTAAGATGCCGTCGACAAATTTTGAGTTCGGAGCGCGCCTCTGATATCCTCTCACTTTCAATGTTATGAATGATTTTGCCGGAATCGTGACGTACTAACAAAGCCAACCAAACCAAAACAAAAATCCGAGCATACCCAACTTAAAGCCACTAAACACCAAAAAGTGAACCGCGAATAACTAACAAACAACCAACTACAACAAAAGTATATCTAACTCGATATACCCAGCACACAAACTGGAAGCTCGAATCTCCGGCCGATTATTGATAGCATGTAATTCATATTCGAATGGAATCTTACAAGCATTTAATAAGTATACATAGACATATAGCCATGAAAATATTTCTACTTAAAAAGTGTCCAAAACCAAACCACAGAACTTTCAGATAAAAAAAATCTCAACAAAGAGCAAACAACACGATCAAAAAGAAATAAACCAGCAGAAAATCATAATTTTACCACCCACTCCCCTACCCAAGTTGAATCATAACTGTCGGCAGACACGCCTTTAAAGATCAATCCGATAAAAACCAAAAGATAACACACGGACTCCTAATCATTATTCATATCAGCGTAAGCATTATCCACACAGACACTAGTTGTCTTGAGAGAGTTTCTTGCTGATTGAATCACGGGAAGACGGCACGTAGCACACCAAAAAAAAAAAAAAGAGAAGAAGTGAGAAAATAAAATAAGCCGATAAAGGAAACTCATATGCAAAAAACCTACTCTTTCACCACGAATCCTTAAATAAACACCCTGAATAACAAAAAACACAAAAACAAATAGATAGCACCAATAGGGCGAAAAAAAAAGAACATGGTACACACGGAAAATTCACTTGAGTGAGAATATTTATCTTGGGGCTAAAAAACGGTGATTCTTGTATTTAGTTTTTTCTTTTGTCCGGTAATACATATAGATTTGAATTGTGCTGTAATTATACTAAAATAACACAAAATACTGTTCTTCTGAATGGTCATGGTGAATCTTTCAACAAGATATAGTAATAAAAATCCTGCGTCTCCTCCTCTGCTCCTTCTTCTCTTCTCTCTTCTCTCATCTCTTCTTCTTCTCTTTCTCGTCTCCTCTCGTCATCAACTCTCTCTGAGATAAAGACAGGCCTTAAAGTACTGTGGGCGTTATCGTGATTATGGGAAACCATTTCCATCGTGGGGTATCTGGGGGCCCACAAGCTTTCCGTCAAGACCACGTTTATACTTAATTATATATTTTTATTATATTTATATTTTTAAGGCCTTTTTATTCACAATAAATTTGCTCTGTTTATAATAATTAAACATTGAGCTCTCATACGGACACAGAACTCTACAACAACACGGATAAGAAAGAAATGAGGACTAGAATCACCTGTGTTAACCAAGAAACTTAGTACCAAACACCTAAACAAAAGACAAAAAAATAAATATATAATACAATATATATTCTTCACAGAAAAAAGACCATTTCTAGTTAAGTAGTCGTGAGCACGCAGACCCCACGGATCCAAACTAATCTCTGTTTTTACGTACCCTGCCACACAATCCACAAAGAACCCTCTTCTCTGAAAGAAACTCCTTCGTAATAGGTGATAACTGAGAAGCCAGCCCTCAAACAGGAAGGCCCCTACCACACAAGTCGGACTAAAAAAAAACGTGAAAATCAAAGAAACACAGCTACAAGCTACGAGTTATCAGATCGGTATATTAACGTGATCTAGAAGACATGCTACAAATGATACGCGTAACATCTATAACGATTGTATGTATTTATAGTTAAAACTCTTGCTTCTTACGCCAGCTAAAGACGGCCGAAAGGTTAAAGAATCGGACTGATGAAAAGTCAGTCGGGTTTCGCTCCCGGCAAGAATAGTTGCTAAGTCTAGCCACACTGAATAGACGTGAAATGTCGAAACACAGTGTGTGTGTATGACTATATATATATATATATATATATATATATATATATATATATCTGACAGGAAGAGAGACAGAGTTGGAAAGTTGTGCAGCATATCTCTCTCTCTCTCTCTCTCTCTCTCTCTCTCTCTCTCTCTCTCTCTCTCTCCTCTCTCTCTATATATAAAGAGAGACAGAGAGAAGAGAAACACACACAACAGTGACAGACAGTGTGTGTGTTGTGTGTGCAAAATAGCGTAAAAGTGGGGAAAATCTTTCGTGTAGCCATAATTCCTGTCCAGTGCCAGCTGTTCATGTTCAAGAATCGAAAGATTAAAAGAATAAACGAATAAACGAATAAAAGAATAAAAGACAATAAAGATGAGAGTAAAACGAAAACCTGCAAGTTGCAGATGCCCGGATGGAAAGATCAAAAGGGCCGACACCGACACCGACGTCGCTGACGCGCCTAACAACTCTGAAATTTGAGACGACCTTTTTTTTAGATTTTTCTTTTTTTCAAAAATAAACCCAAGAAAAAATAATAATAAATTAATTAATTACAAACGAAGTCAGTACGTCCCCGCAGTGGTGCAGATCAAAGGGAAACAGGTGTAGGGCGTGATGAGTGAGGTGTGGGTTGGTTGCCGGGTTGGTTGGAGGTTGGTGATGGGACAGTTTTCGAGAAGGTAAAAAAAAAGCAGAGAAATTAAGTTTTTACGTTGTGAAAATAAAGATGGCGTGTTGCAGTCCCCCAACATCTTTTTTTATTTCTTTTTTTTTTCTATCCCCCCCCCCCCAATTAAATATAATATGATTAAATATTAACAATATGTTGATGAAAGAGGCGGGTAATAACGATATGAATATAGGTGTTAACTCAACTATAATCCACTTGTGTGCCTAACACACACACACACATATATATATATATATATATATATATATATTATATATATATAAATATATATATATATATATATATATATATATATATATATATATATATGAGAGTACGTAAATAAACACTGTGTTTATTTGATATGGCTTTTAGCCGACAATTTTTGGAGGATATGTGCTTAATTGAAGTCATACCTAATTTTTGAAAATTAATTAGTTAATGAATTTAGGCGGGCATATATGTTCAAATGTAACATCTTATTCAATGAACACACGTGTGATCGGCTGCAATTAATCGGTACCTCGATTAATTCAGTGGATTTAACCCTGAAGATCCTTATGGTGAAACTCGAGTAGGTTTCTATTGTATCCATTTCTTTGATAAATATATATATATATATATATATATATATATATATATATGCAAGGTGTCCATAAAGTTCTGTATAAGTTTTTAAATGTATCAACAAAGATGGCGTTCAAGTTGAAGAGTGATAATCAAAAAGTACATCAACAATAAAACGTCAAGAGTTGAACTTTTATGCTAAAAGATTTGATCATTCGTTCAATGTGAGTTATAAAATATTCAATTTTAAAACTGTTTCAAGACTTTGTGAATACCATACACACATTTTCCTGTTTTATACTAACATACCATTACATTTACATTATATATATATTATATATATATATATATATATATATATATATATATATAATTCTTTATACTTTATTCTTCTACTCGGGTTTCCTCTGGGATCCAGCCGGGTATCTGCTTATTCCCCCTCTTCCCCCTTTCCTCCTCTCTCTCTCTCTCTCTCTCTCTCTCTCTCTCTCTCTCTCTCTCTCTCTCTCTCTCTCTTTCTGGCTTCCATCTTGTTCTTTTTTGTTATCATGGAACAACACGGAGACATTTTCCCAGTGTATGTTTCATTATTTCCATGATTACATTTTTATTTTCCGATACATTTTTAACTCACTGGGAAGAAGAGTTGTCATGAACATCTATTCCCCCCCTCTTCCCCTCACTCTCTCTCTCTCTCTCTCTCTCTCTCTCTCCTCTCTCTCTCTCTCTCTCTCTCTCTCTCTCTCTCTCTCTCTCTCAATGAACGTTTATGAACCTTTTCTAAATATTTCCAAACTCAACTCATTCAAAAACATCTATCACTTTTTGAACAGCAAAAATCTTTTTTCCTTTACTGCTGTAGGGAATTATCTTACACTGTTATCACATTCTCCTGAAGAAGGTTTTCATATAAACCGAAACATTTGAACGTCGGCATTACTACCAATAATAAACTCCAATCCAGTGTAACATACCGTGTTTGTCTACATTTTCCAAATA
>CM042161.1:20151346-20226346 GCA_023376005.1 Doryteuthis pealeii | reverse complement strand
GAAAAATGAAAAATGAAAAAATATAAATTCAATACTCTAAAAAAGTGATTTTAAAATTTTAAAGTTATTTTCTTAAAACTCAAAAAATAGATAATGTAGCAAGTTTTTTTTTTTTTCGTAGTATTAAAAAATATTTTTCTTTAAACTGGTGCAAAAAGAACTTATTCTATCTAAGTTAAACTGAGTTTTTTACTACCTTAAAAATTTCAAGGTCAAATTTACATGTCTTCCAACATTAGGGACTAACTTGAAAATTTAACAAAAGCTAGCCCTAAATTTTATCTTTGAAAAATCTAAGTTAAAAAATGCGCTATAACGTGCTACATATTTTCAAAGAATTTTAAAGATTTTCAAAAATCGCCAATTTCAAGTATGGATGACAAAACGTGCCGAAATCTCTCCCAGTCCAAATAAATATGTCAATCGCAACAGAGAAAAGTCTTTTTGTCTACACTTCCAAGAATAAATATCTTTAAAGATATTGAATTGAATATCCCAAGTTTAACTTTTACTTTGAAATATCCGGATGTGAAAACATACGAGATAGTAATTTTGAGATACCATAAAAATTTGGTCAGAAAAGATTAGATAAATTGATGTAACCCGGTCAACAAAAAATAGGAGTTATGTCCCTTATATATATATATATATATATATATATATATATATATATATATATATATATATATATATATATATATCGTAGTATCTTGAGTTTAATTTGTTTCGTTCGTAAATCAACGTGACTTGTCCGTTATAGTACAGAGGTTCACAAAGCAAAACTTCACTTGTACATACATTTGGATTATCCTCTTGGTAAAAGCCATAAACGACTTTCTATCATAAATATATAGGCATTGACATTACATTCTGGGGGAAAATAAATCTTCTAATTATAAAACACAGAACTCATTGAAGTCTTTTAATTTTAAAGTTGTTCGCAAGGAAAGGTACATTTTGTCGATTCTAGATTAAACTGGATAGCCCATGAATTATGTAAGTACTGTAGCTAGATAAATTTTGAATCAGTTCGTTAGATTCAAAATAACGGGGGTTAAGTGGAAAATTACCTTAACCGTTATGGTTATGAATGATTTATGGTAACTTTCGTTTGACGCTTCGAAAAATGCGCCAGTAGAAGCGTGAGACAAAAGTTTTAGTTTTAGTTGCAGCTAGAAATTCAGAGTGAGCGGACGCGAAAGCCTATCTCACCGAGATGTCGCTTCTCACCGCGCGGTTGAATTTTTAGATCGGGGTTGTTTAATAAAAGTTATAAACAAACAAAAACCAAAGTCTTGTTAATTCATTAAAACAAGAGATGACCAGCGCGGACAAGAAAGAAGAAAGCAACCAACAGGAGCAGCCCTGAAGAAGATGGCGGCCAACTAGTTAGCAAGCAAATGAGAAAATAAGTAAGAGCCCTCTAATCCTCCCCTCATACTCTGTATCTCTGTCTCTGTCTGTCTGTCTGTCTGTCTGTCTGTCTCTCTCTCTCTCTGTCATTATATAATATAGCCGATGTAATGGGTATATAACAATAGTTTTACTGTTCTTGCCAAATGCATGCAGTAATTTCTGACTATGCCTCTGTATGATTTTCAAACTATCAATTAAAATGAAGTCATTATGAACGTGTTTACATTAATAAAATAAAGTGGGTGACAAAAGGTCAGTACAGAAGTTCAAAAAGTAAAACTTCACGTGTTTATAAATGTCAATCTTGATTTTCTTAAAGAAGAACCGGGGGGGGGGGGGGTTTAAAAAAAATCAAGACTCCAATATGAAAAAAAAAAAAAGGTCCTTTTAAAAGGAAAAAGCCGGTATTGCCGCTTTGAAATCACCAATTAAGCAAGCTGCGTTTAATTTGAACACTTTTTAAAAATCTTCAAATAACACAACAAAAAATAAAAAACGAAAAACGAAAAGCAATTCGTTGAGTGATTGAAATTAAAACGAATTCCAAATGAAGAGATATTTTGAAATCAAGCGAAATATTCTCTTTGATCCAACAGAGTTTATTTATAACCCACCTTCTTTCAATTTAACCACCCCCAGGGCAATAATCTCTAATCTTCTTTTGCTTTCAGCCCCACCAATCCTCAGTAACTAAATCATATATCGTTGATGTAAAACGGAACCTTTAGTTTCTGCAATTCTAATAGTGTTCAATTTGTGTATTGCGAGCAAAGTTCAAATTCGAGTCGTGTTGTTTTCATCCACGAAGAAAAATAATTTTATTTCATCCAATAGTTCGAGGAATGATCCATGTTTTACTAGGATATATATATATATATATATATATATATATATATATATATTATATATAATGAACGGCGAGAGAGTGCTGGGGGTCCGTGCTGACAGCACGACTTGATGATAATGATATACATATATACGGGTAATATTCTCTCTCTCTCTCTCTCTCTCTCTCTCTCTCTCTCTCTCTCTCTCTCTCTCTCTCTCTCTCTCTCTCTCTCTCTCCGTCTGTCCGTGTAAAATTTTGAATGAATCTGACGATATAAGAAAAGGCGAGCGTATGGAAACTCAAATTGACTTTATGGACTTATTCTTATTGAGAAACATATCAATTTGATATCCTTTTCACAAACACATACACACATGTGCGCGACACACACACACTCACACACACACACACACACATATATATATATATATGTGGTGTGTGTGTGTGTGTGTGTTATTATATATATATGTATATATTTAAAATGCCTATAACACTTTTCCTACAATTCTCCTCCTCCCAGCCCCCACCCTTTAATATAATTTTCTACGAGTTCTTCTCGTACTTACACTCACTACCAACTTGAAAAAAAGAACTGGAACATCACCCCTGATGATGATTCTTCGAAGTGCCGAAAGTACTTGGGATAAAAACTTTGGTGGACTAATCCACGGATTCCATCCAAATGCAAAAAAAAATGGCCAGAAAGCTTCATATGATCGTTAATAAAATTGTTAAACAGGAGACGTATTCTTTTGTTTAATTCTACATGTATAAATGTATATACTCATATATTATATATATATATAATATATTAATATATATACATGTGTGTATACACACATATATATATACACATACACAACGACATTTATAAACATATGTACACCTATAAAGTACATATATATATATATATATATATATATATATATATATATATATATATATATATATTTATAGGTGTGCATATGTTTATAAATGTCGTTGTGTATGCGTTCAATGAACATTCAATGTCGGTGTCTGTGTAAACAGATTTTATTTACCTACACATGTGGGTGGGGTGGGGTGAGAAACGTAACGAGAAGACAGATCTGTATTTTCCCGCCTTTATTTATTTCTTCTTTCTTTTGATTTTTTCTTTATTTCTTTCTTTCACTCTCTTTCCTTCTCATTTATCAATTGTTTCTTCTTCTTCTTCTTCTTCTTCTTCTTCTTCTTCTTGCTACTCTTTCTTCATCTTCTAATTCTTCTCAACTTTTTCTGTCTACTCTATCTTCTTTACTTACTTCTTCTGATCTCTTTTAACCACACAACTCTTTCTATTATCGTTTTTCTTCTAATTTTCTTTCATTTTTAATCACATTCTTCGTCTGCTATTGCAACGTCTTCTTCTTCTTCTTCTTCTTCTTCTTCTTCTTCTTCTTCTTCTTCTTCTTCTTCTCTTCTTCTCTTTCTTCTTTCTCTCTCTCTCTCTCTCTCTCTCTCTTTCCTTCTGTTTTTCTCTCATCTCTTTTTCTCTTCTCTTTCCTTCTTCTAATGCAACCCCTTCTTTCTATCTTCCTACTCTTTTTCCACCTACTCATCCTTCTCCTCCTTCTCCTCCTCCTTCTTTACCTCTTCTTCAACTCCTACACCCGAATCTTCATCTATTTCTTCTACTGTATCCTCTATTTCTCCCTTTCTTTCTCCCTTTCCTTCTTTTCCTTCACTAAATGAGGGTAGGGGGTGGATGCGTACAGACGAACGAGACTCCAAAAGCAAGAATCATGTTTGCAAAGTACCCCCTCCCCAACCCCAAACTCTATTTGCATAATCAAAAGTGCCGTCTTTTTTCTCATCCTCGACAGATTTCATGTTATTCTCCGCGACCCCGGCAAGTCGTTAGGTTCACCGTCGCGGCTTGACCCCAACGCTTGGGTACGATTTAAGTTCGCGGTCAGGGAGACGCAGACCGACCCAGACGTTAACAAAACACCTCCCCTTACTTCGTAGGACCAACACATAAACAAAACACACAAAATATCTGAAATCTCGAGAGAAAACTGGGCGGTAACAGTACACGTGCAGTTTTTTCTTCTTTCTTTCTTTTTTTCTTTTGCGGATAGAACGGACCAAGTTCAGCGTGCGAGCAATTCCTTGCTATTTCGATCTCTCCCCCCCTTATCAAACCATCCGAGTAAGACGAACAAGACATGCTGGACACTGATAGGGAAACAAAGACGAACTCATAAGTGACGTTCTCCAGTAGACACCTACACAGAGATACGCCAGTGTAGGCCGACCAAAAAACCTACATTAATCAGGTCTGTATTGATTATTGATGCTGCGGGGAAGACCTACCAGGGATGATGACCTGTAGGGATGGTTGAAGAGAGAGAGAGAGACAGAGAGAGAGAGATAAAGACAGAGAGACAGAGAGAACGAGAGACAGAGAGAAAGAAGAGAGAGAGAGAGAGATGGATATACTTGTTGTAAGCTTGATATGATGATGATAACGACGAAGATAATGATGATGATGAAATAGTCCTATGCAACACACTCTAATGCTTTAATATGAACTTTGGGCTAACAAAATCTGCTAAAAAAAACTCTCGTGTTTAATACGCAATTGACTCTTTAAAATCTGTAACTGCTAAACGTAACCCTAATTTAACATTTGTTTAACTTTTTTTTCCTTTTTGTCTCTAAAATAAGAATCTATATTTTGACTTTTGATGAAGGCTCATGGTGTAATGGTTATAGTCGTAGGAAATGAACTCCTCGACCTGAGTTCAAATGCTGGACGAGGCTGCTTGCATTTTACATAGTGCTAATACCCTTGGGAAATGTATGCATCCAACAATTCTCTCTACAGTTATGGGTAAATAGTAGGGTAGACAGGGCTCTTTAACCAGTCTAGAAGAAGGAAAACTCTGAATTCAAACCTGTTAAACTCTGCTGGAGAAATTGACCATGTGCCACATCCTGTCACATCCTGCTCGTACAGAGGGGTTGATATATAATATTATATAATATATATATATATATATATATATATATATATATATATATATATATGACTTCTGGAAATTGCCATGTTCTTTAAATTAAACAATCCTAAGGACATTGCTCTTATAAAAATCTCGCCATAATGTGCCATCGTTATGATTACATACATACATACATGCAAATATGAGAATAATCGTTTTTGCCGGTTCATTTTTTCATATTACATAAAATAATATAGGGGGGAGTAGACCTCATAAAAAATATTTCCCTAATATATTTTAGAAAAAAACTATTTCAGACATATATTCATCCAAAGGTAAGTAATTATGGAAATTTTCGTGAAAATTGGACCATTAATTTATTTTTCATAGAATTAAAAAAAAACCTTAGTTATAACTTGTTTTTGGCTACGTTAAATTTCAATTGATTTAACGGTGCAAAAATGTAAACATTGTTTTTCGTTTATAATTTTCATTATTTTTGTAAGCCGAAAATTTTTTTTTAAATCATTAGAAGTTTGTTTAATGCTTCTTCTTTCGAGTGAATAAAAAAATTCAAGATAATATTAACCTTTATGCAAGTTTTATTATGTTAAATATAGTGGGGGGGGTAAATTTCACGGGAAAAATTGGTGGTACCCACGGAAAACTTCAATATAGACAACATTTACGCTTGTGAAAAAAAGTATGATATTTAGGAGTCTATAGGCATTCATTTGGCCGCTTTTTTTTCACCATCGAAATTATTCACGAAATCAAAAAACTAGAGCCATATTGGCCTTTGAGCCCGTAACCTAATAGTATTGTTGTTCCAAAACGATAATAATGTCAATTATATAAATATAATGAATACAAGTTCACTTAAGTGATTCTTGGAAAGTTTATGGTAAGCATCGTACTTACGACGGTCCTTTTCTATTTCTTCTATCTGTTGAATTATAGGGAGCGACGAAATTTACGCGCGATCACCCAAGGGATGCTGGTTGTAAAAGAGGAAGATTTCTACCTTCAATTTCTAGCGCCGAAAATTGCAGGTCTGTGATTGGTTGGATTGAAAAGAGGCACGTCGACCAAGGGAGACAACCCAACCTACCTTAG
Source organism: Doryteuthis pealeii (assembly GCA_023376005.1). Lineage (NCBI taxonomy): Eukaryota > Metazoa > Mollusca > Cephalopoda > Myopsida > Loliginidae > Doryteuthis > Doryteuthis pealeii. The sequence goes on along the minus strand of CM042161.1, from coordinate 20,220,019 downwards.
ATATATTTCTTACACTATCAGAAAATGCCAAAATATATATATTTATAAATATACTGAGTATACTTTTATATACAATAATATATGTTCGCATACCTTGCATCATTGCATGAACTCTTACAGCACAATATAATTAGGTTGTTGTAAAAGTTTTCAGTGTTGGAGACAGTGGTGTAATGGTTAGAGTCGTAGGAAATGGACACGTCGACCCGTGTTCAAATCTTGAACGAAGCTACAGTTCACATAGCGCTAATACCACTTGGGAAAAATATATTGGGTCAGTAAAATGGTAATTCCTGTGTATAAAGTGAGTGAGGGAGAGGCTCTCCGAGAGTCACCCTTAAGATACCAGATATCTTCTCCAGCACGCCGGTAAGTCCCTTAAACTCAACTTTATACAAAGGAAGGACTTTATATTGTTATTCATTGTTTCATGTGCTGGTTAATAAATTGTTAGAATTAAACGAAGTATTAATTCATTTATTTGTTGCTGTTCGCCTTAGAATTAAATGCTATACTAACACAATACTCGAAGTCATATAATTGAGTATGAATTATTGGTATAGTTAAAGAATACTTGAAACCATAAGTGTGCAAATTACTTAGCAACAGACCCCCCCCCCCCGGGCGTCGTAAAAATTAATTTTTAAAACACATTGCCTGAGAGGGTGGGAGTTAAAAATTCAATGTCAAGGGTTTGTATCATAAGTAAGACAAATCCTCATATTTATCAAAGGAGTAAAAAAAAGAAATAAAACAATTTGAAATGAAAACTGAGTCCCGTTCCTCTCAAATAAAATGTTGCGTGCATGTAATAATCAAACAATTATTTTGAATATTTTCCACATCAATTTTACACAAAATCGTTGTTATTTATTTATTTGTAAACTTTTTAGTTAACTTCTTGTTACTGTAAAAAAAAAATTTAAAAAAAGGACGAGAGTAAAAAACAATTTTTAAATTTGCTTACACAAATTTTGGGAGTATATAGCATAAGAATATTGTGACGTAAACTGTGACGTAGAGCTATGAGGTAGTTTTTGTTACAGACAGAAATACAGACAATCTCCATTATTAATAGAAATAGATTAGACAGGAATCATTTATTTTATATAATTGTGCGCACACACGATTATAGGAAAATAACCGAAAAAAATACAATTTCAAAAAATACACAGTAACATTGAACATATAAATAGTTTTGATTGTAATGAAAAACTCGTTGGATTAAGTAGGTACTCACCCAATCCATTCACCACGGGTAGGATGTGACACAAAGTTGCTAGTATGGAGCACCCATTGAGGATCGAATTCGCTATTACACAAGAAATGGATGTGCAAGACTAGCTTACTAGCCATTACACTAAAATAGGACACCCAAGTCAATCAAATATGTTGAATACCAAGGTAGGAAGAATATATTGATTCATTATTCATTTTCTGTTTTCACAACACACACACACACACACACACACACACACACACATACACATACATATATATATATATATATATATATATATATTATTAGAAATTTGAAAAAACAAGTGTTCCAAAAATAAGATGAATTTATTTATCGACGCTTAAACGTTTCGGTTTCTTTAAACCTTCTTCAGGATGTATTATGAGGTGAAGAAATTGATGGATGTATTATAGATGATGAGATAAAAAAATCTTAAAATTTTATTTGTTGAAGCATCGATAAATAAATTCATCTTATTTTTGGAACACTTGTTTTTTTTTTTTTCAAATTTCTTAATATTGTCGGATTTATTTCCATATTTACTCCCATATATATATATATATATATATATATATATATATATATATATATGAGCTTAAGTAAACAAACAAATGTGTTTATTTTTGTTTTTTTTATATGGCTTTAAGCCGACAATTTTTGGAGGATATGTGCTTAATTGAAGTCATACCTGATTTTGAAAATTAATTAGTTAATAATTAATGAATTTAGGCGGTCGAAATGTACATTCAGGGATTGACATTTTCTCGATTTGTTTAGCCTTACACTTGAATATATATACCCGCCTAAATTCATTAATTATTAACTAATTAATTTTCAAAATTAGGTATGACTTCAATTAAGCACATATCCTCCAATATATATATATATATATATATATATATATATATTATATATATATATATATATATATATAATGTATGTCAGTGTCTGTGTTAATGGTTATTGGCACGTAGTTATGTAATTTCACTCTGACATAAGGTTTCTTCCTTCTTGTCTGCATATTATCCACCCGTTCCACCCGTCATACTCACTCCACCCCCACCCCCAAAGTAACTTCTAAGGGGAAAAATCCTCTTGGCAAAGGGGAATGCCCCGATCAGGTGATACCCATATCAAAATCCAACTCAGCCACAGTGAATGGCGTGATATTTCGACTTAAATAATATCACCCCACCCAGTTAAAACATCCGGGGACTTTTTTATTCGAGTAAATAAAAAAAGGAATGAAGAATTAAAGGAAAAGATGGGGAAAAGGGTTGGTGTTGAATTGGGCAAATGGGAAAAAGAAAAAAGAGAAAAGAGTGATGAATTGGAAATGAATTGAGAAAGAAAGAAAGAAAGAGAGAAAGAAAAAGAGAAAGAAGCAAGCAAACAAACAAGCAAAAAGAAAGAAAGAAAGAAAAGAAATGAACAAACGAATGAAAACAAGAAGGAAGAGAGAAAGAAAGGCAGTTAGTAAAGAGAGGAGGATACTTTAAGAAGAAAAGGAAAGAAAGGAAATAATACACAAAGAAAGAAAAAGAAAGAAAGAAGAAATCGAACATTGAAAGAAAGGAATTAAAAAAAACGAAAGAACAGAAAGAAAGGAAGGAAAGAAGGAAGAAACGTAGGCTGTTGGAAAGGGGGGGCGGGAGAAAGATAAAAAGAAAGAAAGAAACGACCACACAAAAAAAGAAAGGAATGAAGAAATGAGTGAACAAATGAATGAAGGAAGGAATGAAGAAAGAACAAAGAAAGAAAGGAATAAGATAGGTAGGAAGGGAGGGGAAGTAAATAAGAAAGAAATGAAAAAACAATACACGAAGAAAGAAAGAGAGAAAGAAATGTATAAACGAATGAAGCAAACAAGGAGAATGAGAGAAAGGTGGGTTGTTAGGAAGGAGTGGAGAAAGAGAAAGAAAGAAAGAAAGAAAGAAAGAAAGAATGAATGAATGAATGAAACGAATGAATATACAAAGAAAGAAAAAAAAGAAAGGATTGAAAATAGAAAGAAAAGAATGAACAAAATGAAAGAACAAAGAAAGAAAGGAAGGAAAGAAGGAAGAATCGTATGCAATTAGAAAAGGTAGGAAGAAACAATGAATGGGTTAATAAATTTAATTTTGCTCACCTAAAAAAAAGTAGTGAGTAACAAATAACTGTCGACTGAGGCTGTAGAATAAACCGACTGCACCTATACAGAGTGGTAAGATTCTACACCACCCCCACCCCCCCCCCAATGGAGACATCTTTTGGCTTTGGCCTAACTCTAACCTCTAACGCTAACCCTAAACCCCCAAGTTAAAATTAACAGTTTTATTATAAAATGTGTGGGTTGTTTTTCTGGGTCACCGGTATACAGTGTGACCCAGAAAAAACAGAACCCAATTTATTTATTTATTTTCCCATTAAACTAACCCCAACCTAACCCTAATCCTAACCCTAACCCTAACCTTAACCATAAACCCCCATAGTTAAAAACAGTTTTATTACAAAATTTGTGGGTTCTGTTTTTTCTGGGTCACCCTAATTTTGACACCTTTGTGCAAGTTCAGCCCAACCCGTAATGCTTGACAGAATCCTTCTGGCTAAGCATTCCATTACATGCAACACTTCACTTTGGCCCTTACTTGGGCTAGACGGTTGGTTAGAGAGGCCCGCTCCGATCAATCGGCTGGTCATGTCAAGCCTTAGAACCTATATGATAATCCTGACCCTGTTTCTCTTATGGCAATCCCCAACCCTTTTTATCGTGTATGTGCTAGAAAGTGGCAACTGAGGGTCTTAGTGTCTTGGGTCGGACCTTAAACTGCATCTAGGGGTTCTAATTCTGGACTTCGAAGGATTATGGGGTACCTTTTTGCTATTATTACTACAGATCCACTCTGACCGGAAGTGGTAGTACGTGTTAGGGTATAATCAATGGGTTAATTAGATTTTTTTTATTTAAATGTTTAAAAAAATCATATTTTTAAAATAGCAAAAATATGCGCCCCCTGCGTGCAAGTATTTAAAGTTTAATGTAATAAAATATCGTTTTAAATTAGAAAGAATAACGAAACTAAATAAGAACGAATATAAAAATATTACACTTATTTTAACCTTATTTTATTTGATCTTTATATAAAATTATACATAGGATTGCTTTTAATATATTTGAGAATAACATGATGCTATTAGAAATCAGAAACAGCAAATAATTATTTATTAAACCCAGTTTTGTTAAAATCATTATGCAAATTATTCCCGTCATATACTGTAAATATTTATAATATATAAGACAAATTTCAGTATTTTAAATGCATTGATAATATGGGCAGTTTTGAGGAAAATCTAACTCAGCTAGACTTTAATAGAGACATCGTTAATAAATAAGATGCTAATTAAGATTAGATAATGACTATTTCATAATCGTTGAGAACATAACTTAAATAACTAAGGAAATTGTGACGTAGTTTCTGTTACAGACAGAAAGTGGCATAATCTCCATTATAATACGACAATTTAAATACCCAGCAAGAATTAATAAAACAAACAATTTTCGGCATAAAATAACCCAATAGGGGTTGACATGCTGTAAAATCCATCCATCCATTCAACTAACAATTCATGGTCATACGAGTTTAAATCTCGAAGTCAGCGGGGAATGCGCTAAGTCTTTTTTTTTAAAGCACATGAAATAAATCGCGTAGACTGTCGACAAGACAACAAAGTCAGTCGAGTACACACCTGCTTCCAAAGTAGGGGTGCTAACTTTACTTTCGTTTTCACACACCGACCCCAGACGCCACCAGTCAGTAAATATAGCCGCTGACCAACGAGATCTTTAAGTTGGAGGGGGCGGGGTGAGGGAAGACGAGTTAGCTATTAATCGTGTTGAGTAAGATGGCTCAGAGGTTTGGGAGTGGGGGGTTCAGTTGTAAATATATCCTTTTTTTTTCCTCTTTTTTATTTATTTATTTTTTTCCTTTTTGCGGTTGGGGGTGAGTGATGTTACCAAAAGGGGACCGGAAGATTGCAGCAAAATAATATCCAGGTGGTATGAGCGGCACACCTGTACCAATATATACGTGCCGGTAATTGGTGACCCGAGTCTAAACCGAGAAATCATTTTTTTTTTCTGAAAAAGTACTGAACCATCAAAGCAGAAAATGAAATCAAAAGAAATCTGAAAGAAATTTAAAAAATGTGGAACGTCATGACAGTTGTGACAATGGTTCCTGGAGCACTGGGAACGATCCCGAAAGGCTTAGTAAAAGATAGTGTTGTAGTTTTGTTTTACGGCATATCAATCTCGGTGAGTCATTTAATGCCGGCAAAGTTTTTGTAGTGATAGTTTAGTAGAAATTTTGTTAAACTCATTTTTTTTTTTATTTAAAATTTTCTATTTAACCCATAAATGGGATCCTAACAGGTACTTCAACTCCGGGTCAAGTTGGACCTGGGAGCAATGGTGATGAAGGGGTACCCCACATTCCTCAAACCTCCAAAACTGGAACTTCCCCATCAGATAGAGTTTAACGTCATTCCTAAGATAAGACCCTCAGCCACCGCCTTCTAACACATATAAGTTTTTTTTAAGTTGGAGCTTGCCATAAGGGTAATATGGTTGGGACAATCATATAGGTGCTAGGGCTTGGCATGACCAGCCGATTGATCGAAAGGGACCTCTCCGACTGATCTTCTATCCTAAGGGCCAAAATGGAGTGTTGCATGTACTGGACTTCTCATCCACCAGGATTCCATCCTTAAGCATCACAGGTCGCCCCACGACCAACAGGTGGCTAAATAGGGGGCTTAGCAAAAGAGATAGAGATATTGGAAATCAGGGTAAAACAGAAATCCAATGAGGCAGGCCAGTTTTTATTGCTATGAAAACTCAAAATATCCAAATATTAGTATGGAGGTGAGTGGTGTAATAGTCAGAATTGTAGGAAATGAACGTGTCGACGCAAGTTCAAATCCTGGACGAGGCTGTTTACATTTCATATAACGCTAATACACTTGGGAAATGAATCTATGTACTCTCCCTTCAGCTATGGGTAAGTAATAGACCGGCTGGGCTCTTTAACCTTGGCTTGATAACCAGTCTAGGAGAAGGAAAATTTTGAATTCAAAACTATTAAACTCCGCTTAAAAATTGACCTTGTCACATCCTGCTCGTTCGGAAGGGTTGGTATATATATATATATATATATATATATATATATATATATATATATATATATATATATACTTCAAGAATTATGATAAGGAAGGAAAAAATGAAATAACATATCTACCAATAAAAAAAAGTATCTATCAAAAATATGAAGGGTTGGTTAATATTTTTCACAGTTGTACGGTTTCAAGTATTTCTAATACTGATAATTGGTTTTAAGTAATTATTTCTAGTCAATAATCGTCATTTGTTTGCACACAGTTATAAGGTTTCAAGTAAGTAGCAATAATAATCCTTAGTAAACAATTATAGCTTTAAGTAACTATTCTTAATACATATGATTTAGTTGTATGGCATCAAGTATTCCTATTGAATATGAATAATTTCTAAACATCTATTTAACTCATAGATGAGACCCTAACAGGTACTACCACTTCGATGGGTAAGCAGGGTTCCACTCTTTTTAGGAAATCATTTTCCAGGACATTTCCAAGTGTACTGAAAAGACTCGCTGTCACTTAATTATTTAAAACTCAGTATGTTTTCCCATAGTTAACGCCCAATGAAATAATCTTTTTTAACAATCTCAAGTTGTCCATTCCAGTAAGATGCCCTCGTTCTATCATTTGATTACAAATAACAGGCGTTTCGATATTACAGGATAAAACTGAATCAGGAGTGAAGGAATTCCATTTGTTCTGTACGTCACAATAAACTGCATTCATTGGTGAGTATACAGTTCTGGAGTCATGGGGAGTACGGAGTATGGATTTACCCTTTAGATTATATATATATATATATATATATATATATATATATATATATATATATGGTTTGGAGGTTGATTTTGAAGGCTATCAATGCAGGTGTAAAGAAAGAATAATAAGGTAACAACGGTGTTGTGTGTTAACCTATATTTTATTCTTGAATTTTCGAGATAAAATCTCTTTTTCAGAAGATCATTGGAACTGAAGTCTTGTTATGGCATTTCTAGATAAATGAAATTTATTTTTGTTGAAAATGATGGTATTTTTTTATAACTGTAATCTCGTGTTGTATGTTTACATTCTTTACACCTGCATTGTGATAGCCTTCAAAATCAACCTCCAAACCAATATATACACAATGCTTCAAGCAAATTATAAAACTCTCTCTCTCTCTCTCTATATATATATATATATATATATATATAGTCATCCAGAGACACCGTGTTTCGACGTTTCAAGTATCTTCCTTGTGGCTAGACTTAGCAACTACTTCAGCGAAGATTTAACTGATAAATACATACATCGGTATATACAGGATATGATCACCAGAGAGCTCGAACCCATAAATAACAGACGAGCCTTTGCTTTACGCTAACGGTGAAAGTCAGTTAAAGTCCCTTCTAGAGAGCTCTATCGGGTTTTAAGAGCATAATATATATATATATATATATATATATATATATATATATATGCGTGTGTGTGTGTGTCTGTCTGTCTGTCTGTCTGTATGTATGTATGTATGTCTTTATAATACACACACCCATATATATATATATATATATATATATATATGTGTGTGTGTGTGTGTGTGTGTGTGTGTGTGTGCCACAGCAATAAGCATTGCCAGTTTTCCTCTTATTTTGTTGTTTCCGTTTTCTTCTTTCAATACAAATTCCACCAAAGTCTGATGTGTTCTTTCTTTCTGTCTCTTTTTCTTTTTTCTTTTATATACAATACTTGATTTTGTTCTTTTTAAGATTCTTCTACCTCATAATAGAAGAAGAAAGAATGAAAGAAAGAAAGAAAGAAAGAGAAATACTAAGATAAGAACAAGAAGTGTCGAAAAAGAGGTGCAGTGTATAAAAAAGAAAGAAAAAAAAGAACAAAGTGCGAAAACGAAAAATTAAATAAAGAAAATATGTGGAGAGAATTATAGAAATAAGAATTGTAGAAATCGAAAGTTAAGGAAGAAGTGTAGAAAAAAAATCAGGAAAAGGAAAGAAAGAAAAGAAAACCAAAAAAAGTTGTAAAAGTGTGGAAAGAAGAAAAAGGAGAAAGAAATCGAGAGGGGCGTTAATATAAAAGGAAAGAGAAAAAGAAAAAAATATAGAGGAACTTGTGCAGGTGTAGGGATGGGGTGAAGAAGAAGAAGAAGAAGAAGAAGAAGAAGAAGAAGAAGAAGAAGAAGAAGAAGAAGAAGAAGAAGTGCAACAAGTTGGGAAAGAAGCGTTTTACAAAAAAGGAGTAGGGTATAAATAGAAAGAAAGAAAGAAAGAAAGAAGTAAAGAAAAAAGAAGGACAGCGAGACGTCGACAACAAAGAAGAAGAAGAAGAAGAAGAACAAAAAAAACAACAACAACAACAACAACAACAACAACAAGTTGTGAAACAAGGAATGTACAAAAAAAGAGTAAGATAGGAAAAGAAAGAAAGAAAGAAAGAAAGAAGGGTAGCAAGAGGGTAAAAAGAAGAAGAAGAAGAAGAAGAAGAAGAAGAAGAAGAAGAAGAAGAAGAAGAAGAAGAAGAAACGCTTTGGGTGCGGAAGAAATAGAATAACGGATATAAAAATGATATCTTTGGAAAAACGGCTTGGGAAGGTCTTTGAGAAATAGGAGAACGTGAACAAAAAAAACAACAAAGTCGTCGACAACATCATTACGAAGATAAAAAAAAAAGATATTTAAAAAAAAAACTCTGAATAGGAAAAATAAGAAAAAAGTAATCGTGAACCGAATTATGTAGAACAAATAAAGAGAGAAAAGACAAAAATATGAAAATGTCGGAAAGAGGGAAGGAAGACAACTAACAAAAAATTGTATAAATAAACCTTTAATGCAAAAGTCCTTTGGCAAAATGTCCTTTGATCTGCGTTCAAATGTTTCCTGTTAATGACGTAATGACTCGACACTTCCGGTGCATTTTTTCAGCTGCACCAAAAGCGGCAGCCATTTTGTGCTCTTTTGTGTGAGGAGTTAAAAAATAAAAATGGCTCCGGTAAGAGGACAGGATGTTGTCACATGACATGTAAGCTTTTGATATCTGGTGCGGATATATAGAGATGCACGCGTACACATTTTTATGCGAAAATACTTTGGAGGCGTATGTGTGTATTCATGCGAGCACACGTACATACAGACACTTTTATTAAAGTATGTAGAAATATGCGCAAATAAGAGTGGATGTAGGCGTGTGTGCAAGCTCTCTCTCTCTCTCTCTCTCTATATATATATATATATATATATATATATATATATATATATATTCTTTAATTCTTCGCTAATATACAAATATATAGAGAAATGTAATACTTCCATTCACTACCCAGATATGAGTAACATTTAGTCATTTTTACTGAACAGTAACATTTCAGTATTGGAACTTATTCTCTATGAACAGCCTACAAAACACCAGTTGTATGGTCACTTTCCTCTATCTTAAAAACCATTGAACATGAAGACGACGATGATACTAATTGTGATTGGCGCCCTTGAAACGGTTCCCAAGGGCTTAGAAAAGAGAATGGGAGGATTGGAAATCAGAAGAAAAATCGAGACCATCAAGACCACAGCATTATTGAGATCGGTTAGAATACTCAGAAAGTCCTAGATGCCTGAAGAGACTTGCTGTCACTCAGACTACAGTGAAAGACCACCAGCAAACGCTTGTGTGAAAAACTCGAATAATAATAATAATAATAAATAATAATAATTGAAAGTTATACCAATTGTAGTTGGTGCACTTGGAACGGTCCCAAAAGGATTGGAAAAGGATTTGGAAAGTTTGGAAATCAGAGGAAGAATTGAAACCATTCAGAACACTGCACTGCTGCAATCTGCCAGAATACTCAGAAGAGTTCTGAAGACCTGAGTAGACTTGCTGTCACTCAGACTCCAGTGAAAGACCATCAGCTAACACTGATGTGAAAACTCAAAAGGAGTAAATAATAATAATAATAATGCACAAACCAGGTCACGGCACCAAATCAATGTTTGTTACGTTACATTCTCATTGTCAGAATGGAGAGATGACGTGTCAACGTTTGTTACATTATAGCTCTTTCTTCGAATGGAGTGATGACGTGTTGGTATGGAAATTAATTGTATACTTATCTCTGGATCGTTACTACATCGGAGAGGCTTGAAACTTGGTTGCTGGACTGCTGTTCAGTTGGCTGACAATTCCATGTTGTTTAGAGCCTGGAAACCAACTTGGAGTGCTGAAGGATATCTTGCCTTGTGCCATTTAGAGTTTTTAGTAATAATACAAGGTCACTTCTTTTTCTCATGAGATTTTTATTTTCACCCCCCAGCCAAAACTGTCATAGAGCAAGAGCCCATGTCTCACTCTCGACGCATAATTCCAAACTCACTCAACATTCTCCCTTCTCATTTCTCCCCTCTCCCACTTTACTACGTCTTACGGCGTGTCCCATAGAAACAATGCCATGTGCCCTATGATGATTCATCCTTAAACTTTTCCATTCTCATCTAACACGTAATTCTTGCTAAAAACTTTTCCGTGCTAATTTACATGTCAGAGTTATATATGGGTGATAGAAGGCAGTGGCTGAGGGTCTACATGTCCTGGGAATGACGTTAAACTCTATCTGATGGTGAGGTTCCAGTTTTGGAGGTTTTGGGAATGTGGAGCACCCCTTCATCACCATTGCCACTCTGACCCGGAGTGGTACTACCTGTTAGGGTTCCATCTATGGGTTAAATAGAAAAATGTATTTATAAAAAAAATTGATTATCCATTAAGAAGGACTTTATTTCAAAACTTTATCGGTATTAACTGACCCACGGGGGTTGATATGCCGTAAAACAAAACAAACAAAACAATTTAACCCAAATTTAGCATTTCTTCAACTTTTTATCGGTCATCTGACTAAATTATGTGTAAAAACATAAAATTTATACAATGTTTAAAGTAAATACGCGGACATGTTCATAGAAAAATGCAACAAGTTTACGGCGAAACAAGTTCACATTAAAGTCAACGGAATGACCTATTATCGGTATCAGCCATGCAGCGAGGGAGTCTATCCCCTTTTCACTAGCGCTAGACCAAAGAGATTATTATAACGTCTGAGTTGGAGCTCCCTACCAAACATCAGCTCTTCACTTTATCGCACAGATCATACGCTGAATTGTCGAAGGCCGGTATCGAACCAGGAACCTTGTGATTCCTAGGTGGACGTTATACCGACTGAGCTAAACTTGCCCTGCACATTAGGAGAAACCAAATTATAATCAAACACACACATTCCGATGGATATTTCTCTGTAGCAGCGTAAAACAAATTAGTTTGGACTATATATACAACTTCATCCTCTCCCGAATATGGTAAAGCATAAGGCTGGGAAAAAGTTAATTACGTCGATCTGATGTATAATTTGCCCCTTAAATTCTGGGTTATAAAATCTGGAAAAATCGTGCGTCGTATAGATAATCACGATAGTAAACAATTATTTGAAGACATCCGGGTTCCATATGTGCCAAAAACGTCACAATGACGTATACAGCAGCTTATGAACAAAAGTAATTAGTTTGTATTTAATAAAAGACAAATGTTTTTACGAATCTTTTCGGTACAAATTAACAGAAAAGACTTTCCTTTTTTAATATGATTACACAGCACTTGGGTCCGGTTTAGCTCAGTCAGTAGAGCATCGGCCTAGGTAATTGCAAGGTTCCGTGTTCGGTACCGGTCCTCGCAAACTCAGAACATGAACTTGCACAGCTTGGGTCATATGATCTGTAGGGTAAAGCATCTGGGAGATAACGGTAGGCGTGGCGCTCCACCTCAGTAAAAGCAAAATCATTGGCCATGCTCTAATCCTTTTATTAACATTACTCCTCGGTCACTTTGACTCGAAGTAGTATTACCTGTTGGGGTCCCCAGTCAAATAGATCTGTTTAAAATGATTTGTATTCGATAGAACCTGTAACATAATTGGGTGTGTGAATCCATGAGTGTAACCTGATATGTAAATTAGCACGGAAAATATTTAAACAAAAATATGTTAGATGAGAATGGAAAAGTTTAAGGGTGAATCATCATTGCCACATAGCTTCGTTTCTATTGAACGAGCGGTGAGATGTGGCGAAGCGGGAGAGGGGAGAGGAAAATTGAGTTTGGAATTATGAGTTGAAAGAGCTAGACGTGCTCTCGGCTGTTGAGACTTGGGGAAAATAAAAATCTCATGAGAAATAGAAGTTGCCTTGTGTTATTACTAAAGTAAAGTCGTCGGGGCGGCCTAATGTCGGTATCAGCCATGCAGCGAGTGTCTATCCCCTTTTCATTAGCGCTAGACCAAGGAGATTATTTTAACGTCTGAGGTGGAGCGCAACACCTACCATCAGCTCCTCACTTTACCGCACAAGTACCTGTGCTACTCATACGCTGAGTTGGCGACGGCCGGTATCGAACTAGGAGCCGTGTGGTTCCTAGCCGAACACTCTACCGACTGAGCTAAACCGGCCCTAAACTATAAATATCACAAGGTAATATGTCCCCAGCACCCCAAGTTGGTTTCCAGACTCGAAACATCCAGGAATTGTCAGCCAACTCCAGCATCGACACAGCAACCAAATTCGAGCCTAATCAAACGTAGTACCGGTCCAGAGAGATAAGTATACAAAATATTTCTCATCTCAACACATCGTCACTCCATTCGGAAATGAATGCCGTAACGTAACGAACGCTGACACGTCATCTCTCCATTCCGAAAGGAGAGCGTAACGCAACAGACCATGTGCAAAACAAAAGAAAACTCTGAAGAAACAACTACACAAAAATATAAATATGAACTTAATTTCCTAACCCTCATGCATAAAATAACCTTAGATGGGTTGACGTGCCATGAAAACCAATGAATCTCTAGGGTGGCCCAAAAATCTTGTCACCCTTACTCTCATTAAAAAAAAGTTAGAATTTTGGGTTATATAATTTTGCGTTGTATTTTGCCGATTTAGCACAGTTTTTCGGGTTCGATACTGGTCCCCGCCAAACTTTCGTATGAGTAACAGTGGTTTGTGTGGTAAAATGAGGAACTGATGGTAGGTGTGGCACCAAACAAAACAATCTGCTTGGTCTAATGCTAGTGAAAAGAAGATAGACTTCCTCCTGTATGGCTGATACCGACTTTAGGTTACCCAGACGACGACTTATTTCAGGTTCTATTTTTACCTCTAAAAGCTATGTAAGGGGTGACAAGACTAAATTTATAAATTGGCCCGATGGCAAAAGTACGAATTAGCCGAAATAGTTTATTGGTTGTGAAATTGATTCGTCTTATTTCTTTCTGTCAACTGCAACAAACTTTCTCGTCCCGCAACAATCTTCTAGCAGTTCTCCGTACATGATACATCTACTGCTTCGTATCATTTCGCCTTCAGTTATTTCCTAGTTGAATAACCTGATATTACAGGGTGAACCAGAAAAAACAGGACCCAAATTATTTATTTTTCCATTAAACTAACCCTAAACCCCAACCCTAACCCTAAACCCTAACCCTAACCCTAGTTGAGTAACATAATATTACAGGTGAACCAGAAAAAACAGAACTCGCAAATTTTGTAATGAAACTGTTAATTTTTATTTTTATTTTTTTAAGTTTAAGTCCAACAAAGTTTAGGGTTAGTTTAATGGGAAAATAAATAAATAATTTGGGTTCTTTTTTTTCTGGTCACTCTGTAATATCATGTTATTCAACTAGGAAATAACCTCGCCCTCTTCTCGTTTTATGTACAGCGATCTGCGAGGAATTTGCATACATGCAGATTTACTATCGCCAAATCTCTTGTCTTAGAGATCGCGCGTATTTAAATTGTAGTGCCAAGGCAGCCATATTTTTCGTTTTCACTTATCCTGCAAGCGAGACAGGTTCGCACCCCTTTGCTCCACGAGGTCTCTCTTCTCGCTATAAAGACTTTCGAACAAATTGTATTATGGAATATATACACTCACAAAAATACGCGTTGTAGATAGATATAGATAGATAGGAAAGAAGGAGGGACGGGAGGAAGACATTGAGATTGATGGGAACATTGATGGGAGACAGATAGATAAACAGGTAAGTGCAAATAATTACTGACTCATTTTTTTGGGGGGAGGGGGTATGTATGTTTATGTATAATATATATAATAGATAGGAAAGTATTTACCTAACTCGTTCGCTAAGGTTCGCAAATATGGGTATCCAACGAGGATCGAACTCGCTATTCAGTATTAATGGGTCTGCGAGATTAGTTCGCTAACCATTACACCCCGATGGGATGCCCATATGTAATATATAGATATGAGCATAGATAGATAAAAAATATCCTGAGATAGAGATATAAAAAGAATGACTTCTCTATTAAGAAATAGACAGAGACTGAGACTGAGGACAGACAGATAATTTTAGATGTGAAAAGTGTTTGATACAGAGAAAGACGTCAAGACATTAAAAAAATCTATTTGAAAATGTCTTTATCTTTATAAATAAGTCCGAAGAGTGTAAAATGAATAGATTTTATACTTACTTCAATTGAATAATGGTAAAAGTTATTCCAAGAATAAAAACAAAACATCCTTTGAATTTCTTAAGCCAACTACAGAAGTGAACTAATCAAATCTCAAACTGAAAGTAAACTGTGTAGCTCTCAAACGTTTGAAATATGCCACCAGTTTTTGTCTTTAGCTGCGCCATGAGAAGGCATTTAGTATAGAATGCTTATATATCCTACCTTTTTAGTAGGTCCAACTCCTCAGCAGATAATGCATTTGCGTATTAAAGAAAGAGAAAAATACATATTTACTGGTGCCTAGCTAGCTAGATTGACTGATGATTATGATTTACTATATGCTACGTAAAAGTCCGAAAAGATGGCAGATCTTTTAAAATCTTCCCCTTTATTACATCATTCTATTTTGACGTCAGAAGAGAAAATCACGTGATTTTGATTCATGACTTACTACCACTACTACTACTACGCATTGTATCTGTGGGCGTGTTCGCGTCTCACTGGCACGCCTACAGACCCTTGCCTCTCGCATCTACCCGGAGTCCCAGTGTGGTTTTCGTTCTGACCGGTCAACACTAGTTGAGGGAAAGGGGGCAATCAATGACCCACAATTTTAATCTTATTTTCACCTTTTTCTGTTTTCTCGGGATTTTTCTTTGTTTTCTGCCCTACCCTTCCATCGCGAACTCATCGGAGCATACATCGTGTGCTTATCATCCAACATCATCGAAGCGGGGACTTAAGTAGGAATCATAGAAAGAATGAGGTATTTTGGTGACAGTAGGCTGCAAGAAGAAAGAAAGTGTTTATTTTTGTATGAATCGGTCGACGAGTAAATCTAGCTAGCTAGAAACTAAGGAAGCATGACCAGCTTTACTTCCCCCTCCCCCAAATAAAACCTCCGGCTATATGCCGAGTTGTGTACACACCCAATGTATCTTTCTTCAAAATGAATAACAAATTTTGGAGTGAGTGCACGAGAGTGCTCACTTCAAATAATCGGTCAACACTAGACACGATCTTCTCTCTACGCCAGTTTGTCAGTCGCGCCCCATACATTTTGCAAGGAGCTCGGAAATTCCATGAGTCTAAGAAAGATAAAAGTCATGGTACAAAAGGCAGACACTCCTCTAAGCATCAATATTAATTGGTACAACCTGGAAGCTGTGAAGAGTTTCAAGTATTAGGGTCCACCATCTTCAAATCAGTCTTTTTTGCCATCTTGGCAACACCTCACCTAAATCATGGACCTACACGCGGGACAAGTCCTTGTCCGCTTTGCTCCACGAGATAAATCTTTTCTCTTGCTACAGTTTTTCTTTTTTTCTTTATCTTCCAGTTTTTCTTATTAATATTTTCTTTTCAATGTTCTCTCTCAAATTTCTGGTCTCATTTCGTTTTTCTTCTCATGCTGCAAACTTCACACCCTTTTACACGTAGATTAAAAATGTGACTAAAATGTGTATACTTTAGTGCGTATGCGTGAGTGCATATACACACACGCACTCACACACAAACACACACACACACATACACACACACATAGACAGACATGTGCATATATTGTAGTTATTTCGGTACGAATAACCGACAAGAGATAATATCCTTAGATTACGTATAAGAAGCATTACGTTTGACATTTCACGGATATACCCGAAACCTTTCCGACGCTAGGATCAGGGTTATGGTAAGGGTTAGGGCTATATTTAAGGTTAGGATTAGTGTTAGGGTCAGTTTTAGGGTTAGTGTTAATGTTAGTGTTAAGGTTAGGCTACCTCAGGAGTTTCAGTAATCAAATGGTATTTATACATAAAATGCAATTCTAATGATTTTTCTCTTGTGCGCTATTCTGCATTGGTACCAATGCTTTTTAGCTGATTGTCAGTTAATGAGGATGATATCACTCGTGTATTTCATGTTGTATATATGATAAGAATATTAGTGGAAAGAATTTAGAAAGGAGGAAAAGAGATTGTGGAGAGGGATGAGAAAGAAAGAGAGAGGGTGAAATGGGAAGTAATGTAGAAAGATAGATATATAGAGAGAGAAATAAGAGAAAATGAGAGAATATATATATATATTAAATAATGAAGATTCGCTTCCGGTTTTTGTCTGTAACAAAAATTACGTCACTGCTTACGTTACATTACCCATAATCGTCATAACATTGAATAAATAGACTCAAAATTTGAACATGCAACATTAGACAGTCCTCATTGTTTTTTAAAACAAGTTTTAATAAATACATGACTGGTATTATATATCTATATATAGTTTGTTTTATTTTAATACATATTTAAAGTTTATATTTCAAATTGTTTTATTTTTAATATTTTAATGAATTTGACGATTTTACTTACTTAGGATACAAACTCGCTGACATTGAATTTTTTACTCCACCCTTCAGGCAATATGTTTTCAAAACCTATTTTTACATTGCCAGGGGGTGTTTTTTATTTTGTACCAGTATATATATATATATATATATATATATATATATATATATATATATATATGATGATTTTGTCACGTTGGTTTGAACATCCTACAGCACATTCTTCTTCATTTGAAGCCACACCGTTCTTTCCTTTGCGATGATCCTTAGCTCCCCCAGTCTCTTGCCAGATCTTAGAGTTCCCAGTCCTGCATTTTGGAAGTCCATCCGCATCTTACCAAGCTTGTTAGTTCAGTAGCGGTCCCTTCGTGCCGGGTAGTTTGTTTCACCTTATTACATAAAATTTCAGGGGGCATTCATTTCACTTATTCATACTGGAATAGTGTTATACATCTTCTACGGAGCCTTGCTAAATATTAGGTTGTTTGGTCATCGGTGTTCGGTGATAGTTTTCAGATGAGCTTACTCATAGCTGCTTTTGAAACTCCTCAGCTGTTACGATTTTTATTTTATGCTGCAGGTGAGAGCACTTTATGGTGGAGATCTCTCGTGTTCCTTAGTATTAGTTAGAATCCTTGTGTTCCGTTGAGTTAGGTAGAATCCTTGTGTAGTTTCTCGGTGTTAATCAGAGTCCCTGGTTGTTGATCCGTTCGTCCGTGTCGAATACGACCAACTGAATGGCTTTCAAGATTGGCGATTAAATAGTTAACTAACGACGTATTCGAGCGTGTTGATTGGCTGATTGAATCCACGCGCCCACACATAATCTATAAGTTTAAGTGGTGGGCTCCAGCACACCTTATATATAAAAAATATTCCAACACAATTGTACATTATCAAAAACATACATGTTGTATCAAAGTTTCCATGTTAGAAGAATATTTGATCTGCTGATTTATATCTTCCAGAAACACAGGAAAGCCCATTACACAAAGTACTGTACGTCAGAGGAACTGCAGAGCATTGGTCCAAGAATCTTTCTCTTCTTCCAATAAATAGATTCGGTTAGATTCATTGGTTTTACGTCATGTTAGTTCTTGTTAGGAAGGGGCCGGGTTAGCTCAGTCGGCAGAGCGTTCGGCTAGAAACCACAAGGTTCCTAGTTCGATACCGGCCCTCGCCAACTCAGTGTATGAGTAGCACAGGGATCTGTGCGGTAAAGTAAGGAGCTGATGGTAGGTGTGGAGCTCCACCTCAAATGCTAGAAAACAATCTTCTTCGTCTAGCGTTATTGAAAAGGGGATAGACTCCCTCGCTGATTGGCTGATACCGACTTTAGGCCACCCCGACGACTTTACTTACTTTTTATTTAATGCCCAAGTCAATAGTCTTCCTTTTGTTTTCAAGCAATTATATCGTGTCCTGTAATTAATAATCCTTAGTAAGCAATTATGGCTTTAAGTAACAAATTTTGATACCAATAATTTGTAGATAATTATGTTTTCAACTATTCTGATCTAAAATTAATAATTTACAAGCAATTATAGTGTTTCAAGTTTTGTCGTCTAATACTGATCATTTGTACATAATCATATGGTTTCAAGTAACTAGTTCTGTTTAATGATAATAATCATTTGTTTAGTTAGGGTAACGTGGACATGGAGTCAACAGCACTTGATTACTGCCAGTTTCTCGCGTATGCAATTTTCAAAACCATATATATATATATATATATATATATATATATATATATATATATAATGTAAGGTAATCCAAATGACTGGTTGTAAGGGATGATTCTATTTGGGATCTTCAAAATCTCACTGTATAACCATACTGTGTGCTCTTGTAGGTGCAAGCATATATTCATACAAGGATTTTTATAAACCCCTAAAGAGAGCTCAATGTATAATAATCAATAAATTATTTTACTGATCTAATAATAATAATCTAATAATCAATAATATTCTTTCTTTAAAAGTTATATATATATATATATATATATATATATATATATATGTGTGTGTGTGTGTGTGTGTGTGTGTGTGTGTGTGTGTGTAAGGGGATGATATCAAATGTTATTTTGATAGGATTCAACAAAAATTGAGAACTAAAACGTACATATAAATATTTGTATATATATTTTTTTACATACACGGAGTATTACAAATAGATAAATAAAGGCATATATATCTTGAGAATATACATTTTTTCGACATTATTGTCTCTTCAGTTCAATTTTTCAAAAAGTGAAAAAACAAAAAATAAAGAAACGGGAAAATTACACCAGTAAGACGGAGGATAAACTATAAAAAAAAAAAAAGACTGAAGAGACAATAATGTCGAAATAAATTTATATTCTAAAGGTATATATCCTTTTATAGATAGATAGATAGATAGATAGATATGAACTGAGGTAGATTGATGGATCAGTAAATATAGTTGTGTACGTATGTATTTGTATGTGTAAGTGTGGACAGGCACGTGTGAGTGTGTGTGTGTGTGTGTGTGTTGTGTTGTTCTCTGTAAATCTACACAGATCGTCTCCCATCTGCAACCAGACGAGACAAGAAATAAATAAAGAAAGAATCTTCTTGTGAAGTTAAAGAAATTGACGAAATCACGTGTGAAGGTCGGGGGGTGGCCGACTTGAATCACGTGATCTTTTTCGATGCCATCGGGCAAAAAGACCCCCCCCCCCACAAACACAAAAAACAAAACTCTGATGTCTTTTAAATTGGCAAGTCGTGTAAAATCACAATAAATATGGAAAATAAATTGCAAATACAAAAAAGCAAAGAAGAAGCCAAAAAGAGCCCAAAAAAGAAGAAATGACTTTGTCAGCTAGAAAACGAAATATCCCTTCGCCATTTTTTCATTTTTCGGGAGATGATCAATAATCGTCTCAAAGACAACAACAAAAACAACAAGAGCAATGATAAAGGCTGTAGAGCAATGGTTAGCAGATCAGACTGAAATACCATTGTTACTCTTATAATGGGCGCTCTATACTTATAGCCTTGGAAGCGCGTGGTGTAATGGTTAAAGTCATAGGAAATGGACTTGTCGCACCGAGTTCAAATCCTGGACGTGGTAATTGCATTTCACTTAGTGCTAATACCCTTGGGAAAGGTATGAATCCTACTCTCCCTCCAGCTATGGATGAATAGCAGGGCAGACTGGATTCTTTAACCATGGCTAGGTAACCAGTCTAGGAGAAGGAAAACTCTGAATTCAAACCTGATGAACTCCGCTTAAGAAATTGACCTTGTGTCGTATCCTGCTCGTGCGAGGGGGGGGGTAAATGGATATACTTATAGCCTTGTACCAGACAAAGTCTAATACATATGTTACATAATGAATATGTGTAACCTATCATCTATTAATAATGGAGATTTGTTCTCTATTTGTCTGTAACCGAGACTACGTCACTACTTACGTCACATTACCCATCATCGTCATAACATAGAATAAATACACACAAAATTTGAGCATGCAACCTTAGACCGTCCTCATCGTTTTTTAAACAATTTTTGATAGATACATGCCCGGTATTATATATTCATATATAGTCTGTTTTATTTTGATATATCTTTATTATATAAGTTATATCAAAGAAGGCTCCAGAGTCCGACAAGAAGTACCTGAAGAATGCCGGGGGCACATCGGCCGAAACGCTGTACAGATAACAATAAAGATGAGGACAATAGTACGAATAATCCAAATTATCAAGCCTCATCTCAAAAATGTAATTTAATGTTCACAGTGATGTAAGAGGTTTTGCTGACCTGAAAGGAGGAGACTCTATCACGAGGCGGTCAGAAGAGATCATTTTAGCCGTGCGACTATTTCCCTTCCTCTCTAGTTGAGGTTGTCATCTCATTAGTAGAACCAGTTGTCACAGAAGGCACTAATACCCCTTGACCTTTGCCACTTGCTCATGACCCCTAGGCTACCATCTTCTATTGCTAGTTTCCTTCATAGACACCCACGCAACTACGGCGACCAGCTGTTAACGCCTTGCCTGGACAAATTGATTGCCTTGCTATTATACACTAATGCAAGTAGACTATTTTTAACGACTTTGATTCTCACTGGGTGCCCTATACTTTAGGCCAAACTAAGTAAATTATTATTATACAATAATAATTTCGAATCATTTCTTTCGTCTTCCTTCTTTTTATGACTCGTTATGCCCATTTTATTTTGTGCTGGGCTGGACATTACTTGTTTTAACATTTAATTAACACAATACTTGTTTGTTTCTTGATCAAGCTTTTATTTTCAACCCTGCCCATTTAATTCCGCCGCAGGAGAGTTGCGAACCCTAAGAGACCTCCTCTCTCATAGGGTGCCGGTTCGCATATGACTAACTAAACTAAAACTTATTTCACGGCGCCCAATCACCGGAAGGTCAGCTGGGATTATCTTTATATAACTCATAATCCCAACGGGTATGGAAAATTCCCCACCTCCGATTCTAAATCTAACGAACTTTATTTCAAAATTCTAACTACAGATACGTTCGTAATTTATAAGCTGCTCATAAATTATGTAACAGGGTTATTTAAGACCAAAGCCAGTCTTCTTTATGTAATAATAGTTTCAAGTAACTACTAGGGTAGGTAAAAAAAATTCAATATTTCTATACGTGCTAATTTCACGTGATCAAAGTAATTCGACCCGGAGTACTTGGTAGTATCGTGGTAGTTGATGCGCTAGCACCTTGTGCATTGTTTCACGCCGTGGGGATTAGATAACTACTTCGATGAACGTGCAAAGTAGTCTACTTCAGGAACTTAAGCTTTATGAGTTCAAACGGGACAAAAAGCACCGGAGAAGAAACCAAAAACATTTATTGTTCGAAAGGTGAAAACACAATGAAGCACAGAATTTCTATGTAATAATAATTTGTTTTCACACATTTACATGGTTTCAGGTTACTAATAATAATCGCTAGTAAATTATTAAATAATTATTCTTAATACAAATAATTTACAGTTATATGGTATAAAGTATTCCTATCAAATATAAATAATTTATAAACAATTAAACGGTTTCAAATAACTATTTTCCGTTAATAATAATCATTTGCTTGTACAGTTATATCGTTTCAAATAACAAATAATGATAATGCTTAGTAAACAATTATAGCTTCAAGTAAGTATTCTTAATACAAATAATTTACAGTTATATGGTATAAAGTATTCCTATCTTATACTAATCATTTTCAAACAAATTTATTTGACCCATAGATGGGACCCTAACAGATACTACCACCTCGGATGAAAGCAATAAAATGACAATGAAAGAGTATCCGCACTCCCAATATCTCCAAAACATCAGTTTCGCCATGTGATGTAGTTTAGTGGTATGCCCAGGATATTAATGGGCGTCCTATTGTTACGTAATGGTTAGCAAACTAATTATTATTAATTATTGCTGAATAGCGAGTTCGATCCTTGTTGGAGGCACAATACTTGCGACCTTGTGTCACATCCTACCCGTGGCGAACAGATTGTGTAAATACCTACCCAGGATAGCTCGATTTGGAGATGGTCTTACCCCTCTGCAGGGGATATATTTAGCGTGTTCAAAGCCCCAAATGTTTTAGATGAGGGTTGATAATTTCCGCTATTTGGATTTTTCAAACTATTGTCCACATCTTTATTGTTATATACACAACGTTGCGACCGATGTGCTCTTCATCCTTCTTCAGGTATTTCTTGTCGAACTTGAGAACCTTCTCTTTGAACTGGGGAATCTTCTTGTCGTAATCGGGAGCCATCATCAAACTTCACCGGGCAGGGTTAGGGTTAGGGCTAACCCTAACCTAACCCTAAACTTCAACTCCAACCATACATACTATGTAAAAAAAAGGAATCGTCCGTTACCTACAATACCGGGAAAAAGTTATCAGCAGTCGCGACGTATATCAAAAAGAAATGGACAACTTAAGGGATATTCTCTATCGAAACAATTATTCTGAGAACATAACATTAGCTACAGGAAATCTGAATCGCAGAAAAAAGGGCGAAACCCGAAAACATACCATAGTCTGTTTGCCTTGTGTCAAAGGATTGGCTGAAAAGATTCAAAAGATATCCATATGATATCAGGACAACATTTAGGAGTGACTTGACTATTCGTAAATATCCCCTCCGAATCAAGCACCCACCAGAATATGACCAAGAATTGTATATATTCCATCCCATGCATCTGTGGCAAAGCATACAAAGGCGAAATATGCCATCTACTGAAAGTAAGACTAGAGGAACCCCAAAAGCAGAGGTACGAGGGAAAATAGAAAATCGAGTATGGCTAACCATATATGAAACGAAAAGGAAAACCATATGCTTTTTTGGGATGAAGTTATAATAATAGATTTCAAATATAGAGATTAATACAATATGGGCACCAATAATTAAAAAAGCTAGATTAGATCTTTTTTTAATATGAGTCAAGATAAAAAAATCATACATAATTATACAGTTAAATATGTAAGCTAAAAGAACATTAGGTTTATAAGTTCCAAAAATTCCACCTGAATTGTCCAGTTGGACACATGGCGTAACGGATATAAGGGTTGAGTTTATACAGTTTTAAGTGACAATCAACTGCAGGTTGAAAACTTTGCCAATGGTTATAATAATATATAATACTTAATATAGCTTAACACTTGTACCCGGTCATTACTAACTGTTATAGGTGATATAACCTATTGACATAAATGGAATGCGCCGACGGCTACTATAAGTACCAGGAACAATTGTGGCTTGACACGAAGCAAATGCGAGTCAGCCTCGTAACTGTATTGGTCGGACGCAATCTCCACTTTCTTTGCTGTAAATGTCTACTCCTTTTGTTCAATACATTTGTATACATTGTTACCAGTCGTTTGTCTTATTTTTGACCTTTAAAACACCACAACAGTAACGAAATGAAAACGGTCTACTCCGGTGGATTGAATAAAGGGTTCAGTTCAAAGTTCCGTGAATAGAGAGAGAGAGAGAGAGAGAGAGAGAGAGAGAGAGAGAGAGAGAGAGAGAGAGAGAGAGAGAGGGTGTACGTTGATTTTGCGAGCTGGATTAGCAGACTGTTGTTAGCGAGTTCGATTCTCCCTAGGTGCCATATACTTCCGGCCTTGTGCACCACCTAAGATAAGCTTAGTAAAAATGAGTATGTTTCAACCTTAACCTTCCGCGACGGGCAGGATGTGACACAAGGTCAGTTTTTAAGCGCAGTACTACTGGTTTGAATTCAGTTATCTTTCTCCGAGACTAGTTGTCTAGCCAATGATAAATAAAAAAACATAGTTGTCCTAGTATTTATCCATGGCCGGAGGGAGATGTGGGTTCGTGCCTTTCCCTAGAGTCTCCGATTCCATTTCTTCGACGATAACCGTTACACTAAGCGCGCCTCCTTAAACAACTAAATAAATCTTATGAGAAGATTAGAGAGAAAGAGAGTATGAAGTAAAATTAAGGGGCCAAATATGATAGGAAAAATTTTAACATATTTCCAAATTACGACGTATCACTCGGTCGATTTTCTTTGCTTTGTGTTGGCACTGGTACGCCAAAAACATTTATAATCGACCGAGGATCGAACCCAGTGGCTACAGGTTAATCTTGATTAAAGCAAAGTAACAAGTTTGGCCTCATTCATCCAAAACATTTGTTTACAGTAAAGAATTGAATGGAAATTTTGTGAAATTCAAGCGATCGCCGGCGAGTTGTGGGCTAAACTGAAGTTGACCACAAGAAACCGGAAATTTCTTCTTTTACGCAACAGACACAACTCTTAAAAAAAGACTCAATAGGAAATGACTCTCATGAAAATAAAGAGAAGGAGATGGATTTTACTTGACCCTTTCACTTAGCAACTCTATGCTAATAGCAGGTACTTCATTTCTAGTGAGTGCTCTGCATTCATGTCCTTATGTCACACACGGCTAAAATCCAGGTGCTATTTGTGTAATGGTTATTGTCGTGGGAAATTGATACAGTGACCCAAGTTTATATCCTGGACGAGGCTGTTTGCATTTCACATGGCGATAATACCATTGGGAAAGGTATAAATCCGACTCCAATTATGAGTAATTAGTGCAGACTGTGTTTACCTTAGTTTGGTAATCAGGGCTGGCTACTTAAACATACTTGGGGATGACAGACTGTCAAAGTAGATTCTGTACTCTCAACTGGAATCGGTAGACCAAAGCTCAGATACAAGTACAACATCAAGAGAATCCTGGAGGATTTGAACATCCCCATAGGTAGATGACAAGACGCAACCAGAGATCAAATCAAATGGAGAAAGTAGATTCGAATGGTGTCATCATCGGATACGATGGACAGCAAATTGGGAAGGTGATCCACTAATTATGCAAAAAAATTAAATTTACCATACAACTAATGGTATATGCATAAACCAGAATAGAACGAAACGCATAACATTCTCTGGGACTTTGAAATAAAAACGGATCAATCCAGCAAGAAGACCAGACCTAGTGTTGATAAACAAAAAAGAAAGAACTTGTCAACTGGTGGATTTTGCAGTGCCAGCAGATCATAGGGTGAAGCTAAAGGAAAATGAAAAAATGGACAAATATCTGGACCTTGCCAGAGAACTGAAAAAGTTATGGAACATGAAAGTGAAAGTGATACCAATTGTAGTTGGTGCACTTGGAACAGTCCCAAAAGGATTAGAAAAGGGTTTGGAAAGTTTGGATATCAAAGGAAGGATTGAAACCATTCAGAACACTGCACTGTTGCAATCAGCTATAATACTCAGAAGAGTCCTGGAGACCTGAGGAGACTTGCTGCCACTCAGACTCCAGTCAACTAACGCTGATGTGAAAACTCAAAAGGAGTGAATAATCATAATAATATGGCAATAAGTCTAGAGAAGGAAAACACTTGATCCAAGACTGTTAAATTCCGCTTTAAAAATTGACCTTGTGTCACATCCTGCTCGTGTTGAGGAGTTGGGTAAATTCATAACATCCATCGATAGTAATAGACATGGTCGTTTTACAACGGAACTCTGCCAATTTATCTGTGTTGAGATGGCTTAGGATTCCCGGTCTAAGGGATCGAAACCTTGAAATGTAATTTATTTGGTGTGTTTGGCATAAGGCAGAGAGAGAGAGAGAGAGAGAGAGAGAGAGAGAGAGAGAGAGAGAGAGAGAGAGAAACAGAACAGAGAAAGAGAGAGAGAGAAAGAGAGAGAGAGAGAAAGAGAGAGAGAGAAAGAGAGAGAGAGAGAGAGTAATTTTAAAAAGCAGTTGGTTTTATGATTCTTGCTTAAGACAAAATACCTTAGAACAGTGTATTATATTTACTGTGTTAACTACATGAGTGCTATCCAAAGGAAAATAGACTTCGTTTTTGAAATCTGCCTTGACTAAAAAATGTCTACAATATTAGAAATTCCATCATTTTAAAAGTTTTAATTAGATCAACTCTCATTCTTCTTTCTTACGAAAATTCTTCCAAGCTGTAGCCGTGTCAGTGTTACTGTATGGCTACACCACTTAGACTCTAACGAAACGCTTTGAGATAATGCTACATGGGAACTACACTGTGTGCTGTCATGAACAAATCCTTGAAGCAGCTCCCACAAAAAGCAACTATACAACCACTTACCTTCTATCATACAAACTACCAAAGTAAGACGAACAAAAGATGAAGTGACGTTCTAATGTGGATACCTACACATGGACACACTAGTGGAGGCCGACTACATCAATTAGCTTTGTGTAGATTCTGGATGCCGTGCGGAAGACCTGTCAGGAACGATGATCGATGGGAACGGGTGCCGACAGAGTCATGGAAATCCATTGCATCATCATCATCATCATCATCAACATGTGCTATGTTGATGATGATGATGATGATGATGATGATGATGCAAATAAAACGACATCAAGTCTGATTAAATCTCTCGTTCTCATTCAGGTGTGGGTTTAGCTCAGTCGGTAGAGCATCCGCCTAGTAGTCAGAAGGTTCAGAGTTCGATACCGGTCCTCGCCAACTCAGCGCATGAGTAGCTCAGCTTCGGGGGATCTGATCTATGCGATAAAGCATCTGTGAGCTTCACGGTAGACGTGGTGCCCACCTCAGCAAAACAATCTGTATGGTTTACCGCAAGCGAAAAGGGGGTATACTTCCTCGCTGTTCGGCTGATATCAACAATAGACCACTGCATGGACTTTACTCTTACTTACGCAGAAATGTAAGTGCATAAAAATGGAATCAAATCCAACAGTTTAAGGTACAGATAAAGAAAAACAATAGTATAGATTGTGCTAACAAGCGCCCTTTTTCGACTCTATGTGTTGGCGTTTTTTCATATAAGGCGTGTGTTAAATGCCCACTTATTTATAGACTAGGCGATCATCATGTGACCATATTCTTGGCCAATCACTGGCAGTACTCTGCTGTTGATATTGTTATTTATACTGGCTGTTCTGGTCATACCTGCATATTGCTGTGAACCTTCGTGGACGGCGGAACATAGGATTATATCACTGGACCTTTTGACAATACGTAGGATTCTATAGTTCAGGACTTACTTACTTACTTTAAGTCCTTTTCAACTGGCCAAGGATGGCGGTCAGAAACTTAACACTATGATATTTATAAGATGTAATCCAAATGAAATTATTTTAAAAATAAAATAAAAACAATTGTAAAAGGAATTGTATAAACATTAGACTTTTGTTATAGCACATTTTTTTTTTTGTTAAATTGAAGAAAGGGAAATTTAACATTATCTGCGTTATTCGGACTATTGTCCTCATCTTCATTGTTATCTGTACAACGTTTCGGCCGATGTGCCATCCGGCTTTCTTCAGGTATTTCTTGTCGGACTCAGGAACCTTCTTTTCGAACTCGGGAACCTTCTTTTCGGACTCGGGAACCTTCTTGTCGTAATCGGGAGCCATCATGGAACTTTGAACCTAACCCTTTATTCAATCCATGGGGGTATCCTGTTCTCATTCTGCTAACCATAGCTGGAATAGAGGCGTTAAGTTGTGTTAATTATTATTCTATGTTACTGCTGCCCTTGATCAGGATTGAAACTGCAGTCTAGAGATAACTGTCACTTAGAACTGTTTTAGCCTAACTCCTTTATCCAATAGGCCATGTGTCCATCGAGCCTCATCTCAAACATTCAGAGAAATGGGAAATTTAACGTTTGACACGAGACGTTCAACTGACGCTCACTTTCTGGGCTGGAATGTCTTTTAAAGATCTATATAAAAAAACGTTTTATTTTTAAAAATTATTTCATTTGAATTCCATTTTATGCAGAAATGTAGATAGATTCAAGAACAGCCGTTTCAATTGTTTGTCGGTTTCCATTCCTTTTTGGTTCAGTCCATTTTTGCACTGGGTGACTGAAAAACAAAGAGGAGAATATCTTTTCTTCTGGGTGCATTGCTCAAATGTCCTCGGTAGCATCCCCCATTTTGGCGCCGGGCCAAAAGGAATCCAACACCCCCCCCCAACCCCCACTATTATCCATAATTCTCAGCATCAGAGAGAGAACCTTTTCCTTTGGACTAAACAGCATCACAGAACGTTGATGTGCAGCTTTTCAATTGCTGTTGCTTTTAAATTGCCTTTTTAGTGCATTAGTGATCTTTTAGCATCTCCAGACTGTCCTTTAATCTCCTCTATGCTCTATCCTATTACACTTCATCTATGATATCAGTCTGTTCAAAACTGACTATCAATTCATATCTACCTCTTCCTCCCTCTTCCACCCCCTCTCTCTCCCTCTCCCTCTCCCCCCTCTCTATCTGTGTGTGTGTGTGTGTGTGTGTGTGTGTGTTTCTATCTATCTATCTATACTCACATAGACACATACACATACACAGACACACACACACACACACACATACATATATATATATATGTGTGTGTGTGTGTGTGTGTGTGTGTGTCTGTCAATCATCATATCTATTTCAGTATTCAGCACTGTCTCCCAGTTGTTATCGATCTATCTATCGATCTATCTATCTATCTATTTCAGTTCCGCAATTCGTTATCTATCTATTTAACTTCACACACACACACACACACACACACACACACACACATATATATATATATATATATATATATATTTTTGTGTGTGTGTGTGTGTGTGTGTGTGTGTGTGTGTAAGAGAGAGAGAGAGTTGAATATGGAAGCGAATCCAACAGTATGTTTAAAGGAAAAATAAAGAAAGGAAAGAAAATACTGAATGGATAAAATAGATTTTATTTTACTAACACGTGTTTCGGCCAGGAGTTTGTTCATGTACACATGTATTCTATTTATTATTAATTAGTAACTGGCAGCACGGATATCCATGATAATCCCTCGCCATCTCTCTGTCATCGCCCCCAGGAGGTCCCCTGCGCAGCATCCAGAATCCGCTCATAGCTGATTGATATAGATCCTTGCTGGGCAGCCCATACTGGCATGCTCATGTGTAGGTTTCCACAGAAGAACGACTCTTATGAGTTCGTCCTTGCTTCTCCAGCAGATCCCAACTTGACTTGTTCATCTTACTCGCATAATTTGTGTGAGGGGGCAGGTGGCCGTACCGCCAGGTCTTGGATACGTGAAAAAAAACTCTCTTTCTAAAACATCGGATTCTTGGTGACAATTTTTATTACTGGGTGTGTTTGTTTCATACACATCAAAGACAAGTCAGCAATAAATGTCTGTAAAATTGTCTTCAAAGTTTTGGAAGACTTACCAAAATAATGTCAAAATCTGATAATCGGCTAAACTTGCAAATTGGTCGGAAAATTAAAACGGAAAGTTTTTTGGTGGTCCCCCATGGCAGTTTAACTACAGTCTATGAACTTTTTTGCGAATTGGGTTACGGTTTAGGGGTTTAGGGATTAAGGTTGTTTTTAATTACGTATTGCTTAAAAAAATTACTATACATTTAATTAACCATTGAAATGAATTATTGAACCCAACGGTAGACACATTAGTCTCAGTTGTTTGTGTTAGTATTGCAATGTATAATTTCTATTAAACTTGGATTAAAAAATATTTTTCAACATTAAATGTATAGTAATTTGTTTTTTTTTTTTTTTGTTTTTTTTTAGCAATACGTAATTAAAAACAACCTTAATTCCCAATCCCCTAAACCGTAACCCAATTCGCAAAAAGTTCATTCATAGACTGTAGTTAAACTGTCATGGGGGACCACCAAAAAACTTTCCGTTTTAATTTTCCGACCAATTTGCAAGATTATCCTGATATTCTTTAAAAATTCTAGTCGGTTGGTTTCCACAGATAACTTAGTCTTTTGTAAGTTTGTAAGTTGGTCCACTTCGATCCTCATTGCGTTTCACGGCAATCTATAGTGCTTGGAGGGTTGGGAGAATTACCCAGTTATCCGTGAGTGCTGAAGGGAACAGGGCTATCCACTTCAGATTTAAAAAAACACCTTGTGTCACATATTGTTTCCATAAGGAAGCAATTAAATCCCAATTATAATCAGTTGGACTTAGTTTAACATTTTCTTTCGTCCCTTAATGTTGAAAAAGGTTATTTGGCCTTTGGTGCTACGTACATTACTTCAGGGATGTTTCTTATTAAAAATAAGACGTCATTTACTACTTAGATTTTTCGGACTGTTGTCCTCACCTTTATTGTAATATAACGTTTCGGCCGATTTAACCCCCCCCCGACCTTCTTCAGGTGTTTCTTGCTGCACTCGGGCACCTTCTTGTCAAACTCTGGAGCTTTCACGGAACTTCGAACCGAACCCTTTATCTAATCCAAAATAATACAAATTATCTGGCCAAAAATCTCAAAAATTCAGATGATTTCATTTTGATTACAAAATGTGAAGTTTGACATGAAATATTAAAACAGAATTATTTAGCCTGAAAATGTATAATTCTTTGGTGGGGAGAGGCTGAAGTTTAAGCACCCCACATCAACCCCCACGGTTCGCATGGCAAAGTGAGAGGATGTAAAAGAAAGAAAGAAAGAAAGAAAGAAAGAAAGAAAGAACGTTTCCAGAGACAATTTTCTAAAGGGAAGAAAGAAATAAGGGAGAGGGGGTTAATGATTAAAAAGAAAAGAAAGAAAGAAAGAAAGAAAGAAACGTAACAAAAAAATCAAAAGACAATCCAAATAAAACGAGTCAGAAAGAGACTGGTGGATCGACAGACAGACTGAGAAAATAATTATTAAAAAGAAAGAAATAACGAAAAAGAAAGATTTGATTGATTGATTGATTGATTGGTTGGATTTTACGGCATGTCAACCCTTTTGGGTTATTTTTTGCCAAAGGCATTGTTTAATTTATTCTTGATGGCTTTTGAATTTTTTTACTCAATTTTTTAAACACATTTTTTCTATTTAACCCCCAAAAAAAGAAGAGAACGAAAGAAAAAGAAAGAAACGTAACAAACAAATCAAAGTAAAAAAAATGAAATAAAACCAGCCAGAGAGACAGACAGACAGACAGAACGAGAGAGAGCAAGAGAGAGAGATACAGAGACAGACAGGGGACAGACAGGGACAGACAGAGACAGAGACAGAGACAGGGCAAGAGAATAATGATTGAAAAAATAGAAGAATCTAGAAAAGAACATAAAAAATGCATAAAACAACCTGTCTATACAAATGGGAAAAGGAAAGTGAAGGTTTGCTTTCTTTACTGTCAATGTCGTTCTTCTTAACAAGCCACAACAAAAGACGGCGACGGTAACATCAGCAGCAGCAACAGCAGCAGAAGCATCGGCGTCGACGGCGGCGGCGGCGGCCGGTAGGTGGCGCTGATGTCGACAGTTAGATCAAAACGACATTGAACAAACAAACAAACAGCCGAGAAAAAGAGGCAAGGCAAGAACAATGAATAAACAATAACAACATCAAAAGTGACGCCTTTCATTTTTGATGTAAGTGTCGGCGATGGAAGTCGGAAGGAAAAGAAGAGGCCATAAAAATGGCGAGTGTGAAGGCTTGGCCTTCTGAAGTTTCGACATGAAGCAGTTTTCATTAATTCACGTGTATTTTACAGTGTCTTCTGCTCTTTAGGGATTTTTTTGTTTCTTTGTTCTTTTTTTTTGTTTGTTTTTTTTAGCACGTCGTTTCAAATAATACATTCTTCCATCTTCCAAATACTTGACTCACGTTCTGACATATGAAGTTTCATCGTTATTTCACATATTTCAGGACTCTTATCTTCATCGTGTTGGTTTTAACGAGTGTACGAGCGAGTCTAAACAAATCTCTCCTACATAACAGCACTCCTCACATATCCAACACTAAAGCACCCCCCCCCCAAGAAACTTTGGTTAATTTAATTTAAGTAACTTGTAACATTATTATTATTTTTGTTATTAGTTTAGTGATGTAGTGATTACCCCACTGAATGATGACTTTTTCACCGCCCGCTAGGAAGCAGCAAAACCCAGACTTTGCACAGAGAACGCAGATTTTGGAGAGATGGGAATTTTAACAATTATAGGTGAAACAAATTAAAAATTTAAAAAGTTATTGGTAATTTATGGGGAAGTGCGTCCCGGTCTCCTGCCTCAAAAATTGCTACCCGGTGACTATCAAAATAACAACCACAGCTCGTTGTAATTCTTGTTTATTTATCGTAATTTGTCGTAATTCTTGTTTAGATATGAATATGGATATATAGTTTTGAATAGACTGAGATAGATAGATAAATAAACAAAATAATATAGATAGATACGAACAAATGGAGATAGATAGATATTTTCGACAAGTAAATGTATTTTGGAGAGGGGGGTCACTTTTTTTTTTTGTCGTAATTCTTGTTTATTTAAACTAAAAACAAGACATTAAACAAACATGAATAAAAAAAATCTTAGTATTTAAAGTAATATAGATAAATATGAACAAATTGAGATAGATAGATAGATAGATAGACATGAAGATGGATAGTTTTGAATAGACTGAGCTGGGTCGTTATTTTAATAGTCACCGGGTAGCAATTTTTGAGGCAGGAGACCGGGACGCACTTCCTCATAAATTTCAAGTTATTTTTAATGTAAAGTTGTTTACTATTTCTATAATTTTTGAGATGAGACTTGATAATTTTTTGGATTATTCGGACTATTGTCCTCATCTTTGTAGTTATCTGTACAACGTTTCAGCCCATGTGCCTCCGGCCTTCTTCAGATATTTGTTGTCGGACTCGGGAGACTTCTCGTACTCGGTAACTTCTTTTCGAACTCGGGAACCTTCTTGTCATAATTGGGGGCTATCACGGAACTTTGAACCTAACTCTTTATTCAATCCACGGGGGTATCCTATTCTCATTTCACTAACCATAGCTGGGTACAAGTGTTAGGCTGTGTTGATTATTCTATGTTACTGCCACCCTTGACCAGAATTGAACCTGCAGCAGAGAGATAACTGTCATATAGAACTGACTTAAACCAATGCCTATATACACTACGCTATGTGTCCAAGTAGACAATTCAGTGTTAATTTTGGCAACTTATACAGTTGCTTATTGTTTTTTAAATTTTATTTATCTATTTGTTATTCATTTTATACTAGCAGCGGCTACCCGGCGTCGCCTGGGTAGAAGGGGATTTTTTAAAGTTAGTCCCGCAGATCCATTATTACTGAATCGTGAGTTGAATCCTCGTGGGATGCCCCATTTAAATCCCTATTTTAAAAAAATAGACCTTGCATTAATCCAGTTACTCTGAAAAGAAATGTTAATGTCTATTATCTAAAATATTAAATGAAAAAAAATCCATGTTGTTATCATTTAAATTTTTTTTTTAATTTTCTTCACGAATAGAAATAAAATCTTCATTATTTTTGCTCAAAAACCAAGTCCTGGTGATATTTAATGTGTATATATATTTACTTTGTCGTAAATTGTTTTATTTTTGAAGTTTCCTCCGGACATACATATACACACTACTACCCTTTATATATGTATAGATAGATATAGACTAGAAAGAAACGATCCCAAATTTCTGTCTAAAAAAAACAAACACTTTCATTGTTGGTGCTAATGTGTCAGTTTCTATTTTGTTTACATTAATTGGACAATCTACTGGCTGTGACTCACTATTAACCCTTTCATGGCAAATTAGAAGTGTCCACTCACGGTTTTACAAGATTGTATCTTTTATTATAAATGCAGCTGAGAGCGAAACACGTTTTACGAACGTGACACAGTAAACAATGAGAGACACGTGTGGTTCTCAAAACAATGAAATACAAATTCTCGACGACTTTTTAAGATTTAATAAATCATTTTCCTCTTATTCTCTCTCTTACTCTTTCTCGCTCACTCTCTGGAGTTCCTGGTTGTTTTTAGTTCAGTCACGGACTGGGTACTTTCGCTAGTATATATATATATATATATATATATATATATATATATATATATATATATATATATGTGTGTGTGTGTGTGTGTGTGTGTGTGTGTGTGTTTATATATATATGTAAAAATTAAATTGGAATTGAATCCGACGGTATGTTGAAAGAATGAATAAATGAAAGAAAGTACAGAATGGATAATAAAGGATAAATTTAATCAATATCACTTACACATGTGTTTCGGTCAGGAGATTATCTATGTGTACATTATTTAAACTATTATTATTATTAAGTAATTTCATTTCATTTGTTTATATAATAATAATAATCTCCTGACCGAAACACAAGTGTAAGTGATATTGATTAAATTTATCCTTTATTATCCATTCTGTACTTTCTTTCTTTTATTCATTCTTTCAACATATATATATATATGAGGAAGGAGGATTGGAGTAAATCCAACAGAATGTAGTGAAGATATGTGGAACAAAGGAACAAAACTTATACAAGTGTATTCTCGATTGATAAAGCCGAGCTCAATGTTTGGCGAAATATATCTCCTACATACACTTGTCTGAGTTTTGTTCCTTTGTTCCATATATATATATATATATATATATATATATATATATATATATATATATATAGGAATGTCGTGGTACGTGCGTGTCGTCTTATAACTCAGAAAAGAGATGTTGTTCAGTCTTGTAATGGCGCATACACCTTAATATGTTTATAATTAAGAAACGGACAAAAGAAATTGATTGTTTTTTGTTTAATTATTGATTTATATCATTTAATCAGTAAAAAAAAATGTTAATCCAGTGAATGGAAGCAAAACGTTGTCTGACAGCTACCTTGAAATTTGCGTGGGTGACCCCTAAGAGGATGACCCACAATCAAAAAGGTCGCACGCTGAAATACGAATTTTAATCAGTCAGCGAGAAGACGTCATTCAATGACTCTCGCCTGAACAAACGGTTTCAGTAAAAATGTACTGAAAAGTTGTCTCCTGACTCATTTGTGAAGACATGAATTTATGCAAATTCATAACAACGAATGAAACGCAATTCGAGAATGAAAACTGTGGCTAGACGACATGATGACCTAGTAAGCCCCACATTCATCGTATTAGGTTAGCTAACATTATAAAATTCATTCATTGCTAAATCAACACTGAAAATATAATTAAAATCAGATAATTCCCTGATTTTCCAAATTTAAGCTACGGGCTAGCTGCTTCTCAAAGTTATGATACAAATATATTTCACACTCTCTAAATCACGTTCTTTACACACACAGAGAAAACTAACATATATAAAGCGTAGTTAATCAAGATATATATATATATATATATATATATATATATATATATATATATATATAGAGAGAGAGAGAGAGAGAGAGAGAGAGAGAGGGGGGGAAGTGACAGACAGAATGTGAAGTAAGAGACGAGTGAGTTTTTGACTAAATTGCAACTTACAACTAATTAGAACCAATTAAAATGGATTTTTTAAAAACATGACTTAATCCCAAAACTAAGGAGAAAGAAAACGGAATTGTATACCTAGATAAGGATAGGTTACACCAGGCTATTCACTCCCAGGACAGGTTACATGGATAGCGCCCCTCCCCACACGACCAAACCAGAGAGTACGGGATAAGTTACTCTGTATATATATATATATATATATATATATATATATATACTAGTACAAAATAAAAAAACACCCTCCGGGCGATGTAAAAATAGATTTTTGAAACATATTGCCTGAGGGGTGGGAGTAAAAAATTCAATGTCAGCGAGTTTGTACCCTAAGTAAGTAAACTCATCAAATTCATTAAAGGATTTAAAAAATAAAACAATTTGAATGTAAACTTTAAATATGTATTAAAATAAAACAAACTATATATAGATATATAATACCAGTTATGTATTTATTAAAACTTGTTTTAAAAAAACAATGAGGACTGTCTAATGCTGCATGTTCAAATTTTGAGTATTTATTCTGTTATGGCGATCTTGGGTAATGTGACGTAAGCTGTGACGTAATTTTTGTTAGAGACAAAAACCGGAAGCGAATCTCCATTATTAATAGATGTGTGTGTGTGTGTGTGTCTGTGTATATGTGTGTGTGAACATTATCAATATGTTTATGTCTCAATTACTTTCATTCTCTACCTAAAATCATGTCTATCTATTCATCTATTTCATTATGGTCATATCAATCTATACATCTGTCTGTCGGTCTATCTGTTTGTCTATCGTTCGTTCACTTTATTCGTATGAAGAAAGAAATTATGAAAAATAAAAGGATACAAAAAAGGAAGCGAAAGACGGGCATTTCCTGAAGGATTGACCGAGAGAGAGAAAGCGGAGAAAGAAATAGTAAATGAACAATGGTAGATAGAAAGAGGGAGAGAAGAAGAGAAAGAGAGAGAGAGTGTGTGTGTGTGTGTGTGTGTGTGAGAGAGAGAGAGAGAGAGAGAGAGAGAGAGAGAGAGAGAGAGAGAGAGAGAGAGAGAGAGAGAGATGATCTTGAGCGAGCGTGAGAGAAACAGAAAATGAAAAAAGTAGGTTGATATCAAAGAAAGTGGACATTGTTGAAAGAAATTCTGAGAACGAAGAGAGAGAGAAAGAGAGAGAGAGAGAGAGAGAGAGAGAGAGAGAGAGAGAGAAATCGTGTCCACGTGGGAGACAAAAAAAGAAAACTGCTGTGGGTGTGAGAAAATTAAACGACCATATTACATCGTTAAAAACATTTCATCTTTTGCAGAATAAACACTACAAAATGGAAAGAAACATTATAAAGCGATATACCACGTGATATATACATATATATATATAATATATATATATATATATATATATATATATATATATATGTACTACCAAAATATGTCAAGTGATCAGTTTAGGCCATATTGAAGGAAGAAACGTAAATATTTTTGAACTTTTTTTTAATCTCGCAAAAATGAAATAACGAACATAAAGAGTTATTACAAAGTGAAACAGTTAAGTCAAAGATTATATTATCCGACCGGGGAAAAATTACTCACCGTTATTTCGAAAAATAAGTTAAACTGTCCGGTTTTTTGGGGTTTTTTTTATAACAGGGTCAGTTTCTTTATTGATGTTTTTAGCATAATTCTGTATTCATGGTTCTTTTATTAAAAAGCTCTTGCATCGACACTTATAAGAATCTTCTGATATAATTATTCAACTCTTAACATTATAGAAAAAAAGGAAAAATCGTTTTATGTCGGTTCCTTTTTTCATATTTCATAAAAGTAAAATAGGGGGATAGGCCTCGTAAAAAATATATCCCCTGATATATATTAGGAAAACCCTATTTCAAACATATTTTCATCCAAAGCTAAGTAATTATGGAAATTTTCGTGAAAATCGGACCATTAATTGATTTTTATTAGAATTTTTTTAAAAGACCCTAGTCATAACTTGTTTTTAGCTACGTTAAATTTAATTGATTTAACCGTGCAAAAATGTAAACATTGTTTTTTCGTTCATATTTTCATTATTTCCGTAAGCTTAAAATCTTTTTTTTAAATCATCAGGGTTTTTTCTAAATGTTTTTCTTTCGAATGGACAGAAAAATTTCAAGATAATATTAACCTTTATGCAAGTTTCATTGTGTTAAATAGAGGAGGGGGGTAAATTTCACAGGAAAATTGGTGATATATATATATATATATATGTTGTTTTTTTTTAAGTTGGGCGTTATTACGAAGCATCTAAAAATAAATGAATGAACTCGATGTTATGGAGTGTTGGATTCACTTATTTTTTTATTATTATAACTTTTATCATAAATTTTCGGGTTCGTTAGATTCCCTTTATCAAATGACTATTGTTCCTGTTAAAACGGATCTTTTACTCTGTTGTTATTGACAACGGCAGCGTCTGTAAAAAATTTATAATAACGGAGTATTCCGATGTCAGCGTTCAGTCCCCTCACGTGTGTTTGTAATTTATATATACACTTGTTTGTGAATATATATTTAATTATATGCATATTTTAAACTACAACACTGTGGGTTTCATGCTTTCGTTTTTGTTTGGCAGAATGAAAAGATTTGATGAAAATCCAAATAATATGATGTAAGAATTTTTTTGCGTTGAGATGTTACTTTGCATATCAAAGAGCATACGGATGTAAGTTTGTTCATTTGTAAATTTGTGTGTATGTGTTATAACCATTGCATGCATATATATATATATATATATATATATATATATATATATATATATGTGTGTGTGTGCGTGTGTGTGTGTGTGTGTGTGTGTGTGTGTGTGAGAGAGAGAGAGAGAGAGAGAGAGAGAGAGAGAGAGAGATCTTATATTCCACACACACATATATGCCTACATACATACATACACACACACTCACACACACAGATAATAGGTTCAGTGCATATGTGTGTGAGAAATATTTATATATATATATATATATATATATATATATATATATATATATATATATATATATATATATATTGGTACACCCTTAACATTTTTCTAGATAAAAAGTTAATTTTCTACGAAATCAAACGTTTCAGGATTTTATTATTACTCATGTCATGCTATGCAATCAAAATAGATATTATTAGGCATTATTTATTACCAAGCTCCACAACATTGAAAGTCCATAACCGAAAATATGACCATGTCGAATGTGGAATGTACTTGATAGAAGAGATGAAAAAAGAAAAAAGCGCGAACCATCAAACAAGTTAGAATTGAAAGACTGTCGGAATGGAATGTCTTGCAAGTTTACTTATTTATGGGCGTTGCAGACACGCCGAGACATGTACAAAAGGTAGATGAAATGGTTTTCAACGTCGGCTGCAGAAAACCGACAAAGTAAAAAGGTGTATTAGTCATAAAATTGCAGCAATACCTGAAGCAATGAGTTGGCGAGAGGTGCAGGATGTTCAGGGTGAGGCTCGCCAGAGAGTAAGTATTTAAACGATAGGATATTTAGAAGGAAGTGATTTGCAGAATTGTAATAAAATTTCCAACATTTCAATCATTACATTTGTTTGTTTTAATTTAAAAATAGCTAAATAGATTAAAAGCTAAATTACCTATACAGAGAATTCTAATAAGATTTCTAGTAATTTGATCACTCTTATGGTATTAAATGTTTTTATATTAACTTTCTTTTCTTTATTATATTTTTTGAATATGCTTTTCCGATATTTTCAATAAGGAGTGTCACAATAATCACCAAAGAAGAAGCAAGAAAATATGATTGGCTATATTACACTTTCATTCTGAATTACTGGAACGACCAATTGTATAACATGTCCTGAAGTTGAATTCATTATTTCTTATTTTTAAAAAAAGGATCTTAAAAATATCAAAACTTCTTATAACTATGCCAAAAAGAACTTCCAAATGAACCCATCAATGTTTTGTTTTACCAAATTCAACATATATATATTATATATATATAT
This sequence comes from Doryteuthis pealeii, assembly GCA_023376005.1. NCBI lineage: Eukaryota > Metazoa > Mollusca > Cephalopoda > Myopsida > Loliginidae > Doryteuthis > Doryteuthis pealeii. The sequence goes on along the minus strand of CM042161.1, from coordinate 20,179,960 downwards.
TATATATATATATATATATATATATATATATATATTCCTTTCATATACGATTTCGAAAGTCAATTTATTTGAATTTATTACTCATTAAAAGTAATCTCGCTGGGGATAGCCAAGACGTCTTCGGAGTTAGCGTTGGGGTCGGAAAAGTATAGTGAGATTTCTTGGGTTTTGGGAAAAGAAATAACTGTTAGGCGGGAAATAATATACACTGACAGTACCCCCTACATGGGGGTAAGATACCCCCACAAAAATGAGTGTCTACTCTTCCGATTCTTTTGCCCATTTTTAGGCTGAGGTGAGAGCACTTTACAGTGGCAATAATCCCTTGTGGCATAAAGTTTGATCCATGTTGTGTATATCCTATAATGCTTTTCCGTTGGTCCATGTATCTTGAATCCTAAGATCCTTGTGTTCCTCGGTGTTCCATTCGTCCGTGTTAAGCACGAGCAACTGAACGCCTTTCCACCAAAGCTTTAAATAGTTAACAAACCACGTTTTCGAGCGTGTTGATTAGCCGATTGAATTCACGCGACCACGAAGGGTCATAATTTAAGGTGTGACCTGCAGCACACCTTATAAACAAAATATATTCCAGAGGTAAAGGTTCTGATTTCGGATCTCTGCGTGTGGGGTATACATTTTTTGTCATTACTCCCAAGTCTAACTTGTCTTCCCTTTGCCAGGACGCGCCTTATTTGAACTTTAGCTACATGAACTGATATGGGCGCATACAGCATCGACTATGTCTCATGTCTGTACCTTGCTTGTCTGATCATGTATGTATGTTTATGTACACTATTCTACTTGTTATTCATGTGCTGTATTATATCAAATGTGTACATGGAGTGGTAATGTATATAAACCTTCGTAGAAGAACGGTAGTAGTAGTTGTACTATTGAACGATTTCGCTTTATATGGTGTCGAAGTCCAATACGCAACAGAGAATCCACAAATAGATCTGTTTAAAAATCATTTAGATTAAATATGAATGCTTCATATCATAAAACCACGGTACAAAAGTAAAAGAAAAACTCATAAGAATCTACTACATATAAAATGTAAATACAAACGTACACTGTACGCAATTCCCTAACCTCTCGGTATGAGAATTAAATGTAGTTTTAGCTTTAGTGACCAAAACGGCTTCTCATAACACGTTAGGAGGCTTCAGAAAACCTCCAAACATAGGTGAATATATATATATATATATATATATATATATATATATATATATATATAATCCAAAAGTCCAGAGAAGAAATCTTCCTTACGACACAAGAGTTTTATTTAAAAAACCTGTCACAGTTTGAGAGCTCAATGTGTGCTCTTAATGTTAGAGTCACAGAGCAAATCTCATCAGATGCGTCGTGAGAGTTAGACACTTTGTCTAAGCTCCCTGAAATAGACTATAATGCTAAATCTCTAAGTCTTTTGTTATTTCTTTACTTATATATATATATATATATATATATATATATATATATATATATATATATATATATATATATTATAAAAATCCAACAAAGAGGCACATATAACAATACAGACTTTATTGTTTGGGCACATATTACGTAAAATATAGAACAAAGGGTTAGGATGAAAGTCTTTAGGAAGGAGGAAAGTGTTCTTATAGAATAGAAGAGTCACTTACTGTACATGACCCACGCGGTTAGGGTCTATAAAGGTCTACGTACACACATGGGTACAAGAATATAGTCTTAATGGACAGAGACACAACTTGTCTTCTTGTGCACCATTGTGGATGCCAGATCAAGGAGAGGGAGACACCTTCCCAGGTTGAGTTTAAATAACCAGGTAGTAATGCCATCTAGTGGTAAGTCCAGGCGACAAGGGAACATAACCCTTTTCCACTATCAACCTTATTATCCAGGGAAGAAAATCGCTACATAGGTATAAAATAACCCTCAACGGGTTGACATGTCGTTAAAATCAATCCAAAATGGCAAATATTGTTTTCTCTTTTAGTAAAATTGAATTTTTAATTTTGCCCCACAAACCCTCTTTCATGGGGCCGAAGAGAGGAAAACATTATTTCGGTGACGAGGAAGAGAAATCTGTATTGTAGAAGTGGCTCAAAGTACAATAGGTACCACCAATTTTCCCCGTGAAATTTACCTACACTATATTTAACACAATGAAACTTGCATAAAGTTCAATATCATCTTGAAAATTGTTTGTCCATTCAAAAGAAGAAGCATTAAACAAACTCCTGATGTGTTCAGCTTACGGAAATAATGAAGTTTATGAACGAAGAACAATGTTTACATTTTTGCACCGTTAAATCAACTGACATTTAACATAGTCAAAAACAAGTTATAACTAGAGGCTTTTTAAAAATTCTACGAAAAATTACATAGAAATATCAATAAAGAAACAAACACTCTTGTAAAAATACGGACTGTTTTACTTATTTTTCAAAATAACGGTGAGTAATTTTTCCCTAATCGGATAATTTGATCTTTGGATTAACTGATTTTCTTTGTAACAACTCTTTATGTTCGTTATATTTTTTGCGAGATTTTTTGGAAAAAGAGTTAAAAGATATTTACGTTTCTTCCTTCAATATGGCCTAAACTGATCACGTGACGTATTTTTGTGGTGCCTGAAGAACAGTCAACAGAATTGCCGTTATACATGCTCTCATTCGAAGGTGGAATATTGCTATTGATAGAAACGGTGACTATATGGAGAAGTTGGTATGTGATCCACAGAGGACCAGCTTCATTTTGATGTATGATACATGTTCCTGTGTTGGTAATTATACTTGTCCTAAACAAAATGGCATTACTTTTTGACACACCCTCCTATAAGATTATTTCCGCCATTTGCATTGTTATATATGACGTCATACTCCCCACTCCACCCCGGGCATCGGCGGGTATCCCAACTATTAATAAACAATGAATGTATAAATACATCATTGAATGTATATGTGAAGAGCGCTAAGATATTTTTTGTTACTTCTAGCGATCCCCGAACTAGAAAAGTTTGGGAAGTACAGCTTTATTCAAAATGCGGTTCTACAAGAATAAAAATAGAATAGGAATGTGAAAGAAAGAAAGAAAGAAGGAAGGAAAGAAAGAAAGAAAGAAAGAAAGAAAGAAAGAAAGAAAGAAAGCAAAAGTCATCAACTTAACATTAAAAAAGCCAGACTGGCAGGTCTAAATATTCCGCGTCACTACAAACAGGAAGTGACATCACATATCGGAGCGGCCGGTCGGTTCTCTTTGAAGTGAACTCCATCAACACAATGTCCTGACGTCATCACATTAATGGCGCCACATCAAAGTAAGACAAAAAAAAAATAATCTAACTTAGCGACATTTTACTGATTCTTCTTCTTTAAGCGTCGGGCCAAGCGGGTTCTAAGCAATCCGTGTGGGATGTGTAGAAAACAAAAAGTGAGTCACTTTTAAGCGCTAAAAAGCTGCGTCCAAACAGTGAAGATTATAGGGGACATATTTTCTAGCTGAAAACTTGCTCTATCCAACGGTATTATTGTATTCCCTTGGGATGTCCAATCTGATGTGTAACCCCCCCCCTCCTCCTATATTTAACACAATGAAACTTGAATAAAGGTTAATATCATCTTTAAAATTTTCATAAGATTTTTATAAGTTTCTATACGTGATTTAATTTAGTAAAAAAAATTCTGAATTCTGAAAAAAAAAAAAGAAAAAAAGTTATAATAATTTTTTTCAAACTTTTAATTGCCTTTTTAATCGCATTGCCAAGGAAAAACAATTTTCTAAGACATTTTCTGATATAATTATTCAGACTCTTATCTTTATAGAAAAAAATTTTAAAATCGTTTTTTATCGGTTCATTTTTTCAGATTTCATAAAATGAAATGTGGGTGGGGAGACCACGTAAAAATATTTCCCCTAATATATTTTGGTAAAAAACTATTTTAAACATAATTTCATTGACAGATGAATAAGTATCCAAATTTTCGTGAAAATTTGACTCTTAATTGATTTTACATATAATCTTAAAAAAAAAAAAGACTGTAGTTATAACTGGTTTTTGGCTTCGTTAAATTTCAATTGATTTAATGGTGCGAAAATGTAAACATTGTTTTCGTTCATAATTTCATTATTTCCGTAAGCTGATTTTTTTTTTAAATCATCAGGAGTTTTTTTAATGTTTTTCTTTTGAATGGTCCGACAATTTTGAAGATAATATTAACATTTATTCAAGTTTCATTGTGCTAAATATGTGTGTGTGGGGGGGGGAGTAAATTTTACACGTTAGATTGGACATCCCTAGTTCAGTAGAAGTATATAGGTGGTATTATTTCGGAGCGCTCTTCTTACAATCACGGTATAAACTCTCGTTCATCGTAGGTGGGGGAGGAGATACACTATTGTGGTGAAAGATATGGGGTTGTCTACAAGTCTTGTCATACCTACATATTGTTTTAACTTTCATGATTTTTTTTTTGTTTTAAAAATATGATGTATAAGTTATTACTTATTTTACCTCTCAAAATCTTTAAAAATTAGTGTAATAAGTAATCGAGAGTAATCTCCCCTATTTTATGATTACCTCCCCTTTGGAGAACTCTCTAGTGAATACGAAACTATATAAACTCTCAGTAAGTATACCAATTATTCTAAGTAGAATAAAATTTTCCAAAGACAATCGGTGTTATCATTTGTCATTAAAATTAGATTCTTTTCTCGAATTTCGGGTTGTATTATGCAATTATTTGACCTCTAAAAGATATGTAAGGGGGGGGGGGGTCTTGGACCCCTATAATGTTTTGAAGCTGAAAACTTGCTCTATCAAACGACTTTAATATGCTCCCTTAAGTTAAGAGTAAGGAAAAGAATCCGACGGTATATGTATAGGTAAAAGGGCACGAAAATCACACTTTGTTGTTGAAAAAAAAGGACATAAAAATATATTCATTTTAACAACAAAATGTGTTTTTCATACCTTTTATCTCTCTCTCTCTCTCTCTCTCTCTCTCTATATATATATATATATATATATATATATATAATATATATATATATATATATTGTAGTTTCAATAGAAATAGAGTGTGCGTATTTTAAGCCCCACCAGCAAGGAGGAATCTGTTTTTACATCCATTAAATATGAAGAGTCGAGAGATTTATGATTTGGTTGATTTCGTGGGTATTTTATTTTAAAAAAAGGAATGAATTGAAAGAAGGAATTACATTTTAGATAAAGATAGTATAAAGATTGAACAACTGAAGATATAAAGGCTCTTACAAAATAAAAAGACAGAAAGAAAGACAGAAAGAAAGAAGAAGAAGAAGAAAGAAGAAGAAGAAGAAGAAGAAGAAGAAGAAGAAGAAGAAGAAGAAGAAGAAGAAGAAGAAGAAGTGTATAAAAAAGGAGAAAGGTAGAAGTAGAAGAAAGAAAGAATTGAAATACAAAGAATATGAAATAGAAAGAAAGAATGAAAGAAAGAAAGAATGAAATTAAAAAGAAAAAAGAGAGAAGAAGGTGTTTCAAACAAAAGAAAGAAAACAAGAAACAAAGATAGAAAGAGAAAGAAAGAAAAAAGAAAAAGGAAGAAAGAAAGAAAAAGAAAGAAAGAGACTGAAAAAAAGAAGAAAGAAAGTGTTTCAAACGAAAGAAAGAAATATAGATATTGAAAAGAAAGAAAGCAAGAAAGAAATAGGCTGAAAAGAAAAAGAATGAAAAAAAGAATGAAAGAATAGCAGATAGTGGGTGGGGCGGAGACATGATTCGAAACTATAACAGATGTTTCTATTCTTGTAAAATAATCTCTAATTTCTTGAGATTGGCAAATGGCGGGAAAACACGAACGGACATTGGAAGCGCTAAAAAAAAAATAAAACAACAGAAAAGTCCCCATTTTGACGCGACACAAACGACAATTTGCTTTTTAATTGGTCGATGAATTAAATTAGGAATTTAATCCAAATTGTCACGGCCCAACGTCACTTTTGTCCGGAGACAAAAAAAAGTTTTTTTTTCTTTTCAAACAAATTAGTCCATTTAAAGATGTCGTATTTCCCTAATGAAAAATAAACAAAAATTGACAACTTTATGACAACTGATTTGAATAAATAAAATCCTTTTTTTTTCTTCTTTTTCATTCCGTTTCTTTTTTTCTTTTTCTCTCAATTAGTATTATTTACAGTCCTCGATACCATTGAGGCCGGTTTTTTTTACATTATGTGTTGAGGTTATTTGGTGATAAATATAGCTTTAATGAATGGGAAAAGAGAAAAATATATTTCATGTGCAAAAAAAAGATTTCAATGAGCTCTATTCAACAATGTAATGGGTTTGATTAGCAGTAAATACTTACTGGGTAAAACACAAAATAAGCCTTAATGGTATCGTGGACTAAATTCACACTATCAGAGAAAACGGACAGGGGTTACGGGTTACTTTGGGTGTGACTTTTAATCAAAATGGCTACAACGTGATAAACCATGACAAAGGAAATAGGATTTTCTTTTAATTAAAAAAGAAAAAGTGTTAATAATAAGAAAAGAAAAGAAACTTTTAAAAAAACTGAAGAGACAATATACAAAATAGAAGAGTAATAAGAAAAGAAAAAGAACCAAAATAAATATATACTTAAAAAAAAGAAAGAAATTTAAGGAAAATGGAATGAAAGAAAATGAAATAAAAATAAAGAAAAGGGAACAAAAGAAAAATATACAAATAAAAAAGAAGGAAAAGAAAAGAAAAAGAGAAGGACTGAAAAATATGTAATGAAAAATAAGGAAAAGAGAAAAAAAAGATCGAATGAGAAGCATACAAAATAAAAGAAGGAAAAAGAAAATTAAAGAAAAAAGGGGAAGAAAAAAGACTGAAATAATTGTACACAACATAAATGAAAGAAAAAGAATATAAAAATAAACAATGAAAAGTATAAAAAACGAATGAAATTATTAAAAATGAAATAAAGAAAAAGAATGTAACAGAAAAAGGATAAATGAGAAATATAAAAAAGTGAAGGAGAAAAGAAAAGAAAAGAAAAAAACTAATGAAAGATATACAAAAAGAAGGAAAAAATAAGAAAGAAGAAAAGAAAAGAAAAAAGAACGAATAAAAAAGAAGAAAAAAAAAAGGAAAGAAAATAAAAAGGGATGAATAGAAATATACATTAGAGAAAGTAAAAAGAAAAGAAAAAGAAAACAACAAATGAAAAATATACAAAAAATAGAGAAAAGAACGAAGGAAAATTATGCAAAATGAATGAAAGAAAAAGAAAAGAAAAAAGAAATGAAAGAAAAAAATGACAAGAAAAAAAAGGAATGAGAGGTGGAGGAGGCATGCCCGAAAAAAAAAAAATTCGCCCAACAAACAAATAAAATTACCATCTGACAGCGGCACCCCCATTCACCCTTAACTCACCTGGTCGGGATTAGGACTTTTCGGGAGACTTTTTGTTTCTTCTGCTTGTAAATTGACTAGATTTAGCTGTCTGCATTTTAAATTTGGATTCCTAAGATTAAGGGTTAATCTTGTTGAAAATTGACATTTGAATTCCTTTCACCTAAAGGAGTGTTTTAATGGTATTTGTTAGTGGGTTAACCCAGGAAATTCTTTTCTTTTAATTCTATGAGGGACCGCTCTACACCCGAGGGTTAACACCAATTTCGCCTTCTATATCAGATAGATAGATAGATAGATAGATAGATGAATAAAATGTTTCAATTATCTATCATTATAAAGAACAGTTATCATCTATACATATATAAAGGGCAGTTGTGTGTATGTGTATGTGTATGTCCGGAGGAAACTTCGAAAATAAAACAATTAACGACAAAGTAAATACATATACACATTAAATATCACTAGAGCTTGGTTTTTAAACAAAAATAATGAAGGTTTGATTCATATTCGTGAAGATAATTGAAAAATAAAATGTAAATAATAACAGCGTGATTTTTTTTTTTTTTTTTTTTTTTTTTGCATTTAGTATTCTAAATAGGAGACAGTAATTTTTCTTTTCAGAGTGTCTGGATCAATGTAAATTCTTTTTTACATAGGGATTTTAATGGGGCGTCCTGTGATGGTCCAACTCGCGATTCAACAATAATGGATCTGCGAGACTAATTTTTACCCCCTCTACCCAAGTGGCGCTGGGTAGCCGCTTCTAGTACCTTATAAGATAAAAGACGATATTTTTAATTTCTCAATCATCTTTGCTCAAATTTGGCTGTCCTGTCGACTAAGCTTACAATATGGCGACTGGATCCCAAGAATCATGATAGGACCCCCGCCCCAGGGGCCCAACTCCAAATGGATGTTCTGTTTAAGAAACTAAAATGCATCTGATGGTGAGGTCACGGTTCTGGAGATCTGGAAAGTGTGGAGCGTCCCTTTATTGGCATTACTCATTGAAAGAAAATAGATAGATAGATAGATAGATAGATAGATAGATAGAGAGAGAGAGAGAGAGAGAGAGAGAGAGAGAGAGAGGAGAGACGGTGATAGATAGATAAATAGATTGATAGATAAGAATAAAAATTAAATTTTCTTTTCTTCATTATAATAAACCCAAATTACACTTATGGACTGCCAAAGAAAATAAAGATGGCTTTTATTATTGGCGCGAAAAATGATTAAAAATGTCAACATTCATCGAAAAAGAATTTAAAATAAAAAACGTACGTTATGTATAACAGAAATCTGTTTTTTTTTTTTTCTTTTTTTAACACATAAACTTGCGAATTGTTCTTTATATTAAATGTAAAAGAAAACAGTAAAAAGATAATTTTCCATTTTTTATTAATATTTTTAAATATTTTTCAAAAGTTGCGCACTTTTTTGTCCGTTTTTTGTACATCCAAAGTAATATAAGGAGAGAATCAAAAGTTTTTGAGGGAATAGAATGTTCTATAAAAAAAATACAAGCATGATCCTGCTTTCTGTATAAGTCTGTATGATGATGGCGTATGCGGGTGTGTGTGTGTGTGTGCGTGTGTGTGTCCTTGATCCTGTGTGTGCATGTATCTGTTATTGACAGGGTGCATACACGTGTGTGTGTGTGTGTGTGTGTGTGGCGTCTTTCTGTTGACGTGTCTCATCAAAGAGTCAATAAAGGAGACGCCATAACCGCTCGTCAAACCGAATATTTGACCCCGGCTAACTAAACGCAAGTATTTTGGCAAAGGAGACATTTTTATTTTCGTTGTGTGCCATTTTCAGATCAAAAACAATATTTGCAGCTTGCATTTCTTTCTTTCTTTCTTTCTTTCTTTCGTTCTTTCTTTCTTTCCTCATTTCTTTTTTAATTTTCTTTCTTCCTTTCTTTCTTTCGTTCTTCCTTTCTTTTTATTTCTTTTTTCCCTTTTCTTCATTTCTTTCTTTCTTTCTTCATTTTCTCATTTTTCTCTTCTTTCTACCTTCCATTATTTTTTCGTTTTTTCTTTCTTTCATTTATTTATTCGTTCATATGTTTGTAATATTTTCTTTTAGAACGTTTTTCATTCATTCTTTCTTTTTAGAAGAAATTACTTTTTAATTCTTTATTTCTTTATCTTCTTTGTACCTTTTGTTATTTCTTTCTTTCTTTCTTTCTTTTTTTTTTCATTCATTCTTTCTTTCTGTTTTTCATTCTTTCTTTCTTTTTTATTTACTCTATCGCTCATTCTTTCTTTCAACCTCATTTCCTTTTTGTTTATTTCTTTGTTTCCTCACTCTTTCTTTATTCCCCTTTTCTTTCCTTCTTCTGTTCTTTTGTTCATTCTTTTTTCCTTTCCTTCCTTTTTTTTTCTTTCTTTCTTTCAGTCTTTAACTTCTTTATTTATTTATTTGATAAATTCTTTGATAATTTTTTTCTTTGTTTCTTTTTTTCATTCTTTCTTTCGTTTTTCTACCTTTCCTTATGTCTTTCCTTCTTTCTTTCATGCTCTCTTTTTTCCATCTTTAGTGTCTTTCTTTTTTATTTACTTTCTTGTGTTTCTTTCTTTTGTTCGTTCTTTCTTCCTTTCATTTGTTCATATGTTCGTTCTTTTTCTTTCTTTCTTTTTATTTCAGCATTTTTCATTTATTCATTCATTCATTGTTTCTCTTTTTCTTTCTTTCTTTCTTTCTTTCTTTCTTCTTTCTTTCTTTTTTTTTTTTTTTTTTTTTTTCATATTAGCTCGAAAAACTTAAAAAGGACAAATTTCATATTTGTGTAATTTTGAATGACGGCAAAACAACGTTTGCAAAAACAAATTACTGAAATAGGATCCAACTGTGTTTGTGTGTGTGTGTGTGTGTGTGTGTGTGTGTGTGTGTTGTGTCTATGCCCATCTGTCTCTATCTACACGACTCTCTCCCTATCGCCCCTCTCTCTCTCTCTCACACACACACACACACACACACACTCCTCTCTCTCTCTCTCTCTCTCTCTCTCTCTCTCTCTCTCTCTCTCTCTCTCTCATTATCTATCTACCTCAGGCTGTTCATATCTCTATAATATCTATCAATCTATATATCTTAGTCAATTCATATTTTATTTATCAATATCTGCGTATGTCTGTGTGGCTGCGAGTGTACAAGAGGTCTGTATGTGTGTGTGAGAGAGTTTGTGTGTGTGAGTTTGTGTGTGAGTTTGTGTGTGTGTGTGTGTGTGTATTACCATCTGTCCCCCTTCCACCCCTCTCTCTTTCTATCTCGTTATCTATCTATCTATCTCTATCTATCTATCTATCTATCTCTCTGTCTGTCTATATGTCTATCTAATTATCTATCTATCCAGTCTGTTTTTATATATCTATCCCAGGTTGTTCATATCTATATAACTATCTATATCTATCTTGATCTATTCATATTTATTATTCAATTTATGTATGTATGTTTGTGTGTATGTGTCAATATGTTCAAACAGTATCTATCTATCTATCTATCTATCTATCTATATATATATATATATTATATATTATATATATATATGCAGTTAGATCATCTCTTCCAATTTGGGCTGAACTTGCACAGTGTCAAAATTAGGGTGACCCAGAAAAAACAGAACCCACACATTTTGTAATAAAACTGTTAATTTTAACTAGGGGGTGTTTAGGGTTAGGGTTAGGCTTAGGGGTCAGGGTTGGGGTTGGGGTTAAGGTTAGTTTAATGGGAAAATAAATAAATAATTTGGGTTCTGTTTTTTCTGGGTCACCCTAATTTTGATACCTTTATGCAAGTTCAGCCCCAATTTGTCAGTTCCCATTTGATTCCCTCTCCGCGTCTCTCCTCCTTCTATTGTTATATATCCATATATCTCGTTAGCTAGCTTAGTCTAGTCATATAAAGTTTATCAATATAAGCATATTCTTTTGTGTGTGCGTGTACAAGGAATGGTTGCGTGTGTATGAGTGCGCGTGCATGTCTCTTCCTCGTGTCGTTCCTTTCTGGCGATGTTAAAACTAGACTCGTTTTCATTTGTTTCAAACTAATTTTTTTTTTCTCCCAGACATCGGCTACTTTTGTAACTCCTCAAAAGACCCTCAGCAAAAAGTTTCATATTTTCATTTCTTGAAGCGAATGTCAATTCCACCCTCATTATCCACAGTGCCCTTTTTTCTTACCATTGAACCATACACGCAAGACGCTTTTTGATCTATTCAACAAAAAAACACAAAAAAGAAAACACTCATGTTTTCATTTTATTCCACTTTATTTTATTTATGCCCCAAGACAAGAAAACCTAAAGAAAAATGGCTTTGTGGCGTTTTTTGCCATTGGTCATGTGATTCAATTTTTTTCATTTCATTTTTTTCTTTCTTTTTCTTTCTTTCAAAAAAAATTGTCGTTAAGTTGCATCTTCCTGTGGTCCACTTGAATTCTAGTGGTCATCTTCCGGATCACTTGTTGGGCTTTTTACACTGGTTGGGCATTCGAGGGGTTGGGTTGAGGGTGAGACTTAAGAACAACGACATTTTGTCGTCAGGTCTGTGACGTTCTCTTTGAGGAAAGAATTGCGTAATATATGCAAGGGACGCCGATTGGAAGAAAGAAAGAAAGAAAGAAAGAAAGAAAGAAAGAAAGAAAGAGCGTTTGGATAAATAGAGTTACTCGCATAAATAGATAGATAGATATGAACAGACTAGGGTAGATAAATGTAAAGAAACTAAAATAGATAGATAGATAAATAGATAGATAGATTACACACACACACACACACACACACACACACACACACATATATATATATATATATATATATATATTATATATATAGAGAGAGAGAGAGAGAGAGACCTTCTAATGTCTAGCCACACTGAAGAGACGTGATACGTCGAAACACGGTGTCTGTGGATGACTATATATGCTACCCAACCCTTGTGGTTGAGAACTTTGGAGGGGATTTCGCTGACACCGACTATGCTTAAATTCAACGTTCTCCTATAAAACGGATAGAGCACTATTTATCGGTTAAAATCCTCGTTCCATTCTGTAGGTGTGTTGATGGCCGATTGGTTAAGAAGTCTGACTGATGGTAAATCGATCGGGTTTCTATCATGGTTGGAGGTAGCCTGCTAATGTCTAGCCACACTGAAAGGACGTCAAAACACGGTGTCTATATATATATATATATATATATATATATATATATATATATATATGTGTGTGTGTGTGTGTGTGTGTGTGTGTGTGTGTGGAGAAAGGTAGACAAACACGGGATGTTATGGAAACTGGATGTTTGTCTACCTTTCACCATATATTGTCGGATTAACCTCCTCATATTTCTCCCATGTATATATATATATATATATATATATATATATATGTGTGTGTGTGTGTGTGTTGTGTGTGTGTGTGTGTGTGAAGAGATGGAAGTGAATCCGACGGTATGTAGTATATTAAGAAAATTGAAAAAAAAACAGGTTTAAATAAGTTGAGTGGTAAGTTTATTGGCCGACGCTGCAGTGTTTCGGTCTATTAAATATATCGTCTTCAGGGTATTTGTTGGTATAAGGAAGGTGATAAAAAATGTTTATCACAGAATAACGAAAAAAGCAAGCGATAGTCCTTGTTTATCAATCTGTTCAACATTTGAAATCTGAAGAAAGGACACTGAAAGGTGGACGGTTTGAAATATGACGTCAAATATTCTCTTTTACGGTGTGAGTATGAGAGTGTGTGAGTATGTGTATCGAAAAAAGGCATTGTACGTTTTTAGGTGTTTTGTGTGTGTGGTTGCGCGTGTGTGTATAAATCTTTTGTGATAAACGACATCGAAACAAATATATATATATATATATATATATATATATATATATATATATATATATATTACAACTATATTTAACTTTCTATTGCAGAACACAAAGATATATGAGTATTGGATCGTTTTTAAGTGTGGCATTTATTCCCATCCCCTATTGAAAAATCCAAACGTCTCTCTCTCTCTCTCTCTCTCTCTCTCTCTCTCTCTCTCTCTCTCTCTCTCTCTCTCTCTCTCTCTCTCTCTCCCCACTCTCCACCACTGATGCTGGAAGCAGGTGCGTTTTGTCTTCCTTCCACCTGACGCTTTTCCAATTATTCCCCAGCAAATTGAACAGTCCGGTCGGCTATGAAAGTTTAGAAATAAGAATAAACTTCAATATCCTTTCCAATTTAAATGTTTTATATTTAGCGTAAGTAATCACGATCCCCGTTGATGGTAATCTTTGCTCTTCTCGCATCGTGACATGAGAGAATGGAAATAAAGGAAAGTGAAAAGGGCGAATTTGTAACATCCTTATCCAATTCGTGACAAATATAAGAATGGATTAGATAAATAGATGGATGAGACCAATAGACGGTATAATAACAATAATAAATGACTATACAACTACATAATTACAATGCTGTTGAGTTTAATAATAAATAATACCTAATAATATCGGTTTTGATTGCATAATATTTCACTACAAATGCTAAAACTTTAGTTTCTCAGAAGATAATTAATTTATCATTAAATAAATTTCAGTGGTGTACTTATTCATGGGTGATATTTTAAAAATAAATAAAGAAAGAAACGGGCTGATATATATATATATATATATATATATATATATATATATATATATATATATATATATATATATATATATATATATATATATATATATATCAACCCGTTTCTTTCTTTCTTTCTTTATTAGGGCCGGTTTAGCTCAGTCGGTAGAGTGTTCGGCTAGGAATCACAAGGTTCTTGGTTTGATACCGGCCCTCACCAACTCAGCGAATGAGTAGCACAGGGATATGTGCGGTAAAGTGACGAGCTGAAAGTAGGTGTGGTGCTCCACCTCAGATGCTAAAATAATCTCCTTAGTCTAGCGCTAGTTAAAAGGGGATAGACTCCCTCGCTATCTGGCCGATACCGACATTAGGCCGCTCCGACGATATATATATATATATATATATATATATATATATATATATATATATATATAGGGAGAGAGAGAGATTAGAATAGATTGGAATAGACAGAGATAAAGAGCGATAGAGAGACAGAGACAAATGTTAAGATGTTAGGTTACGTTCTCATTTCGGAATGGAGAGATGACGTGTCAACTTTTGTTACGTTACGACTCTCATTTCAAATGAAGTGATGATATGTTAATAGTAAAAATAATTCTATACTTATCTCTGGACAGGTACTACATTTGGGACGGCTCGAATCTATGTTGCAAGACTGCTGTCGGTTGGCTGACAATTCCTGGATGTTTGGAGTCTGGAAACCAACTGGGGATGCTGGGGGATATCTTGCTTTGTACTATTTAAAGCTTTTAGTAATAACTCATGGCCACTTCTTTTTCTCGTGAGATTTTTTTATTTACCCCACACAACAGTCGAGAGCACGTCTTGCTCTTTCAACTCATTGTTCCTGACTCATTTCATATTCTCACCTCTCACTCCTTCTGTCTCTTCCACTTTGCCACGTCTCACAGCTTGTTTCAATAGAAACAGCGCTATGTGGCGTTATGATGATTCATTCTTAAACTTTTCCATTCTCATCTAACACAGTTTAGTTAAAACATTTCTGCGTTAATTTACACGTCAGTGTTACACTCAGTGTTCTACTCCCATTATGTTACAACAGAGAGAGAGAGAGGGGAGGCTAAGATTGACATATGCATGTAAGCCCCCCTCTCTCTCTCTATATATATATATATATATATATATATATGTGTGTGTGTGTGTGTGTGTGTGTGTGTTGTGTGTAAAGTATCCAAATGACTGGTAGTAAGTGATGATTCTATTTGGGATCATCGAAATCTCACTGTCTAACCATACAGTATGCTCTTATAGATGCAAACATATATTCATACAAGGATTTTTATAAATCCCTGAAAAGAGCTCAATGTATAATAATCAATAAATTAGATTAAATACAGATCAATATTTAATTTTCAAAGAAAGAAAAAAAATTTAAAGCCTTTTTAGCTTTTGGTCGAAATAAATTTATTACGGAATGATAGTTTGTTGAATTTTTTCTTTCTTTGAAAATTATATATATATATATTGTTACGAATAACAGCAGCTATTCGTATTTATACCTAAAAACAGAAGAGTGTAAAAGGAATCAAAAATCCCCCATGAGACTAAAACAAATAGATTTTATGACACAAAGATGGAGACAGCCAACAAATACGTTTTAATTAGGATAAAGAAATTCATTTAAAATCAGACGAGGACAAGATAAAAAGAAAATATATAAGATTTCGTAGAAGGGGGAGGAATGGTTGTGTGCGACTTGTATTCGGGATTTGCAAACACTTAGTTTGAATTTATTATTATAACAAATCTCAGTTCTCTAAGATAATTATATACTCATAAATAACTATATACAATAAACTCTTCTCTATTTTGTTCTTTTCTCAACGATTCAGAAAGTCTTTCGGAAAAATATTCTCTCTTGTCCATTCAGTTGTGGATGATGGGATCATATTGTTCTATTAATTGAAATTCACAAAGTGCGGTATATTAGTTGGACGTATGTTATATACCCCTTTACATCGGGTATATAAATGGGAGTAAGTAGAGAGACGAGGAAATGAGAC
This sequence comes from Doryteuthis pealeii, assembly GCA_023376005.1. Lineage (NCBI taxonomy): Eukaryota > Metazoa > Mollusca > Cephalopoda > Myopsida > Loliginidae > Doryteuthis > Doryteuthis pealeii. The sequence continues at coordinate 20,163,934 of CM042161.1, read as the reverse complement.
GGGCGTTTACTTTGTCTGACTTGTTCAGCTTGTTCTTACTTCGTCGCTGGCCATCTTTCTCTGGGCTGATTCTTTCTTCTTCGGTCGTCTATGATTATTTCTTTTTTAATAATTAAGCAAGACTTATTTGTTTTCCTTATTCTTTATTTTTTAAAAACTCACAGCCCAAAAATGTTCTTTAACCGCGCGGTGAGAAGTCGGCATTTTAGGAGCGAATGATCCCTACGTCAGTCCCTATGACTAATGGCCGAAATATAACTAACTCTAATTTCCGTTCTTGTGTATGCCTTTAGCCAATCAGCATTCAGTTCAAAGAAGGTTAACTGCCTTGTCAATCAATTATAACAGTTTATGGTAACTTTCCATATACCATCCCGTAATTTGAATTTTAACAACACTTACATACATGATTCGTAGGCTACCCATGATTTATGTAATGCGTTAACTCCGTCAACTTTACTTTACATTTCAAGATGGCTGCCACTTCTACTGGGGAGTATTTTAATTTTGGGAGGATCGTCATCATGAGTTTCTCCCAAAAGACTGAATTCTCGTTTTTTCCCCCGGCATTCAACGGAATAAATCACGTGGTCTGGAGGAAAAGGAATTAATATTCCCTATTTGGTCATCTTCTTTTAAGATTTTCGCCTACCTGTGACTGAAACAATTTCTATGTGTGACTGCTATATTAGACACGACTGGGAGAGGGTTAAAACAAAAGAAAAGTAAACAGGAGAGTATCCAGTGAGAGAGTTGATACGACTGTGTGTTAGGGAAAGAGGAATATACTATCATGGAATCAACCTGACTGTGTTTATTTATTTCCCCCCCCCCGTTTATTTAAAACTAGAAGCGGCTACCAGGCATTGCCTGGGTAGAGATGTGGACAATAAAGTTAGTCTCGCATCGTGAGTTAGATCATTGCAGAATGCCCCATTAAAATCCCTTAAAAAGACGTTGCATTGACCCATATATAATATATTATATTATTTATATATATAATATATATATATATATATATATATATATATATTATATATATATATATATATATTATATTATATTATAGATTGTTTTCTCTTTAACAGCATTGTGTGATGTTTTCATTCCACCTTTCATATATATATATATATATATATATATATATATATATATATATATATATAAAGGTATATGTATATATATGTGTATATACATCTGTGTGTATACATATATATACATATATATATACATATATGCGTACATATACATATGTATATACATGTATATATATATTTATATATACATATATATATACACATATATGAGATTTATCCAAAACTTGGTAGTATACGCATATATATTTATATATACATATATATATATTATACATATACATATATATACACGTATATATATACACATATATAAATACAATATATATATTAACAATATATATATTTATATATATATATATATGCATGGGTTATACAACATGGAAATAAATATATTGTCTATTTTCACTCTCAACACACACACACGCGCATGCACACACACACAGCCACACACATACACACACACACACACACAACACACACATATATATATATATATATATTGAGAGTAAAAATATAGAAATATATTCATATATAATATATATATACCAACATTTGTTACTTAAATAGACGGACTCCTTCATATATATATATATATATATATATTATATATAATAATAATATATATATATATACAAAGAGACAGATGGCGTATTGAATGATAATTATATATATATATATATACATATATATATATCCATATATATATATATATATGTGTGTGTGTGTGTGTGTGTGTGTGTGTTATATATATAAGTATATATACTTCCTTGTGCACCCCACCGTCTCCATCTTACCTTTTGCATTTCTCTTATTGGGGTGAGCCAATTAAAATTGCAAACTGAATTAACAAAACAACAACACACACCCACACCCACACACCCACACACACACACACACACACACACACACACACACACACACACACACTTACTTCCCAGAACAACAACAACAACAATACAATACATAACGAAACATTTTATTGTGTTTTTTTGTCAGCGAATTTTCCCTTTGATCTGTGCCGATATGTTGGTAATAAGCAACTTGAAAAACGGGCCAAAAAGGAAGAGGGGAGGTGCGAATGTCGAAGGAAGCAGGAAAAAAAATAAGAAGAAGAGTTAGTTGGCTGAGTTCCGAAAAGACGGCCAATAGAGAATTCATTTTGAAAATGATTAAAAGATGTCGCTGTTTAGAAGTATTCTCTTTTAAGGATCTCTTCCGCTGTCGGAAAAAAAAGGCGAGGAATGGGTTCCGACACAGGGATCTTTTACTCTCTGTGTCTATTATACTCGCACACACATCACTCTCTCTCTCTCTCTCTCTCTCTCTCTCGTCCCCTCTCTCTCTCTCTCTCTCTCTCTCACGCTTTCTCTCTCCCTCTCTCTCTCACACACGTTTTCTCTCTCTCTCCCACGCTTTCTCTCTCTCTCTCTCTGTTTCTCTCTCCCACTCTCTTTCTGTTTTCTCTCTCTCTCTCACTCACTTAGTCACGCTTTCTCTCTCTGTCTCTGTCTCTGTCTGTCTGTCTGTCTGTCTGTCTCTCTCTCTCTCTCTCAAGCACACACGCACACACAAACACATGCGCACACCCGTGATGATGCAGTTTTCTCTATAACTTTATTCACCGATGATATTAGACTGATTAAATTGATTGTTTTTTTTTTTTCGGAATTTCAACTCGTCTGGGGTTATTTTATGCCCATGGGTTAGTTGTTGTTGTTGTTGTGTTGTTGTTGTTGTTGTTGTTCTTCTTCTCTTCTTCTTCTTTCTCTCTTCTCTTCTTCTTCTGTGTGTGTGTGTGTGTGTGTGTGTTTTTGTGTGTGTGTGTATTATTGTTAATAGTATCCCCTGCAGAAACAGGGGTCCTGGATATAACATTAAACTCCAGTTCTGGAGATATGCGTTTGGATTACCCCTTCATTGCCATTACTCCCATGTCTACTCTAATCCGGAGTGGTGGTGTCTGTTATGGTCTCATCGGTGGGTCAAATATGTATTTACTCAACCCCTCCACGCGAGTAGGATGTGACACAAGGTCGATTTCTTAAGCGGAATTTAATAAGTTTCAGCTCTGAGTTTTCTTTCTCCTAGACCGGTGTTGGATCAGTAAAATAGTTATTCCTGTACATACAGTGAGTGAGGGAGAGGCTCTCTGTGATTGGATATACCAATCACGTGATGAGCCCAGAGTTTTAGGTGCAACATCCAAAAGCCCAGGCAGATAGATTCCACCAGCGGTCCCACGAGGCAGCGATTTGAAGGGCTCTAAGAAATCAAAGAATCTTCTCCAACGCGCCGGTAAGTCTCTTAAACTCAACTTTATACACAGGAAGGACTTTATATTGTTTTTTGTTATTTCATGTGCTAGCCAATAAATTGGTTGAATTAAAGGAAATATTAATTCCTTTCTTGTTGCTGTTAGTCTTAGAATTGAATGTTATACTAACACAATACCGGTTACCATACCAAAGTTAAAAAGACCCGCATTTCCTACTATTTACCCATAGCTGGAGGGAGAATAATTGGATCCCTACCGTGCCCAAGAGTATTAGTGCTATGTAAAACACAAACAGACCGTCCAGGATTTGAATCTCTTTTGATGATAACCATTACACAAGAAACGCCTCCATCTATGGGTCAAATAGATCGGTTTAGAAATTAATTCATATTCGAGAGGACTTTGTGCAAAAATGTCTCCTAAGAAACAACTACACAAAAAATGTAAATATTACCATACAATAAATACAATTCCCTAACCTCTAGGCATAAAATAACTGAAGACGGGTTGACATGCCGTTAAACTCAATCCATCAATCCTAGATAGGACCCTAAAAAGTACTAGCACTGCGTAGACTAATTAAAGTGACACTGACAGTTTTTATCAAACAATTCCCGTCGAAGTCGTTCTTAACCCGGGGTCACTTTAACGATGTAGGGGCCTCACGAGTATACGCAAGAGCAAAGCCAGAAAAGAACTCTTGGCCCCTGTCACCAATATCACGATTTCCAGATGCACCTCGAACGCTCTCAAACATAAGTATCTACATACACACTGTATTTAACTCATAGGCATAGAAATAATACAGCTATAGACACTATATTCAATACAGTACCAGGATAGAGGCTTTCGGATTAATACACTTGAGAAAGATATAACGGCTGAACTTGCACAAAGGTGTCAAAATTAGATTGACCCAGAAAAACAGAACCCAAATTATATATTTATTTTCCCATTAAACCAACCTTAAACCCCAACCCTAACCCTAACCCTAACCCCTAACACTAACACTAAACCCCCCTAGTTAAAATTAACAGTTTTATTACAAAATGTGTGGGTTCTGTTTTTTCTGGGTCACCAGTGACCCAGAAAAAACAGAAACCAAATAATTATTCATTTTCCCATTAAACTAACCCTAAACCCCAACCCTAACCCTAACCTAATCCTAACCCTAACCCTAAACCCTAAACATAGACTCCCATAGTTAAAATTAACAGTTTTATTACAAAATTTATGGGTTCTGTTTTTTCTGGGTCACCCTAATTTTGACACCTATGTACAAGTTGAGCCGATATAACCCCCGAATCTCCCAGTAAAAATGGGTTAAATAATACCACTACTGTTCTTCTGTTTTATCTGGTAGCTTTATCATTAAATAAGGCATGGTGTTTGGTATGCCATTAAACGAAAGGAATCAAACCACACTAATACATTACCGCAGAGATACACCTATGTATATAGTATTTCACTTACCATTATTATCAAATCGTGCTAATAGCATTGACTCTCTCTCTCTCTCTCTCTCTCTCTCTCTCTCTCTCTCTCTTCTCTCTCTCTCTCTCTTCCACCCGTATCGGTCATCGCACTTGGCGAGTCCTCCAAACAGAATCCAGTGTCCGCCCAAAGCTGACGAATGTAAGATTTTGCTGATCGGCCAACTTTAGTATGTCCATGTCTCTATGTTTGTCTGTCTGTCTGTATGAATGTTTGTACAATGACCAAAGCGAAAATTGGTGGAGACCAACAAAGACCAAAATTCAATAAAATCCACACGTTAATTTTGTCTGAGAAAAGGTTAAAAATGTTACCCCTCATTTTCCATTAGAAAATGAAAATTTAATAAGGGTAGAAATATATCAATATATAATCTTCTATTAATAATGAAGTTTATGTCTCTATTTGTCTGTAACCGAAACTACGTCACTGCTTACGTAACATTACGCAAAATCATCATAACATAACATAAATGCACACAAAATTTGAGCATACTATCTTAGACGGTCCCATTGTTTTTTGAAAACAAGTTTTGATAAATACATTCCCGGTATTATATATTTTTATATAGTTTGTTTCATTCTAATATTTATATTTTAAAGTTATCAGAACTAAGTTTCCATTTCAAATTATTTTATATTTTTACATTTTTATACTCACTTATGGTACAAACTCCCTGATATTGAACTCCCACTCACACTGGCAATATCTTTCAAAAAATAATTTTTATACTGCCCGGAGGGTGTTTTTTTGCTAGTATATATTAAAAAGAATAATTTAAAAATGAATTACATATACATATATTCAACCACAAGCAAGGAAAGGCACGTCTATACACTGTATTCAAGTCACAATTGTACTACCGGACAAATGCAAAGATATTCAAGTGCTAAATATGATTTGTTGTCGATTTTAATCCTTCTCTTATTGTCAATATAATCATTGCATGTCCTCTGCCCTTGTGAAGAGCTTTTTAAAACCCTCATTAATTTGCCATTAAATTTGCAAACCAATTCAAAGCCTTCACCAAGATACATTAATGCAGTCGCTTGGCTATAAATCATTTAAATATTGAATGAAACCAATACTCCGCCACCCGTCACCCGTCCCAGCCAATCACAACGGGTCACCGGCAAATCACTGTCTGCTTAATCAAATCGTTTTAAATTGTTATTGGAAAATTACACACTCATTAAAATTTCTAATGATGGACGGGGGTTGAAAATATCGGGACGAGGGGAATGGAAAAGCCACGAAACTGATTCTACGACCCATGGGAAATGGTTTGGCTGAATGGTTAGCGGGTTGGTTTTACGCCATCCGTCGATTAGTTATTTAATGCCGAAGTCAGTATTGGTTTGGTTGTTTTGTGGGTTTTTTGTTTTTGTTTTCCGTTTTTCGGGGGTAGGGGGTTGTTGTTTTTTTGCCATCGGATTTTTGGGCACATAATTACCATATAAGCTCATGTAATTAAGGACTTTTTAAGACCAATTTTCACCTAAAAACAAAACCAATCATTCATTATACGAGATATGTTTTTTGAAACATAGAAGCTTACCTTGTTTTTAGGCCCAACCTTGCTTCAACTTCCTTCCAAAGTGCCCCCCTCCCGCATAGCGTATACCTAAACAAAGGCTATTAGTTAAGATAATAATGTTTTTACGTAGAAAAAAGAAATTTTAAAAATGAAATAATAAAGTTTGCGTTAAAACTGAATTATTTTAACTAAACTATTTTATGCATCGCTTGAAGGTTGAGAGGGTTCATACTCTTCCCAAGAGTATTAATCCGAAAGTGAACGTCATACCTAATGTTTCGAAACCTAAAATTTACACATTATTTAGAGCAAAGCCGAGGACATGTTCACTGAAAAATGTAACAAACTTTCAGCGAAGATAAATTCATAATAAAAGAAACAAATTATAAACAAACACACATTTCAGTAGCTATTACTTTGTAGTGGTATGAAACAGAAGTTTCTGTGGCTCATTAGTTAGTTTTGGACCATAGATGTAATATTGTGGTGTGTGGTGTAATAGGCAGAGTCGTAGGAAATAGACTCGTCGACCCGAGTTCAAGTCATGACGAGGCTGTTTGTATTTTACATAATGTAATACTCTTGGGAAACGTATGAATCCATATATTCTTCTTCTAGCTAAGAGTAAATAGTAAGGAAGATTGGGGTCTTTAACTTTGGATTTGTGAACAGTGTAGGAGAAGGAAAACTCTGAATTCAAACCTGTTAAACTTCGCTTAAGTAAGTGACCTTGTGTCGCATCCTGCTCGTGTGTGTGGGTGGGGGGTTATTTCCTATAAGTCCAAAATAAACAAAGGGGAACCACTCTTGACTGATAGATTATTTATTTATTTAATGATCTACTAGGAAAAAAGAAGACGGGATTAGGGTTAGGGTTTAGGGTTAGGGTTTAGGGTTAGTTTAATGGGAAAATAAATAAATAATTGATCAGTCCAGAGTGGTTCCCCTTTGTTTATGTTGGACTTATAGGAAATAACCAGATGTAATTTACTTTCGCTCATGCCATCCCTAATATGGCGATGCACAGGGTCAGAAAAAAAGGTAATATGTAGTGTAGAGATGCTTCCTAAAAAGAAAAGAAAAACAAGTCCTAGGGACTCAGTTTGGTTTCTGTCCGTGAAACCAAGAACACATCGTTTAAATTACTTTTTTTTGTTGCCTCAACTTGTTTATCAGTTTCGCATGAAATCAGCGAGGTGCAAGATAAATTGTAGTTATCGCCCTTCTCCTTGAAAGATTAAAAGCAACGAGGTAGGGGACAGTCTGTGCTGTTGTTTGATGTTGTAAAGGTTAACTACATTGCGACTGGGAATTTGACCACGTCATCAAGTCTGCTAAGCCGCCGGAGACTCTGTGTCTGTGCTGTGTAAATGTTCGAAACGGTCTAGTGTCGCCTAACCTTATTTTGAGGAGGGGGGTGAGGTTGAGAGGGTGCTGTTGCTGACGTAGACGGACAGTAAACAGAGGAGACGATTAAATAACAAGAAACAGCGGTTGTTGGATTAATATTAAATATTTAGAGTTAGAAAAATATAGAAGAAGAATTAGGTTTAGCATTAACAGGTAAAATAATTCTTATTTCATTCTACAGTGTTTCTCCAAAAAGAAATAATTTCGTTAAGTGAAAATTGTGTTGGTATCCTTCTGTTTTCTAAAGACGATAGCGTAGTGTCCATTTCTTTTTGTTTTTTTGTATACATTAGGGATACCCATTTTTTCGTCTGATTTTCATTTTAAAAAGGAATTAAAATTAATTAAATCGATTATTTAAGTTTAATTTTTTTTGTCTAAGTCGAAAAGTAGTAACATAAGCATCAGAAAAAAAATTGTTTTTAATTACAAAAAAAAAAAAAAAAAAAGAACAGGGAATTATACGATTTTGAAATCAGAAAGTTTTGAAATAAAATAACATGCATTATAAAATTCATTCATTGATAAATCAACACTGAAAATTTCATTAAAATAAGATAATTCCCTGATTTATTTTTCAAACGTGATGAATTTGTATTGTAAAAACACGGATTTTTCGACAAATTGGGTATACCTATATATATCATTTCCTCAAACTGTATAAATATAAAAATGGCCTCACATCCATCTTGTGAGTATTAATAAAAATAAAATTAAACGAAATAAAAATAAATAAAACAAAACTAAAGTTAAATTAAATTAAATATAAAAAATAAAAAGACACAAAAAGTAACAATCTCCCAGAAGGCCTCATACCGAAAAACCCCTCAGGGCATGTGCAAAAAAACCTCGAATTCTTGGCGCCAAAAAAGGACTCTCAGTCCTTTTTTACTCCAAAACTTTGAAGGAGAAACATCCATTGACTTGCTCGGGAAATTATCCCCCCCCCCCGGAAATAATGTGAATCTACGAATAAAAGTCTTACCCTAAAGTTATCCTTATTTTTGTTCCTTTCACTTCTTTTCCTAAATTCCCTTTCAGCTTACCAGCGCACAAGAAGGAAGAACAAACTATATTGGGGTTTAGGCACGACAATGAGTGAGCTTAAAACCATAGAACTGACAACCAATGACTCCGCATAATCTTCAGACCACGATGTAATATGCATGCTGTAATATGTAATTGAAGCTGGATCTGGTCGAAGCTAAACAGTCTTCAGCCCGAATGATACGCGCGCGGAATTACCATTCCCGAGTGATTACGTAACACCAAGAAACGATCAGTGCATACGAGTAATGACATCAACGGCTGAAAGTTAACGCGTTTTAAAAAAAATCACAAACTGCGCTTACAATGAAACTTCCAAGATGAACGTATGTTATAATTTCTTCTCTTTGTTGTTCTAAGATGTATAACTGTTTTGTAATACTCTGTCCGTTGACAAAGGCTGTTTGGTGGCGTTAGGAGTGGCAGTACCACCTTGAGCTACCGAAACTATGTTATCAGTTCTAGTTGGCGGTTGATAAAGGCAGGGTATCACACGTGCTATCACGTGATAAGGCTGAAACTCTGAATATCTGGTGCGTGAAATGCCCCTTCATTGCCATTACAGTTATGTCCACACTGACACAGAGTACTAGTACCTGTTACGGTCTCATCTTTGGATCAAATAGATCCGTTAAAAATTATTCGTATTTGATAGATCCGCATTAAAAAAAAAAGAAAAATACACAGCTCTTCAGAAATAACTATGCATAAATGTAAATACGAACTTACAAGGAAAGTGATTCCCTTTACTTGTAGGCATAAAATGATCAAATTCTTTCTTTCTTTTCTCCCTTTTTTCTTTCTTTCATTGATTCTTTTTTTCTTTTTTCTTTCTTTCTTTCTTTCTTTCTGTATCATCTCTTCTCTGTCTCTCATCTCAGTCTCTCGTTATCTTTCTTTTTCCATTCTTTATATCCTTCTATCTTTCTTTCTTCCTTTTTACTCTGTATCTGCTATTTTACATATACTCAATCTATCTTTATATGCCTTTCTTTCTTTCTTTCTTTCTTTCTTTCTTTCTTTCTTTCTTTCTCTCCTTCCTTCCTTTCTTTCTTTCTTTCTTTCTTCCTTCCTTTCTCCTTTCTTTCTTTCTTCCTTTCCTTCTTCCTTCCTTTCTTTCTTTCTTTCGCTCCTCCTTCCTTTCTTCCTTCCTTTCTCTCTTTCTTTCTTTCTTTCTTCCATTTCACTCTAGATCTGCTTTTTCTTTCCCTGATTTATCCTGATCTATCCAGTCTCTTTTTATTTATTACTTTATTACTTTTTTCTTCTCTCTCTCTCTCTCTCTCTCTCTCTCTCTCTCTCTCTCTTCTCTCTCTCCTCTCTCTCTCTCTCTCTCTCTCTTGCACCTTCCCTCAACTAAGCAACCCCTCTTTTTGTTCCGATCTCATTCTTTATTTCTTCAATTCAATTTTCCTCTCTTTCTTTTACAATTTTTTCTTTCTTTCTTTTCTTTCATTTCAGTTTCTTTCTTTTTTCTTTCTTTCTTTCTTTCTATCCATTATCCTTTCATTCTCTTTCAGTTCATTCTTTCTCTTTCGTTTGAGTTTCTTTTTTCTTTCTTTTTTTAATTTACTCTTTATTTCTTTGATTTATTCATTCTTCCTTTCTTTCTTTTTCAGTTTACCTATTTCTTTCTTTCTTTCTTTATTTTTCAGTTCACTCTTTCTTTCTTTCTTTCTTTCTTTCTTTTTTCCCTCCGGCCTAGACTTTCTAACTTCCTTTGGATGTTGGAATCTGTCTGCACACTTCTGTGACAACGTCTTTGATATACAACACTCCAAGTTAGAAAAATACATAGACTTTATTATTCCACACAAAGTACAAAGCAACGTTACTACGAAGAGAGAGCGACAAAAAAAAGCGTGATACTCCCTGCTGTGGTATGGAACCATCAGTTGGACTTGCAGCTGGCGTTGTTCTTTCACACCACGTCCACCCACCCCACCCCGCCGACTGCCAATCCTAACTTTCATTTTTGCTATGTTGCTTTCATCACTTACTTTGATACTGGTGAACTAGCCACGCGTCACCGTCAACTATATATACTATATATATATATATATATATATATATTAATATACTAATATAATACTTAATATATATCATCATATATCATAGATGTGGGTGTGTCGGTCATAATTTGTATGGCCGTGAAGATTTCCAGTCACAATGCCGTCACATAAAATAATCGTCATTCCGAGTTAAATGACCACATTAGAAGTACTTTTAAAATTCTTTCCCGGTTCCGTTAATGCAGCTTGTAGGGGCAGTCGGCTACCGACAAATCACGCATGAACTATCAATCACGTCACGTGATCAGTTTAGGCAATAACTGAAGAAACAAACGTAATAAATTCTTTTATGTTTTAAGGTAAAATCTTCGCAAAAAGAATTATGGACAACATAAACAGTTTTGTTACAAAGAAAGACAGATAATATCAAAGATCGAAATAATTCGATTGGAAAAAATATTCACGTTATTTAAAAAAAAGGTAAAACAGTCCGTTTTTCTTACAATAGGGTCGGTTTTCGTTTTCCCTTTATTGATATTTTTAGCGCAGAATTCGGGTATTCTGGTTCTTTTACTAAAAAGAAAAAATCACCGTAATAGAACTGTCTTTTATAAAGAAATCTCCTGATATTTAAATTATTCAGAGATTTCTCAATAGGAAAAGAGGAGAACACTTGGTTAAATATTTTCCCTAATATATTGTTAGAAAGACTTATTTTAAAATTAAAATATAATGGTTTATCAACAGGTAATAATCCATGTAAAAATTCTGACAGATGATTTTTCGTAGACTTTTTTAAAAAAAAGCCGTTGTAGTCATAACTTGTTTTTGGTTACGCTTAATGTGTTCAACATTGACTTTACCTGGTAGCGAAACCCTTCGTAAATACCTTGTTTTCGATCAATAATTTTCATTAGATTTTTTCCGTCCAGGAAAAAATTTGTTGCTTCTTCTAAATCAATCAAGCCAAGTTCTTTATAATGTTTCTTCTTTTTGAATGGACAAAACATTTTTTGCTAATAATTTTTCTTTCAGTTCTCACTTGTGTTTACCAATGAAAGTGGACGGACGCGGGGCCTCAACGCTGGAGCGACGGTCAAATTGGGGATGTCACTATGGGGCCGGGATCTCATCATCACGCCACATCAAAGTTTTCGCACGCAGCGATCTTTTTTTCCTTGGTCCGACAATCTCTGTTCAGTGCCAACTGAGATTGACACCGACAATGTTTCAATGATTATGAACTTCCCTTTTTTTTTTAAAAATTATGCGCCTTGTTTTATTTTGACCTCCTCCCGTTGCTGCGAGCATACTACCGTCGGGAACCTCTTACATTATTTCTACTTTCTTCCGCGACCCAGCAGCCACACCCGCCCAACTCAAAACACAAAAATCAGCTTTGAATCAATCATAATACTATAGAAGTATTACTGCTATATTATAGATATCTATAACCCGCTATAATACTTCAGTATACTCTATATATATATATATATATACCTCCTAAGGGGGAAGGGGGTCTTTCGCACACAATATAAATCGCACGCCACACCCTCACGGACATGCAGACAACATAGATATAGATAAGATAGAATAGACAGATAGACTTATAAATCGGACATTCGTTCCAAAAGATAGATAGAGGATAGATACGATAGAGCGAGAGACGAGACGAGGAATGAGGAGACGACGAGGTTAGCGACGAGGCAGAGAGCC
>CM042161.1:20123412-20151246 GCA_023376005.1 Doryteuthis pealeii | reverse complement strand
ACCACCAAAAGAGAGATCAAATGTTACATTATGAAAACGATTACCCTTTTTTTTTAATTTGCGCCTTGTTCTTATTTGGATACCTATGACTATGGATCCACACAGCGGCTGAGGAGACGCTCATAGTGGGATAAGGCTCTGGTGTGATATAGAGGTGCTGCTCACTCTAGACCGGCTCCCTAGGCACTGACACATCAGCGAAGGAATCAGCGTTTGCATATATATATATATATATATATATGACGTATTGATATATATTATATGAGCTATATATGAATATTTATATATATTCCTAGGGAAGGGGGTCTTGCATAACACATACACACACAGTGCACACCACATAGATATTAGATGTAGACTCGATAAGACACGATAGATAAATCGGACATTCCAAAGATATGGAGAGATAGATTGGATAGAGAGAGAGTAGGAGGGAGAGAGAGAGGAGAGAGGAGCAGAGAGAGAGAGAGATAGAACAGGGGTGGATAGATATATTCATAGATAGCAGAATTAAGAAGATGGATACGAACAGAAATAAGAGATATACGAAGGTTGAAATACATAAATAGATATGAATCTCTTGTCATAGATAAATATATAGATAAATAGGTGTAAACCGATTAATATCGGTGAATTTGTAGCTTCATATGCATTTCCTAGGTATATATATATATATATATATATATTGAAGTAAGATGAGGAAATTAATCCGACAGTATGTAGAGAAAATTTAGAAACAAACACGGAATGTCATGACGGATGGAAATTTATAGTCGACGTTCGAACATTTCGGTTTAGAATGAAAACCTTCATCAGGATTGTGAAAATGAGAAGGATTCATGTGGATAAGAGATGAAGGATGTTTTTATGCGATGAAATAGAAAAATGTGTGGAAAAAGGTTTGTTACCGTTAGTTGAGTGGTGTTTGTAGTTGAATATTGATGACGTGATTATTGCGTGAAATCGAAAAGCCGCACGTGATTGGCCCACGAGTAGATTTTACAAAGGTGTGACGTATTCCTTATAAATATCAATGTATAGAAACGAGAGAAGTATTAATTGTTAAACTATTTAACACACAAATATATATATATATATATATATATATATATATATATATATATTTATGTTGTGTTGTTATTGCTATGGCCGGGGATTGTAGTTTTGAAGCTATTGATTATTGAATTACCTAGATGTGAGGATATATTAAAGAAGCCAGGTCTATAATTAACATCCTCTGTGTTACGTATAGCACTGGCTTCGAAGATTTGCCTCAATCTTTTGTTATGGATGTAAGCTTACATCTTTTGTTGTGGATGTAAGCTTACATCCACAACGTTTACGTCTCACCACTGCGGCTCGACTTTTGTTAACAGCTACCTCTAGCCGGGAGCGAAACCCGACAGAATTTTCATCTGTCAAGCTCCTTAGCCTCACGGCTGTCGAGGGCTATCAATCAGAGGCGGACAATTAATTTATACATATTTACAGATATATGTTTTTACAATCACTGGGGAACTCAAGTCTGTGAACAACAGGTGAGTAAATGCCTTACGCTATACGGTAAGTGTTCAACTAATGTCTCCCCTGTCGTGCTCAACCAGGAAATTGGAAGCATATATAGTAGAACTATCAGTTGGAAACCAAACTATAGCAGAGGTAAAAATTCAAAGAATCATATTCCAGGGAAACCCATTCTCACCACTCTTAAAACAATGGTGTCTCTTAGGAAACTTATATATATATTATATATATATATATATATATATATATATATATATATATATATATATATATATATATATACTATTTAATACTACTATAAATGAACTGGGGTGGCCCATTTAGCTGAAATCTGGAATAGTTTGATTTAACAGAAATTCCTAACAAATTACTGACAAGTAGTCAGATATCTTTTTTATTACCCTACAGCTGAGCAGACAGGACAATATATATAAAAAAAAATTTAAAAATCTGTTTTCAAATGCCTTAAAATAATAAAGAATTCATCATTCGCATCTGATGAGCTGGGAGAATTAGACACGTTGTCTAAGCTCCCGAAATAGGCTATAATTCAAAATCTCTAAGTCTTTTGTTATTTCTTTACTTATACTAGCAAATATATGTACCCTCGGGTGCAAGTATTTAAGTTTTTATATAATAAAATATCATATTAAATTAGAAAGGCTAATGAAACTGACTAAGAATGCAGATAAAAAGATCTGCAACAGAGGGGTATAATCGAAATAGAACAACTTTGAAACTAACTATTCCATCATTTCCATTACTCCCCTCTTTCATTGGTAAATTTCCTAATTTAACTATTTAGTTAAAATAGGAATAAGATAATATTACAGTTATTTCTTCTTGTAAATAAATTTCTTTTAAGATTTATCCACGAGATTTTTGTTTATATTTCTTAAGATAAAACCAAACAATTAGAAATCAATAATACAAGCACATATTTATTAAAATAAAATTTTAAATATCAATATGCAAATAGCCTTCTCGTTCAAACTGTACACTGCTATTTTGTTGTATATATAAATACAATTGCATGTTATTAGTACGTAGATATGGTCAACAGTATTAATAATGTAAAACAAATTTTATTAATAACTAAAGGTTTAAAAGAATGAAATCATGGAGAATTTGACGTTAATAATTAAGGGAATTGTGACTTGAGTAGTAATATAGTTTCGGTTACAGACAGAAAAACACACAATCTCCATTATAATAAGATATATATATATATATGATTCTTTGGACTCTGCCAGAGTTTGGTTTCAGATTTTCATAGTTTTCGTAATGAAGTTTATATAATCCTCTGGTATTTTGAACATTTTCAGACATTCTAATATCCATTTTGTCGTAAGTTTTTCTGTAGTCTACCCATGTCTTTAATCTTCTTGTCTATACTTTCATTAATATATGTTGATCGATATATAAATAAAGTAAAAGTAAAGTTGTCGGGGTGGCCTAAAGTTGGTATCAACCAGACAGCGAGGGAATCTATCCCCTTTTCCCTAGCGCTAGACCAAGGAAATTGTTTTATAGCGTCTGAGGCGGAACGCTACACCTACCACCAGCTCTCATTTTACCGCACAGATCCCTGTGCTACTCATGTGTTGTGGTGGCAAGGGCCGATATCGAACCAGGATCCTGAGGTTCTCAGTCGGATACTCTAGCGACTGAGTTAAACCGGCCCTATATATATAGCAGGTCGTTTATTCCCCTACTTCATTGGAAAAACATTGAAAGAAAAGAGAAAGAAAGAAAGAAAGAGAGAGAGAGAGAGAAGAGAGAAAGAGAGAGAGAGAGAGAAAGAAGAGAAAAGAAAGAAGAGAGAGAACGAAAGAGGGAGAGAAAGAATGAAGGAGAGAGAGAGAGAGAGAAAGAAAGAGGGAGAGAAAAAGAAGAGAGAGATGAAGAGGGAGAGAAAGAAAGAAGAAACAGAGAAAGAGAAAGAGAGAGAAAGAAAGAGGGAGAGAGAGAAAGAAAGAAAGAAAGAAAGGAGAGAGAAAGAGGGAGAGAAAGAATGAAAGAAAGAGAAAGAAAGAAAGAAAATGATATAGAGAGAAGAAGGATGAAAAAATCATAAGTACAATAATGTAATTGCGTAGTTAGTACACATGAAAAAATCATGAACAAACAGCGGTACCTTGATTTACGAGTTAATGCGTTCCGTTCGTAACTCAATTTCCTCGTATATCAAATTAATTTTCGCCATTGAAATAAACTAAAATGCCATTAATCCATCCAAGCCTCCCCCAAAACATCCTGTTTTTTTTTTGTTAGTTCTTTTTTATAAGAAAAATCGCACTGTAGGAGCCACAAGGTACCTGGTTCAATACTGGCCCTCGCCAACTCAGCGTATGAGTAGCATAAGGATCTCTACGGTAAAGTGGGGAGCTGATGGTAGGTGCAGCACTCCACCTCAGACGCAAATACAATCTCCTTGGTCTAGCGCTAGTGAAAAGGGGATAGACTCCCTCGCCGTATGGCTAATACCAACTTTAGGTCACTCCGAGGACTTACTTTATCGTATAACAATTAGCGTTTTTAGAAATAATATTTTTCTTTGGCCTAATAATTTCGGAAACTTAAAAGTTTTTAGTGAACTTATTGACATAAGCGAATCTGGAGCTTACTTCTAACTGTGTATACTTGTGGTTAGAAATAGATCTATAACCACAAAATGACCGATTTAAGCCTCTTTCTTTACCAATTATATTGCTCTAATCAATAATATTGAACATCGAGCTCTCCACCTAGATCTGAACAGCTCTAACATTCTTCTGTTGGAATAAAGGTCCAACTTTGAATCATCCTAATATCAACTGATTTGGTAAACCATCTACGAATATCTATCTATCTATCTATCTATCTATCTATAAGGAAATTTGGTATATACGCGTCGACGTATAATTCCAAAGTGGGAGGTCACTCAGATTCGAAATCTTGAAAATTAAAAATGATATTTTAAATGTAAACAAAAAGAAAAAATATTTCCTAAAATAAACATTGTACTATACGAATTATAAGCGATTTTTAAAATGTGATTAATCATTTTCCTCTCTTTTTACTAAAATTTGATAAATCATATTCTTTCTCTTACTCCTGTTTTCTCTTTCTCCCTCCCTATCTGGTGTTCCCAATTTTTTAAAAGTCTGGTCATGGACCGGGTAATTTTGCTAGTATATATATATATATATATATTATATATATATATATATATTACCAGTATGAAAATGTTCACCACTGATGCAAGATCTCAATCCTACGTCCTGAAGAAGGTCTAATAGACCGAAATGTTACAACGTCGACATCACTACCTACAATAAACATCCATTTTCTGCAACATCCCGTGTTTGTCTACCTTTCTCCACATACTGTCTTATTTCTCACACACACACACACACACACACACATATATATATATATATATATATATATATATATATATATATATATATATATGGGGGAGGTATATACTTATTTAGTCCAGAATAGTCTAATTAGACCCAACACTGATAATCCACCCAACACTGTAACCTCTGGAAGTTTGGATTCTTATGTTCCCAGTTGTTGCAATCGAGTCATTTGTTTGTGAGAACCAATTGAAACGATTTGTGGAGTTGGCAGTTCCATCTGTTCACAATAACAGCAATGTCTTATTCAGAAAGGTCATCAGTTTGAACACCTGTGATAACTCAGTGATATTTACAATTCTATCTGTTCACTTCATCAACAATGATTGGACCAGAACGATCATCAATTCAAATACGAGGGTGAGTCAAAAAGTAATGCCATTTTGCTTAGGACAGGTATAATGACCAACACAGAAACATTATCACAGGAACATGCATCAAAATTAAGCTGGTCCTCTGAGGATCGCATCCCTACTTTTCTACCCAGTCACCGTTTCTCTCAATAAAAATGTTCCACTTTCGAATGAGATCATGTATCTCTGCCCCATAAAAGTCTGTGTTCTTTGAACCACTTCATCACTACAGATTTCACTTCCACGTCACTGGAATTATGTTTGCCTCTCTTCGGCCCCATGAAAGAGGGTTTAAGATGCAAAAATTATTCCATTAATATTTTGTTTAAATTATATATATATATATATATATATATATATATATATATATATATATATATATACCAAACCCAGCCCAAATTCACATCTTCCTTCAGCTAATCAGAAATCCGTGTACAGGTCCGTGCGAGCTTAGATGCTGCCAATAACTATAAATGTAAATTTCCATTCAAACTCATTATTTGTATCTTCAACGAACTTCGATTCAAAATTTAGCTACACTACTTACATAATTCATAGACTACCCATGAATTATGTAATATTGAATATCGAGTTTGATCCTCGCTGGATACCCCATCCTCCCGACCTTGTTTCACATCTTACCCGTCAAAAACGAGTTGTGTAAATAAATACCTCCCTGTAGAAATCTTTTTTTTTATAAAACTACATAAGATATAAAATATGGGGATGAGTGTATTAATTAAAAAGAAGAAAAGAACTTGTCAATTGGTAGATTCTTTCCATTCCAACGATTAATAGAGGGAGTATAAAAGAAAGCGACAAACTGAACAAATATATGGACTTTATCAAAGATCTGAGAAATCTGTGGAAAATGAAAATAATGGTGATACTAATTGTATTTAGGTTTGATTTGGTTTGGTTTGGTTTGTTTGTTTTACGGCATATCAACCTCGGTGGGTCATTTAATGCTGACAAAGTTGTGAAATAAATTAATTCTTAATGCATAATACAATTTTGTTTATAAACTCATGTTTTTCCATTCAACCCATAGATGGGACCTTAACAGGTACTACCACTCCGGGTCAGAGTGGACCAGGGAGCAATGGTGATGAAGTGGTGCTCCACATTCCCCAAATCTCCAGAACAGGAACCTCACCATCAGATAGAGTTTAACGTCATTCACAGGACATGTAGACCCTCGGCCACCGCCTTCTAGCACCCATATTATAAGGATTGGGGGGGTGCATAAGGGCAATAGGGTCGGGGCAATCATATAGGTGCTAGGGCTTGACGTGACCAGCCGATTGATCGGAGGGAGCCTCTCCGACCGCCCGTCTAGCCCAAGAAAAGCCTAAAGTGGAATATTGCAAGTCATGGACTGCTCAGCCACCCGGGTTCTATCCTTAAGCATCATGGGTTGCCACCAACGATCAACAGGTGGCCCCATTGGGGGAGTCTTACCCCTCTGCAGAGGCACAGTCGGTGCATTCTAACGCCCCAGCCGACAGGGCGGTTTAAAGAGGGAGTATTCATGAATTATGTAACCCTGTCTAAGATTAGGTGATACATTTGTGTTTCAAAATCACAAAGAATTTTTTGTCTTATTTTCTAGGACAAATTTTGGTTTATGAACATCCAATTTGAGAGTTCAATCAAATTTTAATCCCTTATAAAATTCTCACCTTTCCCACCCAGTCGCACCTACACTTTTCGCACCTACAATTTTCTGCGTTCAGTTATCATATGATTAACCATTTTATATCTATCTCCACATAATCTACAATTGCTATTCTGTTGGTGGATTAGCAATTTTTGCTTCGATATAAAAAAAAAAAAGTCAAGTCGGGGTGGCCTAAAGTCGGTATCAGCCAATCAGCAAAGTAGTCTATCCCCTTCTCACTAGCGCTAGACTAAGGAGATTGTTTTTGCGTTTGAGTTGGAGCGCCACGCCTACCATCAGCTCCTTACTTTACCGCACAGAACCCTGTGCCACTCATACAGTGAGTTAGCTAGGGCCGGTATCGAACTAGGAACCTTGTGGTTTCTAGCCGAACGCTCTACCGACTGAGCTAACCCAGTCTACTTCGATATAATTGGTCGTTATTATGTTATTTTCTGCTGCTATCAAAAGAGATTCAGTTTCTCTCTAGAAGTTTCCCCATCTTAGGTAAGTCCATCCCGAGTGGAATCTCCCCAGTTTATTATTATTATTATTATTATTATTATTATTATTATTATTATTATTATTATTATTATTATTATTAATTCTTTGTTCGAGGGAAAATCATGTATATAAAACTAGAGAAAACGAAGGAACAATTCATGACATATTTTCCAAAGTAGCTAAACAAAAATATTTTTTTGTGATTCTAAGCCGAAGTTTGCGTTTGATGTCTTCAAAGGAATGGTAAGGAGTTTTTTTTTCTTTTTTTCTCTTTTGTCTTCTTTTACTGATACAAAATCATCAGAAAGAATAAACAGATGCTTAAATCTCAATAAATGGAGATACACACATTCACACACACATAGGTTTATATATATATATATATATATATATATATATATATATAATATATATATATATGTGTGTGTGTGTGTGTGTGTGTGTGTGTATATATATATATATATATATATATATATACAAGGGACAGTGGGTGGTTAAGATGAATATACTTACCTTCCTACCTTTCTCTCAAAACATACAGGTATATTCGGAAATTATTACCCCCTTATGAATGAATAGAGGTATGCATTTGATTTACTTTACATACGTTCTCACACAACACACACACACACACACATATATATATATATATATATATATATATATATATATATATATAGATAGATAGATAGATAGATAGACAGACAGACAGACAGATATATATATATATAATATAGATATAGATATAGATAGATAGATAGATAGATAGATAGATAGATAGACGAATGCCTATTTATACGATAATATGTATCTAAACATATAAACCTGGACATACATTTTTCAACACACACACACACACACACATGTATATATATATATATATATATATGTGTGTGTGTGTGTGTGTGTGTGTGTGTGTGTGTGTGTGTCTGTCTGTCTGTGTGTGTGTGTGTGTGTGTGTGTTAATGAAGTAGAGATATAAAATAAAAAGCGCTTGAGAACTATCAGTTTCTAGGCTATGCGATTTCCCCCAAAAAGTAAAGATAATGCTCTATCAATGATATTGAGCATTATTTACTCAATAAATATAACAAACTATATTATGAATATGCGCACACACACACACGTACACACACACACACACACACACACACACACATATATATATATATACACACACACTCACACATATATATATACATATAAAAGTAAAAAGTAATATTGTCGGGGTGGCCAAAAGGCAGTATCAGCCAATCAGCGAGGGAGTCTATCCCCTTTTCACTAGCGCTAAAAAGGAGATTGTTTTTACATCTGAGGTGGAGCGCCATACCTACCATCAGTGTCACACCCTCTGTCTTATGAGCCCTTAAGTGTCCCATAAAAGACCAATCCTTTCATTTACAATTAAGCTGATATAGATAAAATGACAAAGGTGAACTCTTAGAGTTGGAATTGTGTTGGGAATATTTATCATAGTAAATGAAACATAACAAAGAAAATAAATTTACAAATTCCCAAATTAATACAATATAGCGTCGTAAATAACCACACAGCGTAAACTAGACCACTCTTCCCAGAATGCCGCACAAAATAAATTACTCTTCCCATCGAGCCATAAAAAAAAAAAACAGTCTATGAAATCATACCCACCACGTGGGAACGTCTTGGTCTGATGATCCGAAAGGCGAGAAACCGGGCGTGACCAGGCGCCGTTGACTCTGTGTCTATGCCATTCAAATATTTCAAGCTGTGCTGACCATATCGGTGTGAATTGTATCTTCTTTCATTTCCCTCTCCCTCCACCCACCTCTCTATCTCTATTTACACCTTCTCTCTATATTTATCTTTTCCCCATTCTCTCTCTATGTCTTCCCCCTCCATATTTCTTTCCATCTTGCCCATCTCTCTCTCTCTCTCTCTCTCTCTCTCTCTCTCTCTCTCTCTCTCTCTATCTATCTATCTATCTATCTATCTAATCTCTCTATATCTTTCCATCCTCTCTATTTCCCCCCTCCCTATCTATTTCTATCTCGCCCATCTCTCACTCTTTTTCTCTTTCTCCTCTCTCTTCCCATCCATCCTATCTCTTTCTATATCATCCATTTCTCTCTTCATCTTACCATCCTCCCCACATCTCTCTTTCTGTCTTTGACAATCACATTCTACCTGATTTCTAATTTATTTCTATAATAAAATCATTTGCAATGTTTTCTGTAGTAAAATCCCTAATATTTATTTATATAATATAATTTCCCCTAACCTAGTAATAATACAAATCATATAAGAAGCTCCGTCTTATTATTATTAGTTATAGAAAACTATGTAACTGTGTAAGGTAATAATTATTAAATAGGAACAGTTACCTGAAATCCTAATTGTGTATAAAATATAAATGTTAAAAACACATGAAACCATATTATATTTCTTCTCTTATCGAACTCCGCCCTGTCGGCTGGGGCGTTAGAATGCGCCGACTGCACCTCTACAGAGGGGTAAGACTCCCCCAAATGGGCCCACCTGTTGGCCGTAGATGGCGACCCGTGGGGCTTAAGGATAGAACCCAGGTGGTTGAGCAGTCCACGACTTGCAATACTCCACTTTGGTCCTTACTTAGGCTAGACGGGCGGTTGGAGAGGCCCCCTCCGATCAATCGGCTATGCATGTCAAGTCCTAGCACCTATATGATTGTCCCAACCCTATTGCCCTTATGGCAAGCCCCAGCCCTTTTTATCATATGGGTGCTAGAAGGCGGTGGCTGAGGGTCTACATGTCCTGGGAACGACGTTAAATTCTATCTGATGGTGAGGTTCCAGTTTTGGAAGTTTGGAGCACCCTTCATCACCATTGCTCTCTGGTCCACTCTGACCCGGAGTGGTAGTACCTGTTAGGGTCTCATCTATGGGTTAAATAGAAAAACGTGAGTTTATAAACAGAATTAAGTTTCCATTAAGAATGCATATATTTCAAAATTTTGTCGGCATTAAATGACCCACTGAGGTTGATATGCCGTAACCAAACCAAACCTTATCGAACTGGCGTTTCTCTTTATTATACTAAAAAGTGTCAAATATAATATATGTCACTCGTTCCAATAAATTTGGTGACACCTGCCTTACAATAAACACTGATATGAGCCATGTTGGCAGGGCTTTAGAATACACCGACTGCACCTCTGCAGAGGGGTACCCCCCACGGGACCACTTATTAGCCATGGATAGCGACCCATGGTGCTTAAGTATGGAACCCTGGTGGCTGAGCAGTCCATGACATGCAACTCCTCCGATCAATCAACTGGTCACGTCAAGCCTTTGTACCTATATGATTGTCCCAACCCTACTGCCCCTCTGGCAAGCCCCAACCCTTTTTATCATATATGTACTAGAAGACGGTGGCAGAGGGTCTTCGTGTCCTCTGTATGACATTAAACTCTAACTGATCGTGAGGTTCCAGTACTGGAAGTCTGGCGAATGTGGAACACCCCTTCATAACCATTGCTCCCAGATCCACTCTGACCCAGAGTGGTAGTACCTGTTAGGGTCCCATCTATGGGTTAAATAGAAAAATGTGTTTAAAACTAATTGAGTACACATTAAGAAGGAATAAAACAAAAACATCTTCAGCATAAAATGACCCACCGAGGTTGATATGCCGTAAAACCCAACCAACCAACTAACCAATAATATAAGAGAAGCCTTTGGTTTAAAATTACTCGCCCTTTAATTAATCAACCTGCTTCAATATGCACATGTTCGTTTAGGTGATAAATTTCTTAAACCTTTGTGTAGGTGTGAATATACAAGGAGTACCTAAAGCTGAAAAAAAAATTACTTATCATAAAGTTTAGATTCCACTAACTCCTTTCGTGTACTTCCCTCACATATTTTTTTAGCGTGAACCATTTTTCTCTAATAAGATCCAATGACGTTCGTAGTACGTAGTCTAGGCATATTATAAATATAGACAATGCTAATGTATATCCTTGTAGGACTCCAGCGTCATTGTCAAAGATCTGTGTTACCATCGGTGAATGAACCATTGCTTTCGTGTCTTTGTAGAGCATTATTACAGCGGTAACAGTTTCTTTGCGATTACTATTTGCTATTTGTATTTGCTTCATATTTCCTCTGTGTTTGAAGGCAAATGATTTAGTGAAATCTACAAATATTAGTGTTCCCTCGAGATTTTTTGCTTGAACTTCTCCTACCATTCGACGAATAGTCAGAATCTGAGAAATTATGGATAGATTTCTACAAATCCTGTTTTGATATTTCGTAAGGATTTTCACTATTTCATGTTGGATGCGATTAAAACGAATGTCATTAGAGGTCAGCTGTGGTAGTAAGAGTTATACCACTGTAGTTATTAGTATTTCCAAGATCACCTTTCTTCAGTAATGGGAGGATGCAACCTTTCGACCATTTTCTATTGTATTCTATACAACACACACACACACACACACACACACACACACACACATACATATATATATATATATATATATATATATATATATATATATATATATATATATATATATCCAAAGATCAGGAGAATAAATCTTCCTTACGACATAGAAGTTTTTTTTAATGCTGTTGTTTGCAGAGCTCAATGTGTGCTCTTATTGTCGGAGTCACAGAGCAAAATTATATCAGTAAAGAAATAACAGAAGATTTAGATTTATAGCACTATAGTCTATTTCAGGGAGCATAGAGAAAGTTTCTAGCCGTTCCCATCTTCCCAGGATCACAGGGCAATAAAAAAATAATTTAAAAAATCTGTTTTCAACTGAGTTAAGAATAATTAAGAATTCCTCATTTTGTATCTGAAAATGGGAAAGAGATGCAAGATTTATTTTTAAAAGGACAACATTTTTGTTAATTTAGGGAAAATATCTGAAGAAGTAAGGATGATTGATTTATTGATTGATTTTAACGGCATGTCAACCAGTCTAGGTTTATTTTATACCTAGAGGTTAGGTAATCGCACTCATTTTTGTGTAGCTGTTTCTTAAATTGTAGTTGTTTCTTTTTTTGCATACAGTTATGTTTTATCAAGTATTCCTATCTAACAGATTTATTTGATCTATAGATGGGACCCTAACAGGTACTATTCCAGGTCAGAGTGGATCTGGGAGTAATAGTAAGGAAAGGCTATTCTACACTCCCCAGAGATCCAGTACCATTAGATGCAGTTTCGTCTCATATCCAAGACATCCTACTTTGTGAGGGTATTACCTCTCTGCATGATGATACAGTCAGCGTATTCTAAATCCTGCCAACATAGCGATGATAGCTCTCACGATACAATCAAACACCTTCATTTTAATAAAGTTACTTTAAATTAAATATTACTAATGCCATTTAACGCCATCTAAAATATGAGTAAAGGGTAATTCCATGTCAAATCATTCAGGCCATGTCACCCACCCCCTTCAATTTTTCTGAAATTTTGTACAGGTGTGGACTATGTTAAAGTTAGACAATCCCCCAAATTTGAGCTTTCAATTTTAGAAAAACTTGGCCGAGTTATGTTGATTTTTAGCTCTCAAAATTTGGGGGATGGGCGCAAAAAATGGCAACTTTTTGTAATCTATTTTCGTCTGTAAAAGGAGCTCTAGAGCTTCCCTACTACTAAAACTTGGTTTATAAAAGCTTTTTGATCCAAGGATCCCAAAATGGTATTAAAACGTCTTAAAGTTAACCAATTTTAAGTTATTAAAGATTTCTGATTTTTAATAGCAAGAAAGATAGTTGGGAAAATCCCAATGTTGCACTACATCAATGACAAATTTGTTTTTCTATTATTATTCTACATATATTGAACATTATTTTAATCAAAAAGATAGTTTGGTTTTTGCTTAGAACCGAAGTTACAAAATTAGTTAAATTTTGAACTTTTATATTTTAAGTTTTTTCCATTCAGTCATTGTATGTGGTTAATCACGCCCCTTTTTGGGTGGGTCTTACCCTTCTGAAGAGGATACAGCCAGCATATTCTAAGGCTCGCCGACAAGTCGTGTAAGTGGGCGAGTGAATTAACTGTACGAGTGATGTGTGTGTGAGTTTATGAGAGATGTGAGTGTGAGTGCACAAGTGAGTGTGAGTGTGAGTGTATGGTTATGGTAAACAGGACACCCACTGAAAGATTCACTCTAACATAACTTTTACAGTTTTATATCTGATGGATAGATCGATAGATTGATCGATAGATAGCTCGAAAGAAACGAAACAGAAAAACGGAAACCACCAGAAATATATACATACAGGAAACTTTCATTTTCATTCACTGTCTCTCAAAAACATATGCTACAAAGAGGCTTAAGTTATGAACAGAAATAAAATTCAAAGATGAATTTATCATTTGATTGACATATCTGTATTACGATAAAAACAAAAATATAAACAAAAAAGACAAAAAAACAAAAAACAAAAAACAAACAAATAATAACAAACAAAAGATATTTAGATGATCTTCTGTATAAGCTGAAATAATAGTACAATGTATTGAAAAAAAATCTCCGTAAGGAGATATATGTTTATACGAATGAATAGATCAAGCAACACATTTATCAAAAAGCAAAGCTGGGTTCATATTTGGGCATTGCCCCCCACCCACGGAGTTTATCCTTCTATTGTTCTCTCTCTCTCTCTCTCTCTCTCTCTCTCTCTCTTCTCTCTCTCTCTCTCTCTCTCTCTCACACACACACACACACACACACACACACACACACTTATGTAAAGATAGCTCTATATGATATCACGAGAATATATAGGGACGATCCGAAAGTAGTGCCTTTTATATATTTCCATGGAAATTACCCCATATAATAAAAACACTTGGATAGAGCGAGCTTTCAGCTACAGACCGCAATTTTTCTTATAATCACCATTTTCGGAAAGAAAAAAAAAAGGAAACTGGAAAATAAGAGAAAGAAAGAAAGAAAGAGAAGAAAAAGAAGAAAGAAAGAAAGAAAGAAAAAAAGGACGAGATTGAAGAGAAACAAAGAAAGAGGAAAGACGGAAAGAAAAAAAAAAGAGGTTGCACAAGGAGAAAAAGAGGAAAGAACGTGTATAAAACGAAAGAAAGAGTTTGAAGAAAGAAAGAAAGAAAGAAAGAAAGAAAGAAAGAAAGAGAGAAAGAATGAATGAAATAAAAAAGATTGATTGAGTGCGTGTAAATGAATAAATAAATAAATATGACACTAGGAACGTGAACTACAGAAAAATATATACGAATACCTCTTTCCCTGCTCTCTCTCTCTCTCTCTCTCTCTCTCTCTCTCTCTCTCTCTCTCTCTCTCTCTCTCTCTCTCTCAATAAGTATAAGTTAAAAAAAAGAAGCTTAAGATATGAACCCACATTATTCAAAGATCAATTTATTTGATTGACATGTCTGTGTTACGATTTTTTTAAAAAGCCGCCATGTTTGGCCGACCTATGAAATCCACAACAAAACTAAAAACATTAAGAACAAAAAATGTCCCGAAGGAGGATGTACTTTTATATAAAGGCACAGACTAAAGAGAAACAACATTTTTTATCAAAGGGTATACATTGAAGAGACTTGCTGTCACTTGACACCTAGCAATGACCAAAGAAAATCTCTGGTGGGATGTTTAGTACTAACGTTGGGGAGGGGGGAGTAGACGTTACGCCCTTGTGCGGGATCTGCTTAAATGGGAGCAACTATGGAGTTGACGACCATGCCCAAAATTACTGGAAGCACTGAGAGTAGTATAATAGATTCACCAGGAATGGATTGGAAATTCTACCTGAGATCAGAGTGTAGTATATGTTCACTTTACAGACAGGCAAACAAAGAAGAATAGACTGATATATATATATATATATATATATATATATATATATATATATATATATATATATAGATAGATAGATAGATAGATAGATAGATATGAAACGACTGAGAAAGATTGTTAGATTGATATGAGCAAATCGCTTCAAAGGATTTCATTCATTCATTCTTTTCGAGCTATTTTCTCACGCATTGAGCTATCTGTCCACCTCGTCACACGCAAAAAGGCAAGTACACACACACACACACACATACGCACGCATGCGCACGCACACACCTATGTGTAGGAAGTGCAGTCCTAGAAAGATAGAGAATACACTTTGCCTATACATTACTTAAATAACAAAGACCCAAGAATGGAAGGCAGGTGTTCAAATAAAACACAAGAAGAAAGAAAGAAAGAAAGAAAGAAAGAGAGACGAAAAAAAGATTCGCTTTGTTGTTGATAAAACGAAACGAAGATTAAAGTGGAGAATCGAAATGGTTTGATGCTAAAAAAAAAACAACAAATCTTTAATAATAATAATAATAATAATAATAATAATAATAACAAGAAGAAAGAAGAAGAATATGGATAACATAATAATAATAATAATGATAAAATAATAACAACAAGAAGAAGAATATGGATAACAATAATAATAATAATAATAATAATAATAATAATAATAATAATAACAAGAACAAGAACAAGAAATAGAAGAACAAGAAGAATATGGATAATAATAATAATAATAATAATAATAACCTTATTATAATGGCGACCCGGTGCATGTATGTCTGTGACCGAAACTACGTCACTGCTTATGTCACACGTACCACGGGAAGTGCATAAGTTTATCAATGAATATTCAATTTATAGTCAAAATCATTAATACATTGAATAAATCTTATTTATTAACGATGTCTCTATAAAAATATAACTAAAAAAATGTTAGAAATAAAGGTTTACATAATAATGGTGTAGTTAATTTGCTGTTAATTTGCATATTGCTTTTAACAAAACCGAGTATAATAAATAATTACTCGTGGTTATTGATCTATAATATTATTGTTTTATTCTCCAATGTATTAAAATCGATCCTGTGAATGATTTTATATAGAAACCAATTGAAAGAAGTGCAATCTCTTTATATGCGTGGTTATTCGGTCCTGAGAAAATTAGGCTCAGGACCGCCCCCGGTGGCGACAGACTCTCCGTAGAGGATTGCTCGTGTCAGAAGTTACCCTGACGCTACACCACGAAGCTAAGAGGTCCAGAAGAAAGCAGCGGCAACAAAGCACCAGCACATCAACATCTTCAGGGACACTCTTCAAATTCAACATCTGTGGTCGAGAATATTTTTCAAACATCGGACTTCACAGCCACAGGAGGCGCTGTAACTTCAGGGGCACAAAAACTTTACTATAGTCTTCCGAGACTGAAATGCCAATAATAATATTTAATTTCGGTAATCTTTCTAATTTAATATAGTTCATTACACTAAAACTTATATAATTACGCCTGGAGGGCGCATATTCTTTCTGATAATAATAATAATAATAATAATAATAATAATAATTTCACCAGAATAGCAAGTGTATACTATGTGTGGGCTGGGTTAACTCAGTCGATAGAGCGTTCGGCTAGAAACCACAAGGTTCCTAGTTCGATACCGGTCCTCGCTAACGTATGAGTAGCACAGGGATCTGTGCGGTAAAGTAAGGAGCTGATGGTAGGTGTGGCGCTCCACCCCAGACGCTAAAACAATCTCCTGGGTCTAGCGCTATTGAAAAGGGGATATACTCCCTCGCTGACTGGCTGATACCGACTTTAGGCCGCCCCGACGACTTTACAATGTGTGGAGACAGAGACGAAACAGTTAATCATATAATATGCGAATGCAGCAAACTAGCACAAAGGGAATAGGTACAACTGGGTAGGTAAGGTAATCCCCTGGACAGTTTTTTTTTTAATAATTACTTTGTATAGGACTAATGATGGTTACGTTTATAATTTTAATTTTTCTCATCCTTGTCGACATTTTCAAATAAATCCTTCATATTGTTTGCTCTGAAAAATATTGCCTAATGTGAGCTACATCTATGAAACAAATGTTTTGAGTATTTGACATGTTATATACCGTCGTTGTTTCTCTTGTTTGATTATAAAGGGGTGCATATGTCTTGCGTGACCAGGACGCAATCGGGATATAGGGACTTGTTCTTTTCTGGAATTCCTGAAAGCTGGTTTCCATTCTCTTGGCGAGGGTTTTATCAGGAAAAGTTTACTGTGTATATTGTTGGAACATCCGCTTTAACAACCAACAAGTCATGCGGCTGGTTCAGTCAGCACAAAAACACATTGCTGTGGGTAAATCTTGGGATTTCACTGTCCTCTCGTTGTGGAGGGGTGCACAGAAATTATGATGATCAGAAAATAAATATCTTGAGTTTATTTATGTGATGTCACTATATTTATAAAAATATTTCAATAAGTTTTGATATTATGACTAATTTTAAGTATGAATAATTGAAAGGCCGATTTTCACTTTAAAAAACGAATTAAAATTAATTAAATCGATTATCTATCGATTTATTTTTAGTAGAAAATTATACAATCAAAAGGACTGAAATTCTGTATAAAAATACGAATATTTAGCATCCCATATAGATGCTCAGTTGTGGACATGTCTTCATTAAGATTTTTTTTAAATCTAAAAATTAAAACTCTATACAAGAGTGTATCAAAAGTTTTCCAATATTTTGGTAATATGGTGCTAAATTCGGCAGCACCAGATGGTTTTAGCGAAATTTTGATGGTGATGAACCCCACCGGACTGTGAGATGTCATGGTCATGTGATATTCACCGATTGCTACTCACCAGATTTAGATCTATATCTTTTAGCAGGATTTTGGAATCCACGATTTTAGGCTTTACTCATCTTGCCTGGTCGTCAAGATTCTTGGAACCCGAGCAAAATTTCTTGAACCTTTTGTTACTGATCTGAAATCACCTGTAACTTCAGATTGGTAGTACATGTTAGGGTCCGATTTTTAGGTTAAATAGAGAAAAAACAGAGTTTTAAAAAAATGTTATTTCTCTGAATATTTGAGACTTCGAAAAGAAGGATTCCGAGTTCGAGAAGGCTCCTGAGTCCGACAAGAAATACCTGAAGAAGACCGGAGGGTACATCGACCGAAAGGTTGTACAGATAACAATTAAGATGATGACAATAGTCCGAATAATCTAAATAATACAAATTTGAAAATGTGGCTAAAATTAATAATTTGCAATACCCATTAAAAATGAATAGAACAAAATTTCTTCGATACAAAATAATCCAACAAGGGTTGATTTACTAATTTCTCTGAATGTTTGAGATGAGGCTTGATGATTAGTATTATCTGCGTTATTCGGACTATTGTCCTCATCTTCATTGTTATCTGTACAACGTTTCGACCGATGTGCCCTCCGGCCTTCTTCAATTGGACACATGACCTAGTGGATAGAGGAGTTAGGTTAAGACAGTTCTAAGTGACAGTTATCTCTGGACTGCAGGTTCAATCCTGGTCAAGGGCAGCAGTAACATAGAATAATAATTAACACATCTTAACGCCTCTATCCCAGCTATGGTTAGCGGAATGAGAACAGGATACCCCCGTGGACTGAATAAATGGTTAGAATCTAAGTTCCGTGATGGCTCCCGATTACGACAAGAAGATTCCCGAGTTCGAAAAGAAGGTTCGCGAGTCCGATAAAAATACCCGAAGAAGGCCGGGGGGTACATCGGCCAAAACTAAAACAAAAAATAGTCCGAATAACGCAGATAATAGTAAGGGTTGACATGTCGTAAAATCAAACCAACCACCCAACCAACCAACCAGCCAACCTGCACCTTTTTCACAGTGAATGTTTTTGGTTGCTTCCGTGGCGTTATGGACCAATTCAAACTCGTAATTCATAAGTTCCCAAATTTGATTACGATACACGTTCATCTGTGCGTCTTTCAAATCCCACACGGAGTGAACCAATGGATAGCATGTTAACGTACCAATTACCACGATACTACCAACCACAGTGAGTACCTAACATGACTTCAAAAGCTTCTGTCACGTGAGATATGCGTCACGAATTAACACGTACCAAAATATTGCAAAGCCATTGATTCACACTATAATATATATATATATATATATATATATATATATATATATATATATATATATATATATATATATATATATATATGCTTCATAATAACGCCCAACTTCAACATAAAAAGACACACACACACACACACACACACATATATATATATATATATATATGTGTGTGTGTATATACAAGGTGTGTCATAAAAGTACAAAAAATCTCGATCCATTTTTTGACACACCTTTTATATATACATATATATATGTATATATAGAAGGTTTGTCAAAAAAAGTATCGAGATTTATATATACATACACACACACACACACACACACACACACATATATATATATATATATATATCGAGAGAGAGAGAGAGAGAGAGAGAGAGAGAGAGAGGGGGGGTGACAGAGGGATAAGAATAGAAAGTGTAGTGAAAATACAGACAAATATCTTAATGCATGCAAAGACATTTTATACAAACAAAAGATCGCTAAAAGTCAGCCTTTTGACCATGAAGCAAATGCCTAGTTCCAGAGATCTTCCGCTACTACAGGCACCACCTCCCTCTTTCAAATAAAGTGTATGGTCGGGGGTGGGGTCCAAATAGTGAGAGCTGGGGTGAGATTTGCTGAGGAATCTAGGCAATTATCTTTTTTTTCATCTCAATCCACACGTACGCATGTTGGCTTCTCTATTGTAAACTTGACCTTGTGTCACATTTGCTTCCTTGATGGGGGGGGGGGCAATAAAAACTGCTCCTAACGAGTGCGACATCCAAAGGTGAATTTAACAAAAAACGGTGCTGCTGTTGATTTCCCGACATCCAAAGAGAGAACAATGAAAAGATGAAAATCAAAGATCACATTGAAGTAAGTAATGAACCCCCTCCCCCTCTCTCTCTCTTCTCTCTCTCTCTCTCTCTCTCTCTCTCTCTCTCTCTCTCTCTCTCTCTCTCTCTCTCTCTCAGAGGGTCGGGAAGAAATCAGGATGAGAGTTGGCGAGGAGGAAAACGTTTGAAAAAAAGAAAAACGGGATTCGATGTATTAATAATTCCGGGGTTAACGGGTGCAGATTCTAAGAAGAATTTCTGGCTTTGTAGTCGCCAAACAAATAAAGAATCTTTTCATGTATGTCTATCTATGAGAGTCTTATTCTCTCTCTCTCTCTCTCTCTCTCTCTCTCTCTCTATATATATATATATATATATATATATATATATATATATATATATATATATATATACAAAGATTCGGCTCACAAAGATACACACATATATAAATGAATTGACATTCCCTGTATTTTTTGACAGGCACGTTGTCTTGATAAAAAGTGGCTAACATCCTACGTAGAAACCAATGGTAATAATTGCACCTTAAATGTATTGTACCATTTTTAACACGATAAAACAGAGATCTGGATTTTTCCTTCTGTCGCCCCACCTCTCCAAAATTGTCCTCAAGAATCATAAAACTCCCTGTACTTAATAAACATCTCACATGGTTTTCTATACATTTATTTTCCTTTAATTATAACTAAATTATCACTAATAATTATCAGACACACTCATCAGGTAATATGATTTTTCCTTTAAACTTTCAACACACAACAAATTATTGTACTTTACCAATTAAACCAATCATTTTAACAATAATATATACATTTCACCCCCCACCCACTTCCCCTCTCTCCAATCATTCTCAGCAACAATACTATAAATATTATCATCATATTAACTACAATATTAGAATCACATAACAAAATTTAAATTTTCCATCACATTGACACTATATTTCTTTACATTTTCTTCTTTTCACACACACACACACTCACTTTTCCACGAGATTTTTTATAAAAAATCTCACCACTTATGTATTGTATGTGCACATGTATGTGTGCGCTTATATATATATATATATATATATATATATATATATATTATATATATATATATATACTTATATGCATATGCGTAGGTATATGTATGTATGTATATGCATGTGTACATTTAATATTTAATAAATAAATAATAGATATACAAACAATTACAACATAAAAACAAATTAATAATTACAACTTTAATACATTTTACACACACACACACACACACACATGCACACACACTTTCTCGTCATGTACTTAAAATAAAAGCAAATAAACAAATAAAATAAACATACTCACACACGAGCGCGTGTGCCCCCACCACACACACTCACACACACACACACACAAACGCGTGCACAGACACGCAGATGCCCAAATAAAAACGATTAATACTCACATTTCCATATACTCTCTCTCTCTCTCTCTCTCTCTCACTCTCTCTCTCTCTCTCTCTCTCTCTCTCTCTCTCTCTCTCTCTCTCTCTCTCTCTTACATAAACTCACACACAACATAAAAAATATTCGACTTTAAAACCGTTTATCCTGAGCGTCTCATAAATTTTCAAATGTATTTCCGGAAACCCTGACTTTCCATTTAAAACATTGTAAACAAACCGATAACAGTCATATTATTCTGTGATCAAATTTTTACTTTTCCTTATATCAACAAAGGCCCTGAAAGAAGATCTACTAAACAGATAGAAACACTAAAGCGTTGGTTAAATAGATACAACTCATTTTATTTGAACTTGTGTTTTTTCAAATGTTTCACTATATTACATACCGTCGGATTCACTTCCATTTTTCTCTTCATATATATATATATATAATATATATATATATATATATATATATATATATAAAGGTGAGTCAAAAGTTTTTGAATATTTTGGTGCGTGCTAGTTTGCATTGTGTGACGGCAGCTGTTTAAAATCGTGAAAAGTAACCCCTATGGTTGGTAGTATTGTGATAGTCTGTGCGCTGACATTGTTCACTTTGCGTATGATTTAATGAACATGCAATGAAATCTAATTCGAGAGTTTATGTTCGGATTAGGACATAACTTCCACGGAAACAACCAAAGACATTTATTGTACGAAAGATGAAGTCGATGGAGGGTCCAAGAAATGTTGTTCATGTTGCAAGAATCTCGATCACAAATCAAAGTAAGTAGACCTAAAACCATTGATTACGAGGCTGTGCTCCAAGCCATACAGGCAAATCAAGTGAGTCACATTCTGAGAGTATTAGGGAAGTTTTGTATCTTACAACCCAGTGGGGTTCATCACGTTGACGACCAGAACAAAAGAATCCACAACTGCTGAATTGTGCTTCTCGTTAGCGAAATAGTGCAAAAAGTATGTATCTATATATTTATCTATATTTTCTTTCCTTCTGTTTTTCTTTCTTTTGCTTCATTTTTTTTCTTTCTTGTTTATCTTCTCTTGACTCTTTCTTTCTGTCTTTCTTTTTCCATATTTCTTTTTTTTCTTTTTTCTTTCCGTCTTTTGTCTCTTTCTGTCCTTCTTTCTTTCTTTCTTTCTTTCTTTCTTTCTTTTCTTTCTTCTTATTTTGCGTCATTTATTTTATT
The DNA here is from genome assembly GCA_023376005.1 of Doryteuthis pealeii. Taxonomy (NCBI): domain Eukaryota; kingdom Metazoa; phylum Mollusca; class Cephalopoda; order Myopsida; family Loliginidae; genus Doryteuthis; species Doryteuthis pealeii. The sequence goes on along the minus strand of CM042161.1, from coordinate 20,128,373 downwards.
TTATTTTTTTCCCGTTCTCTTTCTTACTCTCTTTCTTATCTCTCTCTCTTTCTTTCTTTCTTTCTTCTGCTCTTTCTTTCTTTCTCTCTTTCTTTCTCTCTTTCTTTCTTTTGTCTTTAGTCTTCATGGACTAAGAACAAACTTACAATGTCTTTTTGCTGTTTGATGATTATGTAGCCACATGAAACCAGTAGCATTGTAAATTGGTTTTCCATATATATATATATATATATATAATATATATATATATGTGTGTGTGTGTGTGTGTGTGTGTCTGTGTCTGTGTGTGTCTATGTGTTTGTGTGTGTCTGTGTGTGTATGTGTTTGTGTGTGTCTGTGTGTGTGTCTATGTGTTTGTGAAAGAGAGAGAGAGAGAGAGAGAGAGAGAGAGAAAGAGAGAGAGAGAGAGAGAGAGAAAAGAGAAAGAGAGAGAGAGAAAGAGAAGAGAGAGAGAGAGAGGGGGGACAGAGAGAGAATACTTTTTAATCTCATCTCTAAACTTTGTATTGTTCTTTCTCGGTCAAATTAACAAAGTTTTTTAGTTGTTTTTTTTTTTTTTTCCACTTTAATTTTTTTTTCTTTTCTATATTGAATTTTTATCCAGAATCTTGAACTTAAAACAGTTTCTTCTTTTTGTTGTTATTTTCGGGGTTTCTTTTCTCCTCTTCCCGCTCTTTCCATTTTTCCATTAACCTCCCCCCTCCCCCGAACTTCTCATTCATTTCTTATTTTATTTATTTACTCATTCATTCAAATCCCCCCACACCATCCACTCACGGATTCATGACTTCCTTCCTCCCCCCTACATCGTAACCACCCCTCCCAATCACCCTTTTTCATGTTAAAGTCAGGAACAGATTCTAATATTCAATTAAATGAACAAATCTTCGAAAGTCGAACGCCAAAAATTCGTTACCTTGTAACAGACAGACACCCACATTTGTTATTCCAACGTTTTTAATGGAAATCTCCCACATTCCTTTTCTCTAGATTTCTCATTTTCTTTCCTTCTTCTTTGTGGGTTTACTTTCATTTTCTTTGATCCAGTTGTCTCCTTTTTGTTTTTCACTTTCTTATGCGTCATTCTCTTCTTCTTTCTCTCTTCTTTCTCTCTTTCTTTCTTTTTTTCCTTCTTTCTGTTCTACTCACATCTTTCTTGAACGTCTTTTTTGTTTGTCATTTTTACCCATCAATTCTTTCTTTCTTTCTTTCTCTCTTTCTTTCTTTCTTTGATACACAGTTTTTTTTTTTTTCATTAATTTCTTTCTTAATTTCTCTTTCTTTCTTTCTTTCTTTCTTTCTTCATTTATTTCTCTTTATTTCTTTCTTTCTTTGATACCCGCTTCTTTCATTCTCCCTTAATTTTTTCTTTGCTTCTTTTTTTCTTTCTATATTATTTTCTTTCTTTCTTTCTTTCTTTCTTTCTTTCTTTTTCCGTTTCAACTTCTTTCTTCTTTCCTTTCTTAAATTATTTTTCCTCTTTTATTTCTATTTTCCAACGTTATTCTTCCGTTTTATTTTTTTTTATTCTTATATTTTTTTTTTTTTTGCTTTCTTTATTTTTTATTTTTAATTTCTTTCATCCTTCTTCTTCATTCTCCTTTTTTTTTTCCTTTCACCTTATCCAACTTTTAATAATTTTCAATTCTCTTACGTTTATTTTTTCCCATTGAACGCTTCCGGGTTTTTTCGTATTCTCTGAATATTTTTTTTCATTCTTTTTCTAGCTGTTACTAAAAAAGGTCTTCTTCTTCTTCTTCTTCTTCTTCTTCTTCTTCTTCTTCTTCTTCTTCTTTCATCACCACCCACCCACCACCACCCCGAACTCATTCCCTTTATGCTTCACTTATTTGTTGTTGTTGATCTTTAATTCATTTTCTTATTTTATTTGACGCCCGCCTTTTGACTAATCCCATGCTTCTAAAATTCTATTTTAATTTAAAGGCTTTTGTTAAGAATTCGTTTGATCTTAATATCTTCTTCCGCCGCCGTTTCTAACAGACACGACCAAACCCGGCGCACCACCACCCTCACCCCCTCACCCCCTCACCCCCATCACGAAAAAAAGAAACAAAAATACAAAACAAAATCACGTGCACGTGCGTGCGTACATCCACATGCACGCACACAAGCACAACCTCCCGTTACATATATACATCCATTTCATCCGTATATATATATATATATATATATATATATATATATATATATATATATATATATATAGGTCGGGCGGAAGTAATAGAACATCATCATCGACTGATGTATTACAACTGTTCCAATCTATCTCTCTATCGAAGAGTCTACGTATATATATATATATATATATATATATATATATACATATATATATACATACATATACATATATATATATGTGTGTGTGTGTGTGTGTGTGTGTACGTATAAAGAGAGAGAGAGAGAGAAGGAGAGAGAGAGAGAGAGAGATGAACAGATGGATATGAAAAGTGATCAAGTACATATATCTATTTATATATTTCTCTCTCTCCCTCTCCTCTCTCTCTCCACCCCTCTCTCTATATATATAGATATAGATATATATATATTATAAATATTATATTATATTATATTATATTATATATGTTATATAAATATAGATATAGATATATTATACCTGTCTGTCTCTCACTCTCTTGATATTTATATATCTATCTATCAATCTGTTCGTATCTATCTATCTCAGTCTATTTATATTCAGCTATCTATCGATCGCTGAGTTGGCGAGGGCCGGTATCGAACCAGGAACTTTGGGATTCCTAGCCGAACGCTATACCGACTGAGCTAAATCGGCCCTGAGCATCACAGGGATCTGTGCGGTAAAATGAGGAGCTGATGGTAGGTGTAGCGCTCTACCCCAGACGCTAAAATAATCTTCTTGGTCTAGTGCTAGTGAAAAGGGGATAGACTTCCTCGCTGTCTGGCTGATACCGACAATAGGCCACTCCGACGACTTTACTTATCTATATAACTATCTCTCTCTCTCTCTGTGTCTGTCTATGTCTCTCTCTCTCTCTCTCTCTCTCTCTATATATATATATATATATATATATATAGCGTGGCAGTGAGACTTTTATTGGACCAGTACACTTTAAATCCATTCAAGTTCTCAGCTAATCAGAGATAACAATCAACTGCTAATTAAATTCTTCCCTTTATTGCTAAACTAGAAGCGGCTACCCGACGTTGCCTGGGTAGAGAGGGGATAATAAAAAACCTAGTCTCGAAGATCCATCGATTGTTTTGGTCATAAATAATAGATTTATATTTTAATCCCAACGCCACCAATAACTTTCCCTTCTCTTATTATTCAAATCCTAATTTTTAATATATTCCCAGTTATAAATATAATCTTCATTATTTTTTCACAAAAACCAAGCTTTTTAGTAGTTTCCTGCGGACATACATACATACACAACTGCTCTTTATATATGTATATATATTGATAGTAACGTCAGTAACATCATGGACCCACTGTTACACTGGAAACTCACTATGTTATCTAATATGACTTAAATGCGATATTGTTAAAAAATACTTTGTTCAATGCAGATGGATTTTATTTACATATTTACCAACCCCTCCGCACAAGCAGGGTGTGACACAAGGTTAATTTTTTACGCGGAGTTTAATAGGTTTTCCTTCTCCTAGACTGGTTGCCTAACCAATGTTAAAGAGCCCAGTCTACCTACTATTTACCCATAGTTGGAGGGAGAGTAGTTGGATTTATATCTTTATCAATGGTATTAGCGCTATTTGAACTGTAGATTCGTCCAGGATTTTAATTCGGGTCAATTTTCTACGATTCTATCCATTACACCACGCGCCTCAAACAGTGAGTTCGATCCTCGTTGTATGTCCCATACTTTCGACCTTGTGTCACATCCTACACGTCGCGAACGGAGCTGGGTAATATATACTTTCGGTACAGCTTTGTTCGTTGTAATGAGATAACTGTATCTTTTTCTGCTTTATTTGCTGAATGTCCGTAACCTCCAAAATCGATCGACGGATGTCGATTGCAGTATTGCACGGTTCAATGCCAGATCTGTAGAGATTTGTCTCCGGGCCAAGATCGCTTAAATGTGCATTTGCTCTAAGTGGACGAGAGTCTTGCAGTCGAAAATGGCGACGAATTGGGCCGACCATCAAGAGTGGAGCCTCGTTCTGACCTTTCCACCAACGGAAATGCGCCATGATTTAATAGTCATTTATAATAGGGTCCAACAAGCAAATACTAAAGATGGCGCGACGCCCCGGACATGATAAACACAACCCTTACTCAGCCAGTAGAGATTCAAATATAATTATATTTTCATTTATGAAAAATATTATTATTATTATTATTATTATTATTATTAGAGTTTTTCGCACCAGCGTTAGCTGATGGTCTTTCACTGGAGTCTGAGTGACAACAAGTTTCCTCAAGTCTCCAGGACTCTTCTGAGTATTCTAGCTGATTACAGCAATTCAGTTGTCTGGATGGTCTTAATTCTTCCTTTGATTTCCAGTTCCTCTAGTCTTTTTCCCGAGCTTTTTAGGATTGTTCCTAGTGCACCAATTACAATTGGTATCACTTTCACCCTCACATTCCACAGTTTTTTTTTCAATCACTGGCAAGTTCCAGTTATTTTTCGTTTTCAATTTTTTCGTTTTCCTTCATCTTCACCCTGTGATCTGCTGGAACTGCAAAGTCTATCAGTTGATAAGTTCTCCTATTATTATTGACAAGCTTTTTTTGTTAATTAATACTAAATATTATAACAGTTATTATTTCTTCTTTTTGAGTTTTCACATCAGCATTAGCTGATGGTCTTTCACTGGAGTCTGAGTGACAGCAAGTCTCCTCAGGTCTCCAGGACTCTTCTGAGTATTCTAGCAGATTGCAGCAGTGCAGTGTTCTGGATGGTATCAATCCTTCCTCTGATTTCCAGACTTTCCAG
>CM042161.1:20110912-20120912 GCA_023376005.1 Doryteuthis pealeii | reverse complement strand
CGAGCAAGAGTGGGGAATCTTTTCATGTTTAAAGGTGTAGAGTAGCTAGCACCCCTTCAGTCCACTGCTAGATTATTCAACAGTTGATTAATAAGCTGATTAATATTTGGACTGATCTTACTTTGGCTATACCGCATTTGACCCTCCTCTATTTCTTGTAAGTTGTCTTGGTAATTGTTTTGTAACTTATTGTTCTGTGTTTTTGTATGTATCCGTTAGCACCGGATACTGGTGTTGAATAAATATATTGAGCACTCAATTTCTTATATGTATCCTTTCACCTCGATGATACAACAAAAAGCGATAATGAAATTTATTATCTATTAATAAGGCAACTCTCAATAATGTTTATTTACAACAAAAAGGCATTTCTCGTGTAATGGTTATCGTCGTTGGAAATAGACATGGCAACAAGAGTTCAAATCCTGGGCGAGACTATATTTCACATGGCGCTAATACCATTGAGAAATGTATAAATCCACCTATTCTCCCTTCAGCTAATAGAACCGGTTAAGCACTTTAACTTGACAACTGTTCCACGAGAAGGAAAACTCTGAATTCAAACTCCACTTGAAAATTGATCTCATCTTTTAAGGATTTCCTTCATTTAACCAACTGAATAAAAGTCGGAAGAAGGTGTCAGTTTGAGACTTTAAGAAAGTTACCCTAAACAAGTCCAGGGAGGGTGGGAATAGAAGCAAAGAGTTACAAAATAACACATGAATGATAATGATGTAATATTGGAAATTCCATAACCAATTATCTCCCCCTACCGCTAGGGGGCGGGTCGCCAATATCGTATGTTGGCGCCAAAAACCAAAAACTTTACTTATCGCATAGCAGTTACTGGACGAGAGACGTAAAAACAAACGCTCTCATCACTTAGCTCAAACAGGGCCGACTTATCACAGAGCACACACTGAGGGTAGTCGCGTAAACAGCGGTCCCTACACTTCATTCATCACTTAGCCCAAAAACAGGGCTCACTTATCGCATAGCAGTACTGGAGGAGAGACGTAAAAACACCAAGCTCTCATTACCAAGCCCAAACCAGGGCCCACTTATCACAGAACTCTACAACCAGCTCACTTCTAAGGCATTGTATCAGCATACGTTAAAAGGCGGGTACAATAGCACACTGAAGGACGAGAAACTACCGAGACGAAGCGTCTTGTCAACATTTCCTACCGACGAAAAGAATACCCTGTTATCACCACTACCCCAAGAAAATTACTAACTCAGATAAGTCTCGTAGCAAATACCATTAAAATTTCCAACAATTTTATGTAATCTTTGTCAATACAAGTGTCTGCATATACTTTCGTGTTTGTTCCTTCTTTGTCCGACAATTTGCCTACAACTACGGAGAAATAAGAGCTCCTTCGAAAACTATAAATACTCTTTGTAAAAAAAAAAGCGTATAACAGACGAGAAAGCCGAAATCGAAATGAATACAAAGTAAAGTAGTTATTCCTACTGAACTTAAAAAGTCACATTTTGTAACTTCAAGGAAATATTGATGAAGGAGTTTGATCCAAAGTGCAGATATTCTAGGGGAAAAAAGCTGTTCAAATGGAACGTGTGTCTGCTGTGTGGAATATTTAGAAAGAATGTATACTCCTCGCTAGAGACAACAAAATGTGTTCTTACTGAAAACTCTCGAATAGGCGGAACCAATGAACGCAGCTCATTTAGTTTGTAGGCAAAAAGTTGCTGCCGATATGTAGAAAAATATGATGTGAAATTCAAACTTAATGAAAAGTAGGAACAAGTTACAGGATATATATATATATATATATATATATATATATATATATATATATTATTTGTAAATAAAAAAAATCGTCCATTTTACGGTCGGTATATATATATATAGGGAAAATGTGGATATAACAACAAAACAACAAAATTCAATTGATATTTCGCCACATTGGCTGAAGCTTTGTAAAAATCTATTGACTTAAGTGCTTGTACATTCTGCTTTTATAGTGAAAAGGTAAATGGGTAGGGGAGAAGAGAAAGGGAGGGTTTTGGTATGTGGCATAGAGGAATGGGAAAGAAGTAGAGTTGGTCTTAGTATGTGGGGAATGGTCTTTTTATGGGGTCAGTCGGTTGACTTTGAAGAGAATTTGATATTTAGAGTGAGGGTCAAATGTGTGATGTCAAATGTGTACCGAGGGGCCGGGAATATTTTTGTTTGAAAATATTTTAGAGAAAACCTTAAAGATTTTGTTGAGATAAATGAATTTACTTTCTGCTTTTTATGTTTAAACCACATTTTGTCGGATTTATTCAATCCTTCACTATTCATATATATATATATAGAGAGAGAGACAGAGACAGAGACAGAGACAGACAGACAGATGGAGACAGAAAGAAAAAGAGATAAATAGATAGAAAATGGTGTTAATAGAAACAGTTGGAAATAGATTGTAAGATTTTTTGGACCATATGACCTTTAGGCACCCCTTCCACGATCTCGACTCACAAGGACACTTTTCAAATTTACGGTTTTTTATTAGGGGCTAGGGTTAGGGTTTGGGGCTAGTTTTATAATTAAAAAAAACCCTCTAAAATCGTCTTTTGACGGTGTAAATGGAAAAAATGTCCCCACGAATTGAGATCGCAAAAGTGGTGCCTAAAGGTCATATGATCCGAATTTTTTAAATGACAATCATTGCGAATACAGTCCCTACCAACTTATGAGAAAAAAAATTAGCCTCTTTATTTTCAAGATCAACCTCACGGAGGTATTACTTCCGGGTCAATCTTCGTAAATTTGTTCCTATTTATATATCCAATAAGTGGTGATGAGAAATTGTGCAGACACACGACTTATGTTCATGGGAAGTGTGTCCAGGGGGAGTGTGTCCACTGTGCTATGGCTTTTCGATGTGAAAATTAATTTCACTGACCCTTGCAAGGTTTCCAGTGAAATGCCAGTGAATATAGGTTATTGGTCAAGCGAGAAAATTGTCCAAGACTATCGAGGGATGCAACCAACTAAAGACTTAAATGCTATGGGGGGTCGGGCGGGTCGGAGGAGGGGTAGATGCAGTAGACATGAAGAATGAGATTAATTTTTGAATGCGTTCATTCTTGTCCGCTCAGGCAAAATTAGAAATTATTCGAGGAAGAGAAGACTTACGAAGATTTACGAAGAGATATTCGGGATAATAATAGAGATCATTTAAGAAAAGTAGATAGATAGAGAAATAGATATATTTCAACAGTGATAGATAGATAGATAGATATAAACTGACTAACATAGATAGATAGATAGATAGATAGATAGATATGAATTGATTGAAATAGATACATAGATATATATAGATAGATAGATAGATAGATATCAACAGTCTTAGATAGATAGAAAGATATATGTATATATAAACTGAGATAGATAGATTGATAGATAGCTAAATATCAATAGACACAGATAGATAGATAGATAGATAGATAGATCTTTTTGAACGAACCTCGAATTTCGTTTTGAATTCAAAATATTTTCTGCTTCTCTCTCGATGAGTCCGGATTAAAAACAAGCCCTGAAGATGATTTTTATAAATCAAAATATTGTTCAATATTAGCTATGAATATGATATAAAATATTTTCATTTTAACAGCATTGTGTGTTTTCATATCCTTTTATCTCTCTCTCTCTCTCTCTCTCTCTCTCTCTCTATATATATATATAATATATATATATATATATATATATATATATATATATATATGTGTGTGTGTGTGTGTTTATTTCCGATAAGTCTAACATGATCAAAGGGGAACCACTCTTGACTGATAAATTATTTATTTATTTTCCTATTAAACTAACCGTAAAACCCTAACCCTAACCCTAACCCTAACCCCGTCTTCTTTTTTCCTATTAGATCAATAAATAAATAGATAATTTATCAGTCAAGAGTGGTTCCCCTTGATCATGTTAGACTTATCGGAAATAACCTATATATATATATATATATATATATAATATATATATATATATATATATATAAGATGAACAAAAGAGATAAGACAAATGACAAATATGAATGTTTTTTGTGTTATTTATTTGTTGATTGCCTCTGAACTAGATTCGACCTAGGTCATCGCCAGGAGAAAAGTTTTTGTGAATAACTTTTTTTTTTAAACGTAATTAGAATAATGTTTAAAAAGAATTGATACGCTACAAGAGAAATGGTGAAAATGAACAACTAAAACTTGTTCTTCATTTAAATTCTTGAATAATTTCCTTTGCAATAGAATTATTTTGAACATTTTTCAATAAACATTTTATCATTAAAAAAAGTTAATTCATTGTTTAAAAAAAGTTTAATGAGATATTAAACTTTTTTTAAACAATGAATTAACTTTTTTTAATGATAAAATTTGAAAACTTTCATTGGGACATATTAATTGAAAACATCTTATACTGTTCCATGTTCCCTAGCTATAATTGATATCACCGTCACTCGGGGATCAGCCGGGACAAAATGTTCTTATTAATTAACACTAGGTTTGGTCTCCTGACCGGGATTAGGTGATCGGTCTGTATCTCAAAATCCAAGAGAATTTTATGCGCCTCATTATCCAGTACAGATTCAGTTTTGTGCATATACTATTTAGTTGTATGGCTAAAATATAATTTCTCGCACAATTCCAGTGGATCACCTTTCCCACTCGGTCGTGCGTAGTCTTGTACTCTCTTAGTGCTAGTTTGCTGCATTCGCTTATTATATAATTGTTTCGTCTTTTTCTCTTGCTATTCTGTTGCGTCTTATCTCCTATATAATTTGTTCTCGTGGAATTGTCTGGTATTGCGATTATAAGAGATTCAGTTTCTTTCTTGAGGTTTCCCTTTCTTAGCCATGTCCAGATCTTCTTATGTGTAACATCTCCAGGTTGTTGCTTGAAGTATCTATATAGTTGTTGTTTTTTTCAATTTCTGTTTCCTTGTTTATTATTATTATTATTATTATTATTATTATTATTATTATTATTATTATTATTATCATTTCACTCCTTTTGAGTTTTTCTCACCAGCTTTAGCTGATGGTCTTTCATTGGAGTCTGAGTGAAAAGTCTCCTCAGGTCTGCAGGACTCTTCTGAGTATTCTAGTCGATTTCAGCAATGCTGTTTTCTGGATGGTCTCAATTCTTTCTCTGATTTCCAGTTCCTCGAGTCTTTTTTCCAAGCTTTTTGGGACCATTCCAAGTGCACCAACTACAATTGGCATCACTTTCATCCTCATATTCCACAGCTTTTTCAATTCTCTGGTAAGGTCCAAGTACTGGTCTATCTTATTATTATTATTATTATTATTATTATTATTATTATTATTATTATAAACTTGATGTTATATAACGGTGTGCAAAAAATTATCATTATCAAATAGAAATTGTAACCTGAAACCCTGTAACTGTGTACGGATTATTTGTTTTAGATAAGAATACTTGATATCATATAACTGTGCAAATAAATGATTATTAGAGTCAAATTAAAAAAAAGTGCGATTAAACAAAAAATGATTGCAATGAAACATTAAACATATGAATAGTAATCATTGTAATCAAATATTTACAAAATAATCAAATTTTGGCATTAAATAATCCATAATGTGTTGACATGCCATTAAACAAATAAACTGAGCCAAGCCAAATAAGCTAAGTAAAGAATAGAGCAATATATTCCGAGAAAGAGAGATTTGAACGTCGTTTTAACAACACGGGAGATTAGATCGCTAACCACTGCACTACGATAAGCACGTATCTCTCTCTCTCTCTCTCTCTCTCTCTCTCTCTCTCTCTCTCTCTCTCTCTCTCTCTCTCTCTCTCTGATTAATAATCACTATTGTGGTCTTGATAAGCTTCAAGCAGAAGATACCAATAAGGAGCAGAAAAATGAGAATCGAATTCACGATGTATGGCTTCTGAGATCTGTTCGTAAACGACTTTCTATCCCCCCCGCACTGTATATTCAATTTTACTATTCCTATCCCCATTCTCTCTGTTGACTTTCTTTCCTTTATTTCTCTCTATTTCCTACCCATCACCCTACCCCATACACGTCATTCATTATAGCACCCCACCCCTACAGTACACACCATTCATTATAGCACCCACCCCTTCCTGTATAGTAATTAAAAATATTTTCAATTACCCAGAAACATTTGATACATAATCGTCTTTGCCAGAATTACGTGACTCTCTCGCCAAACTGGACATTTTCTCAAAGAAATAGACTCACTAAAATTCACTTCATACATTACTACAATTAATGCTACAACAATGATGATGACAGTTATATTACTACTTATTATTACTTTGCTACAAATAGTTAGTAGTTTCCATTTGTGGTAGTAGTAGTAGTAGTAGTAGTGTAGTGTAGTGGTAGTGGTAGTAGTAGTAGTAGTTTAGTTTGGTTTGTTTTACGGCATATCAACATCAGTGGGTCATTTAATGCCGACAATGTTTTGAAATAAAGTCATTCTAAATGGATAATCAATTTTTTTTATAAAGACATTTTTCTATTTAACCCATAGGTGGGGCCCTAACAGGTACTACCACTCCGGGTCAGAGTGGACCAGGGAGCAATAGTGATGAAAGGGTGCTCCACATTCCCCAAACCTCCAAAACTGGAACCTCACCATCAGATAGACTTTAACGTCATTCACAAGACATGTAGACCCTCAGCCATATGATAAAAAGGTTTGGGACTTGCCATAAGGACAACAGGGTTGGGACAATCATATAGGTGCTAGGGCTCGACATGACCAACCGTTTGATCGGAGGGGGCCTCTTCGATCGCCCGTCTAGCCCAAGAAAGGGCCAAAGTAGTAAAAGTATTAGTAGTATTAGTCGTCGTCGTCGTCGTCGTCGTCGTAGTAGTAGTAGTAGTAGTAAGGGTGGTAACTATCTTTAAGTGTCGAATTCTTAGCAAGTTAAAAATAGAATACCCGCCTCGGACCCCAATAAAATAGTGTAGCAACTAAACATGTATTACCCAAATCCTCCACCACGAGCAGGATGTGACACAGGGTCAGTTTTTAAGCAGAGTACGCTTAGAATGTCATTTCTCCTAGATCGGTTGCCTAGTCGACGGCGGCCTAATGTTGGCATCAGCCAGACCAAGGGGATTGTTTCTGCATCTGAGGTGGAGCGCCGCACCTACCACCAGTTCTTCGCTTTACCGCTATTCATACACTGCGTTGGCAAGGGCCGAGATCGAACTAGGAACCTTACGAGTGCTCTACCGAATGGGCCAAACCCGCCCTCCGAGATTGCTTTAGAGAACCTAGTTCAGGATTTGAACTCGGGTCAACAATTCCATTTCTTACGACGATAATCGATACATTAAGCAAACGTTCTCAACCTTCAGCCACGGACAGAATGTGACAAAAGATCTTTTAGTGTGGTAAATCTGGTTTGAATTCAGAGTTTTGCTTCTCCTAGATTGGTTGCCAAACAAAGCGTAGAGAATCCACTTTGCCCTACAATCTACTCATACCTAAATGAACTCGGTTCACCGATCCAAATTTTCTACGACAACAATCATTACACTAATCTCAACTCTGGTAGTAACGACTAAATATAACCAGATAAATTGTAATTATATGTTATTTTTAGATATACTACAAAATACGAAAATACCAAACTTAGTACAGTTAACAACATTTTTAAGAAACACAAAACCCAGCAGTCATATACGAACCCACAACATTCACTTCTACGTTCATGTCTTGATTATATATTAAGCAAGAGCTGACTTCATTATGGCATTCCAGCAATAGCTATCCAACCGCAAACTACTGTTTCAGCTCCCCAGTTGGCACGGTTGAGAAACAAAAAGCACACATTGTACATTATTTACCTTTGACTGGAGAATAAAGATATTCCATATCTTGGCAACTTATTAGTTTAATTTGATAGCTTATATTTAAGTAAAAGGAGTCACCGTAGCGTAGTGGTTAACGTAGCAACATCATAGTAAGCTAGTTTGAACCTCAGTAGCCATTTACGCTCAATTTTAGACTAATACTATTGGGAAAGGGTCTATACTTGCAAATTGGTCGGAAAATTAGGGTGACCCAGAAAAAACAGAACCCACACATTTTGTGACAAAACTGTGAGGAGGTTCATTCCTTTCCCAGGGGTATTAGTCCGAAAGTGAACGTAATAACGCGATAGGAGTTCGAACATACTTACTTAGTAATTAGTAATTAGTTGATTTTTGATAATTTTTTTAAAAAATCAACGAAATATTTTATGCAAACTTGGTGATACCTGCAATTAAAATCCTTCTTTTGTTCATTCTTGCCTTCCTCGGAGCCTTCCTCGGGGCCTTCCTCGGGGACTTCTCTTATTTTTCTTTTTTCCCCCTTCTCTCTCAAATTATTTCATACAATTGTTCTTTCTTTTTGCTATTCAGTTGTTGATTCTCTCTCTCTCTCTCTCTCTCTCTCTCTCTCTCTCTCTCTCTCTCTCTCTCCCTCTCTCTCTCTCTCTCTCTCTCTCTCTCTCTCTCTTATATATATATATGTATATATATATATATATATATAATAAAGTATTCCACAGACACGTGTTTCGAGGTATCACCTCTCATCAGTGTGGTTATACCGTTTAACAGCTACCTCTGTTAAACATTCCCATTCACCACCCCTACACACACAAATATATATATATATATATATATATATATATATATATATATATATATATATATATATATCCTTCATTCATTCTTATTTTCTTTTCTTTTTTCCCGTTCATTTCTTGTGAGAAATGAGAAAAAGAGAATAATGATTAATTTTCAGCCAGACCCACAAATGACGCTACTCACTTCGGATTTGGTAAAGCAACCACGTTACTAATGGTCCAATCGTTTTAACCTCAACGTCATCTCTAAGTTGACTAAAAGAACCCTTCTTTTGTCTTGCGTCATCATTAATCAATGACGTCATTCGAAATATCATCAGTAGAGAATCTTCTTCTTCTTCTTCTTCTTCTTCTTCTTCTTCTTCTTCTATTCATTTCCAGTTTCACCATTAAATAAAATAATGAGTGTGGAAATAAAATAAAAATAAAATAAGATAAAATGGTTTTCCCCACTTTCTTATTTCCGGCTTTTATTTTTGTTCAAATTTCTTTTTTCTACTGAACTTTCCCTTCTTTCTTTTTTTCTTTCTTTCTTTCTTTCTTTCTTTCTTTCTTTTTCTTCTTGCCCATTCTATCTATCTATCTATCTATCTATTTTTTCTTCGGGGTCAATATATTCATTCATTACTTCTTTCTTTCTTTCTTTCTTTTTATTCTGGTTCATTCCTCATCATTTATTCATGCATTCATTCACTTCATCATCAATCATTATCATCATCATGTTGCACTGGCAGAACGGATATCCATAACTCTCTCTTTCTCTCTCTCTCTCTCTCTCTCTCTCTATATATATATATATTATATATATATATATATATATATATATATATAGCGCTAATACCTTTGGGAAAGGTATGAATCCTACTCTCCCTCCAGCTATGGGTAAATAGTAGGGCAGACTGGGCTCTTTAACCTTGGTTAGGAAACCAGTCTAGGAGAAGGAAAAATTCTGAATTCAAACCTGTTGAACACCGCTTAAGAAATTGACCTTGTGTCGCATCCTGCTCGTGCGGAGGAGTTGGTATATATATATATATGTATATATATATATATATATTTTTGCTTGAAGGATTTTCACTCTCTCTCTCTCTCTCTCTCTCTCTCTCTCTCTCTCTTTCTTTTTCTCCCCCCCCTCTTTCTTCTTTGCTCTCACACTATCTTTTCCAATCGGCTATGACTCTTAACAGGTCCTCTAGACCAGTGGTCCCCAACCTTTTTTGCGCCAAGGACCGGTTTCATCTAAGACAATATTTTCACGGACCGGCCTTCATATGCTCCGGCCTACATTTGCTCGATAATCGTTAATGACGTAATCTAATAATAAATCATCCGCAGTGGCCTT
>CM042161.1:20075912-20105912 GCA_023376005.1 Doryteuthis pealeii | reverse complement strand
CAGAAGTTAACCTTGGTCTAGCGCTAGTGAAAAAGGGATATAATCCCTCGCTGTCTTCCTGATACCGACTTTAGGCCACCTCGACTTTATATATATATATATATATATATATATATATATATATATATATCTCAAAAGAAACCAGTCCCATTTTCTTTCTTTCTTTCTTTCTTTGTCACTTGGAATCTAACCATCTATCTATCTATCTATTTAAGCCTTTTTTTCCTTCTTTATTCATTTCTTTATTTCTTTCTGTCAGTTGGGTTATATCTATCAATATATGTATCTTCTGAGCACACGTATGTATATAACTCATCTGTGCCTGTATGTAAACAGCTAACCGTCACTTTCATCCACGAACGCTGCTTCCAATGCATTATTGAACAACGGCAGAGGTGGAGGAGAGGGGGCAACTGTGTGTGTGTGCGGGGGGAGGGGGAGATGAAGTTCTGTTGTCTTTTTGCAAATGTCAAATGACATAAGGAAAAGTTCAGCCGGTGCGACTGACCCAACCGGCTCTTTTGAAGAATTCTTTGAAGTTGGTTGACACTACATAGGTAAACTGGGTGTATGACCTGTCCTGTCTCTCGGTACAACATACTGTCAGCCCCCACCGCCCGCCCGATCTGATTAAGAGGATTAGACAATCGCATTGATGGATATTCGGTCATAGAACAGCATCCTCATGATTTACCATCTCATCCTCATTTTATAATTATTTTATTAATAGAATGAGTGAAAAGTTTTGCAATTTTTTGGGTAGCACTAGGAAGCCATGTCGCAGGGCTTAGAACAGGGTTCGGCAACCCCCGGCCTACAGGGCACATCTGGCCCTCGAGTGGTTTTCCTCCGGCCCGCCAACTTAACAGCTGAACTCTGACTATCCAATTAGTATCGAATATAAATACAGTAGTTCGGTTTAGGTTAACCCATTAATGGCCATAGGCAAAGGTTTAATTTTTTTAAAATTTAAACTTTCAAAAAGAAAAAGACAGCTTTTTAGACAGAGCTATTTGAGTCCGAGAAAATTTATCTGCATTATATTTAATACCATGACCCTTTACCGAGACACTGCATAGCCAATTGGCGCCCTCTCGCTCCAAAGAGTTGCCGACCCCTGGCTTAGAATAGACTGGCTGCACCCTCTTAAGAGGGTAAGCCGCTCCACATGTGTATCCTGGATGCTTAAGAAATTATACTATTTGTATAACTTAGATGATGATGATGAATGATGATGATGATGATGATGATTTATTGGTATTCGATAAGATCACTGAGGCCGCAGTTGGACGTTTAGAAGGCCACATGTTCCCCACTCCCTGTTTTAGGGTGTCGAGTCTTTTTCTACCTTTGTCATGTATTTAGGATTTGCATTTTGACATCATTGATTGATTGGTTGATTGGTTTTAATGGCATATCAACCTGTCTGGGGTTATTTTATGCCTTGAGGTTAGAGAATCGCGTTAATTAAAAATGAAAAATATAATTCATTTTTGTGCCTGCTAATGAAGCGACATTCGTGACACTTGAGTACCACGAGATACATTTCTTTTAGTTTTAACATTTAATATATAGCGTGTGAGCAGCACAGAGATCTGTGCGGTAAAGTAAGGAGCTGATGGTAGGTGTGGCGCTCCACCTCAGACGCAAAAAAAATCTCCTTAGTCTAGCGCTAGTGAAAAGTGGATAGACGCCCTCGCTGATTGGTTGATACCGACTTTAGGCTACCCCTACGACTTTACTTTTACTTTTTATATATTTATATCAGTCATTCCATTTTATCAAGGTAATTGTTCCTATTTTAGCGCAACGGTTATCGAGTTTAAATGCTGGACGAGGCTGTTTTGATCCCAAGATATGTGTAAATAGTAGGACAGATTGGTCTCTTTAACCTTCGTATGGTTGATGGTCTAAAAGAAGTAAAACTTTTAATTCAAACAAGTTGTGTTGGGATCCTTCCGTCCACTAAAGATGATGGCGTAGTGTCCATTTTTAAAAATCTGCAACTGCATGAGTGGCTGAACAGACCAATTTTTGAATGGCAATCACTGGTGCAGTGACTGCAAACTAACAGTGATGCTTGCTGGAGTTGCTGTTGTCTCTCCTTCCTTTTGGCTCTCTCTTTTTCATTCATTTTCGTTCTTTGTCTGACGAGGAGGCGCCAGGTCGCACGGTCTTCTGCACAAGCCTCCCATGTGTTGGTGTTAATGTGGCATGTCTTCATATTTCTCTTACAGATGAAAGAGCAATGTAGTCTAATTATTCTTTACCAGAATTTCGAATTGGGCCATAACGTTGCAGAAATAGGCAGACACATTTGTTGTACAAAAGATGATGGCACAATTTGATCCCAATATTATAACAAGATGGATTGGGTTGCAATATCAGGTCGGCCTAAAATCGGTTATTTCAAGGTCGTGCTCTAAGTAATAGGCGATTTCGTTACCTTCACGATTTCGACAAAAGAATATATATCGGTTGAATTCTGCTTCGTGTTACCAAAATAGGTACAAATGCAAAATAGCGCGCAAGAGATAATATCATTAGAAACACATTTTACGTATAAATAGTATTAGATTACGGAAGGTCCCCAAATAGCTAAACATTAACACTAACCCTAAAACTAACCTTAAAACTAAAACTACCCCTAATCCTAGCGTCTCAAAGTTTTCAGATATTTCCGTGAAATGTAATATAATGTAATACTTTTATACGTAATCTAATGATATTATCTCCTGCGCGCTATTTATTTGTACCTCGAAATTTATCAAAGTAGACTAAAAAAAGTTTTAAGATAAATGAAATACAAATTTTGAATAAGAAAGAAAAGAAAAAGACAATTAAAAATTTAAAATTCGAAATTTAATTAATAACAAACAATTGAACAATTGAACAACAAAATTTGCGAATTATAAAAAAAGTGAAAAATTTGTAAAATTTGAAAAATTGAAAAATTTGTAAAATGTCTTAATGTCTTTTCAGTCCAAAATAATGGAACAATTAAAAATTGAAACTTTGAAAATATAAAAACATTTTTTTTGTTCATGTCATAAGGGACATTTTTCTTTTCTTTTGTTTTCTCATGGGATAAGTAAACTCAGCGTCTTCATTTCTTTCCAAGAGAACAAGAAAAAAGCCGGCAAAATCCGTGGACAATATTTTCGATTTTACGTTGAATGACTTTTCGTAGACATTTTGATCTTTTCTCTTTAGGCGCCAAAATTTTGTTGACTTGATCGCCATCACTGGAAATATTTGGTGAGTTAGAAACGCATGGATGAATTAATGAAGATGTTTTATCATCGTCTGAGGGAATCAAATCAGTTTCAGGTGGTTCAAATATTCCATCAGTAGGAATGTTGATATTCATCAGCATCCGCTCCACAGATAGATCGTTGTCTTCTTCCTCATCCCATACACCGATCATCCATATTTCATTTTGACTTTCGTCGATGCGAACTTTTTTTTTCAGACGCCGGAAAAAAAGAAGACCGTCAATATCGGCAAAACCGGATTTGATCCACCAATTGTTGAGATCGATTGTTTCATCAACAAAATTGGTCATCAAGGTATTGCTATCCTCATTAGGGATCATGGTGTGAGTCAGTGTCAGTATAACGATGAATCGTTTTTACTTTGTCCACGGAGATATAAAGATATATGCAATCAAGGACTGAAGTTTGCAAAGATGGCGGAAAAATCAAGATTTTTACACAAATACGTCAAGCTATTTTGACGTCAGAAAAACAAATTGCGTCATTTCCTTTTATCTACTACTATAACTACTACTTTTCCTTTGACTGCCTCCTACTACTAATCATAAAAATGTTGTGATTTTTTTCAGATTGTTGGAAAATAGTTAAGTATAGAATATCTTGAAAAATTTCGTGAGAAATTCGAATGAGACGTTTGATTTTGTATTAAATGTATTTAACCCCCCCCCCTCGACGAGCAGGACACACCCAAGGTCAAATTTTAAGTAGAGTTTAACAGGTTTAAATTCAAGGATTTCCATATGTAAAACCTATTGCTGTAACCAGCTTAAAGAGACGAGTATACTCTACTATTACCCATAGCTAGAGGGAGAATAGTTGGATTCATATTTTTTCCGACGATATAAGAACCATATGAAACCCAACCATCTTCATCCAGGATTCGAACTCGGGCTGCCGTATCCATTTCATATAACGATAACCATTACACAACGGGCAACTCCTGTATTTGCGGTAGATGCTTCTGGATGAGGCGCTTATTTCCCTCTTTGATGTAAGTTATCGTCTCGTTGCTGTAGATAGTTGTGATAAGATCTTCTTTGAGACCCAATGGCTTCAACAGAAGACATTTCCACAGTCAGACATATTTGATTGATTGATTAATTGATTCAAATGGCATATCAACTTGTTCTGGGATATTTAATGCCTAGTGGTTAGGTAATCAGGTTAATTGTACGTTTATATTTACATTTTTGTGATTTTTTTTCTTTTCTTTTTTCTTATACTGTTATATGATATCTAATGCAAATAATTTCCACCCAATAAAAAGTTTTCAAACAATCATTTCTACGTAAGAATAGTCGTTTTTTGCTCACAGTCATATGGTTTCAAGTAACTAATAATAATGCTTAGTAAATGATTATAGTTGTAAGTCAATATTCTTAATACTAATAATTTACATTTATATAGTATCAAGTTATACTATCTAATACTAAAAGATTTATAACAGATTTATTTGACCCATAGAGGAAAATCTAAGAGGTTTAGGTTTACCAGTCGATGGTTGCCTCACGGTCACACAGATTCCGGACAGAGGCGGTGATGTTGAAGCTGATGTTATCCCAAAACTAAAAATGTTTTCTAGCTGCATTAGAAATAATTCCGCTAATGTTTCCGTCTCTATCAGTTATTACTTCTGGAAGGTACTCCAAACGGCATCAAGTATCCGAATTAAGCTGATGTTTTTGTTTGTTGGCAAACATTGATCGTTCATTGGAGAATATCGCTTATTCGTTCGTTCTTACTTCACCATCAGTGCCCAATATATCTTGCTCATGTTACTTATCTAGCTTTTTATTAATGCATTTCCTTAGAGTTCAAGATGTACAACCATACAGTAATATATTAAATAAAAAACAATACTGCATTTATATTAATTCTCATTATAAAAGACATAGATCCATTGATTTCCTCCAATTGTGATTCAGTGTTCTGGTTTCACCGTTAGAAACTCGGGATGAAGTCTAAATTTATTTCAATGGTAAAACGGGGAGATTGGGTAATCTATACCCAATGCATTTTATGTTAAAATCATTTCCAATGCACTTTTAAGTAAAAATAATTTCCAATGCATTTTTATAGTAAGAATCGTTTCCAATGCATTCTATAGTAACCTTCTTTCCAATGCATTTTATAGTAAAATCATTTTCAATAGATTTTTATCGTAAGATCATTTCCAATACATTTTTATAGTAAAATCATTTCCGATTAATTTATGAATGCATTTTCCAATGCATTTTATGTAAAAAATGTTTCTAATATATTTTAATAATTAAGTCGTGTCCAATGCACTTTTATTGTAAAATAATTTCCAATGGATTTTCATTATGAAATTATTTCCAATGTGATTTTGAATTCAGATATTTCCTTCTCCGAGATTAGTTGCTGAACCAAGACAGATTAACAAGTGACTCAGTTTAAATGGTTGAGCCTAAAATATTGTTGTAAGGAGATAAGTATCGCAATCGGCTCCTCAAAAATGGATGAAGGCGAGTTTCAATGTGAACCCAATCGGAATCCATTTTTTTTTCTTTTTGTTCCTGACAATTCCAGAGATGTTTCATCATTTTGAACAATTCTTCAATATTTGATTCTATTTTAGTAAAGTCATTTTTCTGTAATTTATAAGTCGATGTGATGAATTATTGATTTCTTTCTTTTACATGAATTATTTTGAATTTCCAAATAAATTCATATTCAAATAGAAATATATGAATACATATTGTTGATTGCGTTCCTTAAAAATTATTGTTGTTTGAGAGATTTAAAAAAAGACAAACAAATGACGTTCTGCTTAAAACGTTAAAAACGCAACTTATTTCATTTGAATAATTCTTATTTGGGAATTATTAAATGTCGCAGTTATAGAACTAAAATATGTACAAATGGGGGAGAGCGTGACGAGATTTGTCGTCTGCAAAAATCAAAAGGAAATCAAAGTTCGATTCGAAGACGCTGATTGATTAAAAAATACAAAAATGTGAATTCAATTTACGTCGTTTGAGAAGTCCTTTTTTTCCAGAAAAATTGTCACTTTTGTTTACTATGAAAATCACTTTAGCATAGTTAATTATTACAGACCTTTCATTCCCATAAGCCTGTTTTCCTTTTTTTTTAAATAAGTATTATAATTTTTTAAAAGTAAGTAAAGTCGTCAAGGCGGCCTAAAGTCGGTATCAGCCAGACATCGAGGGGTCTATCCTCTTTTCACTAGCTCTAGAACACGGAGATTGTTTATGCGTCTATGGAGCGCCACATCTGCCATCAGTTCCTTACTTTACCGCACAGATCCTTGTGCTACTCATATGCTGAGTTGGCTAGGGTCGGTATCAAACCAGGAACCTTGTGGTTTCCTAGTCGGACACTCTACTGACTGAGCTAAACCGAATGGATTACATTTATTAAGATAACTATTTGTTTGATAATAACGCCATTCTTTTTTTTCTTTTTTTTTTTCTTTTTTTTTCTTTTTTTTTTTTTTTCAAATTTACAGTAATAAAAGTCTGAGTGGTGAGAAGGAAAAGGGGGAGGAGGAACTCTTAAATTAATTTCTGATTATCGAGAAGAGAGCCCTTTAGTTTGAATTCAATGTTTTCCTTCTCCTAGACCGGTTAGAGCCCAATATACCCTACTATCTACCCATAGCTGGAGGGAGAATAGTTGGATTCGTACTTCCCAAGAGTATTATCGTTATGGGAAATGCAAACAGCCATTGCCCGGATTGAACTCATGCCTCCCTATCCATTTCCTACGACGGTATTTATTAAAGCATGCGCCTCCAATAACAGTAAACGAAAAATGTTGTTGTGAAATGGACCCTGGTAATCAATTTTAAGTTGAATAACTGAGTTCTCGTACAAGAATCAAGAATCCAGTGGGCAGAAAAAAGGGTTTGGGCTTGCCATAAGGGCAATAGTGATGGAGCAATCATATAGGTACTAGGACATGACAGTACCAACCGGTTGATCGGGGGGGGGGCTTCTCAGACAGTTCGTCTAGCCTAAGTAAGGACCAAAGTGAAGTGTTGCATTTAATAGACTGCTCAGCCACCAGGATTACATCTTAATGATCACCGGTCGCCACCTACAGCCAACAGGTATCTCCATTGGAGGGGGGAGTGTACCCTTCTGATGAATCTCTCTGCTACAATATTAAGCTACATCTTGTTAAGAACTCGTTGCGTGTAATTGACCCAAACTTTTGCTAGCCACGTAACACATGAAAACAAAATGAACGATTTTCACTGGGTGTCAGCAAAACCTCACCCCCCACTCGCAAGATAAGTTCTAAATTCCAAATTAATTGACAATTGAACCAAGTGCAGAAACTTTTAGATATGTCCCAAATGTCATACCTGTTTTATCCCCCTCGCATGAATTAAAATTCAAGAAAACTTGGGGAAATTAATGAAATTTAACGTAATTTGGCTGAACTTGCACAAAGGTGTCAAAATTAGGGTGACCCAGAAAAAACAGAACCCAAATTATTTATCTGTCTTTCCCATTGAACTAAACTTAAACCCCAACTCCAACTCTAACCCTAACCCTAAGCCTAAGCCTAACCCCTAACCTTAACCCTAAACCCCCTAGTTAAAATTAACAGTTTTATTACAAAATTTGTGGTTCTGTTTTTTCTGGGTCACCGGTATACAGGGTGACCAGAAAAACAGAACCTAAGTTATTTATTCATTTTCCCATTAAACTAACCCTAAACCCAACCTTAACCCTATAACCCTAAACCCTAACCCTAGACCCATAGTTAAAATTAACAGTTTTATCACAAAATTTGTGGGTTCTGTTTTTTCTGGTCACCCTAATTTTGACATCTTTGTGCAAGTTCAGCCCGTAATTTTTGCTATATTACAAAGAAGAAGGATTTTCTTTTTGTAAAATCACATATAAAAATTATTTCTTTTATAATCTTTAAAACTGGAAAAAATTTACGAATTAAAATGTGTATCTGTCAAAATAGCGCATCCTAGTTCGATACCGGCCTTCGCCAACTCAGCGTCTTAGTAGCACAGGGATCAGTGCGGTAAAGTGATGCGCTGATAGTAGATGTGGTGCTCCACCTCAGATGCTAAAACAATCTCCTAGGTGTAGTGGCAGTAAAAAGGGGAAAGACTCCCTCGCGACATTTAGCCGCCCCGACTTTACTTTATTTCATTGTAATACTTTTAAAATTCATTGAAACTTCTTTATATGAAAGTTTAGGCTATGTTCCGAAGGAAAAAATAATGACAATTGACAATCTTAAATCGTTTAAAGAAAGGAGGTGGGTGCTGCCGTACCGAAATTTTGGCTATTCCTAGAAAACACTGGAAGATTTGAAAGCATTGGTTTGTCAAACTGAATGACACCGACTTTCTTTAACTTTCTCACCTAACACCGGTACGACAAACAAGAAAGAAACGGACGGTATGTTTTCTGGTCTCGTTCGCGCGAGAACGAGAACAGAAAAAAAAAATGAGATGAAAGGGACGAGTGAAGAAAAAAGAAGAAAAAAAATGAAAGATAAAAAATAAAGACGTGTGATATTTGAATTTGGTTTTGGCCATCTTAGTTTTCTCAACAAACGCGCCCCCTGGGGTCTCAAAACATCGTTTCATGAAGCCGCGTGGTTTTGGTTTGTATGTTGTTTTTTTCATTCTTCCTTTATATATATATATATATATATATATATATATAATGTGTGTGTGTGTGTGTGTGTGTGTGTGTGTGTGTGTGTGTGTTTGACTTGATTCGTAAGCGAGGCCAGGCTAAAAGAAGCGGACAAATTTCGGTTGGTAACCAGGGCTGTTGGACTTTTATTTTATCTTTATTTCTTTAAATATTTTTATTTATTTTATTTAAGGTTCTTTAATTTGGGATGGATGTGGTCGTAAGTGTGGGACTGTCAAAGAAAATGGAGACATGGAAGCGAATGTTGTTTACAAAACCGGATCTTTTGGCCAGCGGGGAGGGTAGATGGGATAGTAAGGGAGTAGAAGGGGATTGGGGAAGTCGTTAGCAAGTGAGGTCGGTCGGACTTGGAGGGACTGGCATAAAAGACCAGGAACGAGAGGGTGAGATATATCTGGGTAATGTGAATAAAGTCTGTTCTGCAACGAGGGCATGATTGAATGGATAATAGAAGAAAAAGTTTCACAAATGATATCACTAGTTGATATGATTCTAACATCAAAGGAAACACTGTTTTTAACACACACGCGCGCACACACACACGTGTGTGTGTGTGTCTGTGTGTCTGTGCGCGCGTTTGCGTGTGTGTGTGTGTGGAAAATATGAAAAAACAAATATTCATAGCATGTGTTTATGTATAAATAAATTGTTCTGTATATGACCGTGGGTTTCACTTTTTATATAAATCGGATATATTAGCCATCATCAGGGCAATATTAAGGAGAGATGTTTATTTTATTCTATTAGAATGACTTTTATTTTTCTTATTTAACAAACACATAACAAGAAGTTGTTGCTTTTTAGGTTGCTGGAACAGATTAAGTGCATTCCAGTTTATTTCAATTGGAAAATTGATTTGATATATGAGTAAATTGAGGTAAGTGTGGAACGAATGAAACTCGTAAGTCAAGGTTTACTATATATATATATTATATATATATATATATATATATATATATATATATATATATATATGAACTGAAGTTGCTGTGTAACATAGCTCTTATAAAACATCGGGTTTATAACAGAGAAGAGAGAGACAAATAGATATATTAGATGATAATAGTTGATAGTTTTACTTTTTACTCTGCTAGCTTCGTCTACTCGTCTGGACGCCATGTTCTCTGGTGGGACTTATTTTGAGGGTTGGTTCTTCGTGGATTATTCTTTGTGTTGGGTTGGTCATTGTCTTTAATATCTAATTAACACAAGACTCGGTTGTTTCTTGATCAAGCTTTTATTTTCAACCCAACCCATTTTCCCTCCGCGGGTGAGTTGCGAAACTTAAAAGACTTCCTCTCTGATAGGGATTTCAGCTCGCATCTGATTAACTAAACTAAAACCTATTCTCACGCGTGTATACCGGAAGGTCAGTTGAAATGTTACCGTTGTCACTCATCGGCCCCAGTAACTTTCCACGGACCCCGTGATTTTTAAGGTTAACAGACCATAATTCAAAATTCTAATTACAGGTACGTTCATAATTTATAACTGCTCATAGATAATGTAACAGCTGTAGATACTGGGTAAGAAGACAAGACTTGAATTGCATGGCGAGACAAATAGCCAAATATTCTTTCAACATTAGGTTTTGACTAGCAGTTTCTTTCATCTTAATTCAACGGATTTTCTATCCAAGTTTGTTTACGGTCATGTTGTTGTATACCCTTTCTTACTTCTTACTTCTGGTCGTATTTTCTTCTGGCCGGCTTTGCTATTCTGATCGTCTATCTTGGTCTGGTCTCTTCTAAGGTCTGGACTTTCTTGGGGACTTCGGGTCTGGTTTCTGTTAGGGATTTCTCCTTATCAGAAGCCCTGTGTCATTGTTAGTTTTTAAGTAATAAACACAAGACTTCGATTTACTTTGATGTTACTTTATTTTCAATCCCCAACCCAGACATCTGCGCAGTTGAGACTTACATTCTACGAGCTCGGCTCCTACTTGCTAACTGACTGAAACTTACTTACTATCTAAACCGGAAGAAAGGGTCCTCTCTACCGGTTCTCACGGTATCCACCGGAAGGTTAGGACTGAGGTCAAGTCTTGTCACTCATCCTTCAAGGCCGTGGGCTGTAGCTTATAACGGCCATTTTGATTTCTACACTATTGCCATAAATATTAGGTATCTGATAATTATGTAACAATGTCACTTTAAATCGGTTCCTGCTAGATCACCAGTTAAACATCGATATTCTTGTTCATTACTTAGAGTGACTATTTAAGCAATAGCAGGTACTGTAAGTAACTACATATCAAAATAACTTGACACGGCATTAAATGACCCGAAAAGCGTTGATATGCCGTAAAATAAAACAACCAGCCAACCAACTTTCTACCCAAGTGAGTTGTGATAAAGAAAAGAAAAAAAAAAGAAAATTAAAATTAAAAAGAAAGAAAAGGAGAGAAAAAAAAGAAAAAGCGCCGATAAAGAGGAGACTAGAGTAAGGGATGAGTTTAAAAGGTTTGACGTAAGTTTCTATAAACTCTGGGCTCTTCGAAGATCAGATGGTTAGATCAGCTGCAACGTTTCACGAAATTACTTCGAGGAAAAATAGGAGACAAGTTCAAATCTCAGTAAGACCCTTAATCTTCATCATTTGAAATCTTCAAAAGATAAAAATAAATATCAAACAAAATCAATGGTAAACAATACTTTAGAAATTAAAGAAAATAAAGAATAAAAATACGTTTTCCATTCATGTTCTGTTAAAGTCTGCAATGGCGGAAATAGGCGCATGCGTATTGTTATCCTTTCTCCTCTCACCTCCACCCTACATTCAAATCTCTCTCTGCTTCTCTCCTTCTCTCTCTACCCCCCTCTCTCTCTCTCTCTCTCTCACACACACACACACACACACCACACCTCTCTCTCTCTCTCTCTCTCTCTCTCTCTCTCTCTCTCTCCCACCCCCACACAAAGACATAATTGTTTTACAACTGAAAACATTAACATAATTGACTACATAATCTCATTCAATCCACGGAAAACCTCGGATATCCGTCATTACACTTCCCAACTATTTGTATAATTCTCCCCCTTCCCTCCATTTCCCTCCTCCCCTCCCCTCTCTCTCTCTCTCTCACTTCTCTCTCTCTCTCTTTCACACTCACTCTCTCCTCACTTGCTGTTTGCCTTTCTTTCACTCTCTACATATTCTCTTCCCTCTCTACATTTCTCTCTCTCTCCTTTTCTTTCTCGCACTTCCTCTCCCTCTGTTTTCTTCTTTCCTTCTCTCTCTTTACTTGCTGTCCGGCGTTCTTTCTTTCTCTCTCTATTCTCGTTCCTTATCTTCTTTTCTCTCTGTCTCTCTCTCTGTTCTCTCTCTCTCTCTCTCTCTCTCTCCTCTTCTTTTTCGTTTCTCTCTCAACTTTTTTCTCTTCTTCCCTTTTTCTCTCTTTATCCCCCCTCTCTATCTCTCTCTCTCTCTCGGTGTTCTCTTTCCCCTCTCTTCTCTCCCTTGCTGTCCGTCTTTCTTTCTTTCTTTATTTATTCTCGTTCCTCTCTTCTTCTTCTTCTTTCTTCTTCTTCTTCTTTCTTCTTCTCTCTCTCTCTCTCTCTCTCTCTATCTCTTTCTCTCTCTATTCTCTTTTCTCTATTCTTTTTCTTTCTCTCTCACTCTTTTTTCTCTTCTTTCCTACTCCTCCCCCCTCTCTCTCTCTTTCTTTCTTTCTTTCTTTCCTCACTTGCTGTCCGGCTTTCTTTCTCTCTCTCTCTATTCTCGTTCCCTCTATTCTTTTCTCTCTCTTTCTCTTTTATCCCCCTCTCTCTCTCTCTCTCTCTCCTCTCCTCTTTCTCTCTCTCCATCCGTTCGGTCATTACGTGATAATATTATCAGTTTTAGTGAATATTAATAACGTTCCTCTCCTCTTACCGATCAACCCTCTTTCTCTCACAACAAAACCGGAACCGACTAATACAAATCCTCGTCTCAAAGAAAACTTTCGAAAAGTCTTTGAGAATTAATTCCTATTTCTGGTTCCTGCCATTTCCTGAAATTCATTTTGATCTTTCTTTTCAAAAGCAATTATCTTTCGAAACGGTTTTAAGAAAAAGAAGAAAAAAAAAAAACAGAAATGATTGTCTAAAAGATCAAACAGAATGATCATCCGTGAATTAAGTTTTCCTCAATAATAAATTCAAGTCGTTTCCATTCATTTTATAACTTTCTCTAAATTATTTCCCTGTTACAATTAAAGAAAATATTTTCTTTTCTTTTTCTTTTTCTTTCTTTCTTTAATTCAGTTTACAAACAAATGATAAATGAACAGATTATGAAGAAGAAGAAGAAGAAGAAGAAGAAGGAAGAAGGAAGAAGAAGAAGAAGGAAGAAGAAGAAGAAGAATCGAAGGGAGACAAAGAAGAAGAGAAGAGAAGAAAGAAGAAAGAAGAAGAAAGAAGAAGAAGAAGAAGAAGAAGAAGAAGAAGAAGAAGAATCGAAGGGGAAGAAAAAGAAGAAAGAAGAAGAGAAAAGAAGAAGAAGAAGAAGAAGAAGAAGAAGAGAAGAAAAGAAGAAGAAGAAAAGAAGAAGAAGAAAAGAAGAGAAGAAGAAGAAGAAAAGAAGAAGAAGAAGAAAGAGAAGAAGAAGAAGAAGAAGAAAAGAAGAAGAAAGAAGAAGAAAGAAGAAAGAAGAAGAAGAAGAAGAAGAAGAAGAAGAAGAAGAAGAAGAAGAAGAAGAAGAAGAAAGAAGAAGAAAAGAAAAGAAGAAGAAGAAGAAGAAGAAGAAGAAGAAGAAGAAGAAGAAGAAGAAGAAGAAGAAGAAGAGAAGAAGAAGAAGAAGAAGAAGAAGAAGAAGAAGAAGAAGAAGAAGAAGAAGAAGAAGAAGAAGAAGAAAGAAGAAGAAGAAGAAAGCGAAAGAAGAAAAAGAAGAAGAAGAAGAAGAAGAAGAAGAAGAAGAAGAAAAGAAGAAGAAAGAAGAAAGAAAGAAGAAGAAGAAGAAGTTTTGTTATGTTAAAAGGAGGTCATCATTGTGTGTTTCAGTTTAGACAAGCTAAAGTCCCTATTAAAGGGAGGAGGAAGAGTATAAAGGAATAGTTGCTAAAAAAGAAGATGGAGATGAAGAAGAAGGAGAAGATGAAGATGATGAAGAAAAGTAATAGTTTTGGTTTGGGGTAATCCTTAACTTGTTCCTCGTAAATTCCTATAAAATAAACTGAATCTTCATTTTATGTCCGTGTTTTTGCAATAAATGTTTTATTTTTCTTGAACCCGTTATTTTACAATACTGAATATTTTTCCTTTATTTGAAAATATTTATTGCAAACATATATTTTTTCTTTATTTAAAAACATTTATTGCAAAAACTCGGACATAAAGTGTTCAGTTTATTTTATAGTATGAATTTACGAGGAACAAGTTGAAGATTACCTGGTTTGGTTTAGCTTAATGGCATATCAACCCTATGGGTTATTAAATGCCAATTCTATAAAATTTATAAAATCAACATAATCATTGGCATTTCAGTCTCGGAAGATTATAACATAGTTTTTGTGCCACTGAAGTTACAGCGCCTCTTGTGACTGTAAAGTCCAATGTTCGAATGAATTCCTCGACCACAGATGTTGCATTTGAAGGCTGTCCCTGAAGATGTTGATGTGCCGGTGCTTTGTTGCCGCTGCTTTCTTTTGGACCTCTTAGCTTCATGGTGGCAACATAATATATATAATATCAAAGTATTATGGGATGTAAATATGATGGCTTAAAGATTAAATTTGTACAAAATCCAGAAATGGAATATTGAATCATATAATAACATTCCGGGTGATAACTGAAACTGATTTAACAAATAAAAATCCGGATCTCTTCCATCAAACCGGATTTTTTGTGAATATTAATTTGATTTTAATTTTATTCATTAAAAATTTGATGAAAATTAGAATATCAGGCATTGTATTTTAATTTAACATTTTCATTATTTTTCTTTCTTTCTGTTTAATAAAAATAAAAGGTGATTTTCGGATGCTATCGTCCAGTTCTCTCGCGGTGCCTGCTTAAAAATTGA
The DNA here is from genome assembly GCA_023376005.1 of Doryteuthis pealeii. Classification (NCBI taxonomy): domain Eukaryota; kingdom Metazoa; phylum Mollusca; class Cephalopoda; order Myopsida; family Loliginidae; genus Doryteuthis; species Doryteuthis pealeii. The sequence continues at coordinate 20,090,959 of CM042161.1, read as the reverse complement.
ACCGTTTAGTTATGAACTGTTTAGCGGTTTGAAGGCGTTTTTATCGACAAGTTAATGCGATACATATCGCTAAAAAAAGATATTGTAAAGAGAGGGGGCTAAAATATTTACAATGACTTGTCGATAAAAAAAAACGGGGGGGGGGCTGTAAAATATCGCTTTTATATCGCATTGATTTGTCGATAAAACGCCTTCAAACCGCTAAATGGTTCATAACTAGCACGGTTCACTTTTTCAGCAAGCGTCGCCTAGTGTATTTTAGGACAAGAAGCTGGGATGACAGCACCCGAAAATCATCGAATAAACATTTATATTTAAAAACTATATTTTATTCTTATTAAATAATCTTTTTCTTTTCAAAAGGAATCTCATAACTTATTATGAAATGGGATATTTGAGAATTCGCTATTTTATTAAATGATTCTTTTAAAATATAATTATTCTTAAATATTTCCTTTCGTGAAAATATGATTATATGCGTCTTTAACAAAACCGAAAAGATTTGGACATTTTCGGTCAGAGAAAAATCTTCATTTAAATGACCCGTATATTTTGAACGGATCATCATATGTGAATGACACATTTACTAGTGGCCATTCATACCCAATCAGGGACCCGTGGCCCCCTATAATTTTATTCCTATTGCCAAAATTTTATTAATCCCTATGGGTCTTTATGGCCCCCTTTAAGAAACCCTGGACAGAAAGCATCTCAAATATTAAAAACAAAATTTTCACAAGATTAAAAAAAATAACATATTGACTTCTTTTCTATAAAATTGAACTGATCGTAAGAATTCTTTTATAAACTGATATATAACACTACATAACACACACACACACACACACACACACACACACACACACACATATATATATAATATATATATTATATATATATATATATATATATATATATATGATGACAATTCGGTCGGGTTTCGAACCTAGTCTGAAAGAGTCTGCCTTATCTAGACACACTGATTAGCTGGGAAACGGTGAAACAGGACTGTGTGTGAATGTCAATACATATTTTCTCCACCTCTAAAGACACACACACACACACACACACAGAGAGAGAGAGAGAGAGAGAGAGAGAGAGAGAGAGAGAGAGAGAGACATGCATATATGTATTGCATATACTTATATCTATGTCATTATGATCAATATCTATAACCATGTAGATATAAATATATGCAATACATATATACACGTCTCTGTCTATCAATCTATATATCTATATGTTTATCATACTCAGAGAGAGAGAGAGAGAGAGAGAGAGAGAGAGAGAGAGAGAGAGAGAGAGAGAGAGAGAGAGAGTGTGTGTTGTGTGTGTGTGTGTTTATCGCCGGGCGAAGGGGAAAAGTTTCCAAAAATATTGCAAAATTACAAATTTATTTTTTTGTGCGTCAATTCCAACATAACTACATTCTATTTTCCCCCAACATTTTCTTAGTTGTATTATTTGAGTTATTCGGACTATTGTCCTCATATTTGTTATTATCTGTACAATATTTCGGTCGATGTACCCTCCGGCCTTCTTCGGGTATTTCTTGTCGGACTCTGGAACTTTCTCAAACTCGGAAACTTTCTTTTCAATCTCGGGTGTACAAATTATCAAGCCTCACCTCAAAATTTCAGGGAAATATTTTCTTTGTTATTAGCATTATTTCCACTAGTACAAAATACAAAAAACGCCACCGGGCGATGTAAAAATAGATTTTTGAAACATATTGCCTGAGGGGTGGGAGTAAAAAATTCAATGTCAGCGAGTGTGTACCCTAAGTAAGTAAAATCATCAAATTCCTTAAAGGATTAAAAAATAAAACAATTTGAAATGTAAACTTTAAATATGTATTAAAATAAAACAAACTATATATAGATATATAATACCAGTCATGTATTTATTAAAACTTGTTTTAAAAAACAATGAGGACTGTCTAATGTTGCATGTTCAAATTTTGTGTGTATTTATTCTATGTTATGACGATTTTGGGTAATGTGACGTAAGCAGTGACGTAGTTTTGTGACAGACAAAAACTGGAAGCGAATCTCCATTATTAATAGATGTAGAGACCATGTCATTTTTAGATAGATAGATAGATAAATAGATAGATAATGATTAAAATGACATCTAAAATAGAAAGTTAATGACATAGATATGAACAAATTTACATTGATAGATATATTCCCACATATCTATAAACATTTACTGTACTAAACTTCAATACAAAACTATACAGGGTAGGTAGGAAGATTATATTGCGCCAGATATCTAAATAAGGTAGGCCAGATTTGTCTCTCGAATCAGTATGAGAGATAATCATTTCTCATACGTAGATGCAACTGTTTCAGTTTTCCCCACTGGCCTTCGCATAAATATTTGTACGCACACATGCAGAGCGTGAGAATGGTTGTAGAGATGAGGGGGGGGGTGCGGTTAACTTATGACCGGGATGAAAATCCAGCTGTAACCACGACACAATTACGGACAGCTGCCGGACGCCATATTGTTTTACGAGTCAACCTGAAGACGTCGTCTAAGGTTAATTAATATACTGGGAATTTGTTCCCGGTGGGCGTCGCGGGAACTCCTTTGCCCCCGAGAAAGGCAACGCAAAGGTCAGCGATAGATCGAGGAGGAGAGAGAGAGAGAGGAGAAAGAGAGAGAGAGAGAGAGAGAGAGAGAGAGGAGAGAGAGAGAGAGAGAGAGAGAGAGAAACGTTACTCCCGGGGGCTGCTGGGATGTGGGGTATACAATTCTGAACGAGACCCATAGACAATGATTGGATGTCTGCGCACGAAAGGATCAGGGTCGGGTCGTCGATAGAGCAAGGGACGATGAACAGCAAGGCAAGGTTATTGTCTTTCCGATCTCGTTTCGCCCTTCCCCCCTCCTCTCCTCTTCACCACCTTGCTGCTGTTGTAGAGGACTGAGGCAGAAAAGTCAACCACGTGACACAAAAGCTAATTTGGCTGAATGAGTGGTCGGTGATGTAAGGTTTGGACCCCCTTTTCTCCATCCATTCACAGCATCACAGCGCCGTGTCGTGAACACTGTTATCAATTAAACAAAACAAAAATCCAAAAATTATGCATTCTTTAATTTAATGAATGCGTGTGTCCATTGTGTGTCCATTGTGCAGCTCAGTGGGTAGTCGGTGGGGCTGGGGGTCATAAAAGAAAGAGGAATCGAAACTCGCCTTTTGTACAAATCCCCATCATTTTTACCCACATATTGCAACGGCCTACAGGTGTGGTCAGCGTTATAAACTCGAAAGCCAAGGGTTTTAGTAATCTCATAGTTAACCAACACGCACACACACACACACATACACACACACACACACACATACACACACACACATATATATATCTCGATTTGTTTAGCCTTACATTTGAATAGGTATACCCGCCTAATTAATTAATTATTAATTAATTAACTTTCAAAATTAGGTACGACTTCAATTAAGCACATATTCTCCAAAAAAGTGTCGGCTAAAAAAAGCCATATCAAAACACATCGTTTGTTTATTTACTTCTCATATATATATATATATATATATATATATATATATATATCAAAATTTTTTTGTGATGAAACAAAGAAAAGACAGTGCTCAATCACAAATTGTAAGAGTTAATATTTATTTATTTTACAATGTTTTCACAGATCAATGTTCATTATTAACAGCGACCCAGGTTTCATGCTAAATAGCAATCATCAGACTGTTGAGCAGATTCTATGGTTTTGTTGGAGTTCTTTACTCAATGTCAATTTTACAATCAAAATGTGACATTGAGTAAAAACTCCAACAAACACCATAGGATCTTGCTCAACGGGCTGATGATTGCTATTTAGCATGAAACCGGGTCGCTGTTAATAATGAACATTGATCTGTGAAAACATTGTAAAATAAATAATAAAATAAATATATATATATATATATATATATATATATATATATATATATATTATATGGGGGGGTGCTATATTTCCAAGCAGAGGTGAGTGTTGTAATGGTTAGAATCCTCGAAAATGGACACGTCGACCAGAGTTCAAATCCTGGACAAGGTTGTTTGCATTACCCATAGCGCTAATACCTTTGGGAAAAGTATGAATCCATATATTCTCCCTCCTGCTATGGGTAAATAGTAGGACAGACTTTAAACTTGGCTAAGTGACCAGTCTAGGAGAAAGAAAACTCTGAATTCAAACCTGTTAAACTCCGCTTAAGAAATTGACCATGTGTGGCCTCCTGGTCATGCGGAGGGGTTTTATATATATATATATAATATATATATATATATATATATAATATATATATGTGTGTGTGTGTGTGTGTGTGTGTGTGTGTGTGTGTGTGTGAAATAATCTAATTGACTGGTAAGTAAGGGATGATTCTATTTGGGATCATCAACATCTCACTGTACATCCACAATGTATGCTCATGTAGTAGGTGCAAACTTATAGATTTATACAAGGATTTTTACAAATCCCTAAGAGAGCTCAATGTATAATAACTAAATAGATTTTATACAGAGCAATATTTATACTTTCAAAGAAAGAAAAGCTTAACAAACCGTCATTTGACTATTATAAATTTATTTCGACCAGAAACTCAATGAAAACATTTAATTCATCAGATATAAATTCATTTTAACGTCCTGATTTTTCAAATCTGAATTGAAACGTTTGAAATCAGATTTTAATTTTAGAAATTTTTTAATCAGATTCGAAAAATCCAGGAGGCTAAATAAATAAATAAATTTCAATCTGATAACTTAAAGGTTTTCATTTATCTATTTATATTTATTCCGTGTATATGAATATATGTGCATATGGATATATGCATATATATATATACGTAGGTAGATTTATATGTATGTATTTAAACTTTATTTATACTAGCAAATATATGCACGTATTTAAGTTTTAATGTAATAAAATATTATATTAAATTAGAAAGGCTAATGAAACTAAATAAGAATACAGATAAAAAGATTGAAAGATATAATAAAGATTTGAAACAGAGGGAGTATAATAAAAAATGGAACAACTGAAACTTACTTTTCTATCACTCTAGTCTTTCGTTGTTATTTTTCTAATTTAAGTATTTAGTTAAAAGAGGAAGTAAAGAATAAAATGACAGTTATTTTATCTTGTTAATGAATTTCATTTAAGATTCATTGAAGAGATTTTTGCTTGTATTCATTAAAATAAAACCAAACAGTTAGAAATCAATAATACTAAGCACATATTTATTAAATTCGATTTTTTAATATTAATATGCAAATTAGCCTTTCCGTTCACACTGTAAACCGCTATTTTGTTGTATATATAAATACAATTGCATGTTGTCAGTATGTAGACATAGTTAACAGTATTAATAATGTAAGACAATTTTATTAATAATTAAGGTTTAGGTAAAAATAAAATCAAGGAGAATGTGATGTCAATAACTAAGAGAATCAATTGTGACTTGAGTAGGAATATAGTTTCGGTTACAGACAGAAAAACACAATCTCCATTATAATAAGATGTACGTATAAGTTCCCATCATTGATTGGTTGAATCCTATCATGGAAATATTTTATATTATTCACACACACACGCGCGCACGCGCGTGTATATATATATATATATATATATATATATATATATATATATATATTATAGGGATTTTTCTCAACCAAGACGTCCAAAAAATGCAATATATTGTTTTCTCTTCTTTCATAGTAAATGTTAAAAAGGGATGCAGATTGTTTCAGCAGCGAAGAATTTCGCAACTTAAACTAAAACAAGCAAATGTATCATCTATGTAACGTAAATAGCAATTTGGTTAACTTGAACCAAATGAAATAGTGGTTATTTTCAGATTCTGTCGTCCCGGCCACCTGTCCTAAAATACTCTAGGCGGCGCCTGCTTAAAAAGTGAATCGTGCTAGTTATGAACCGTGTAGCGGTTTGAAGGCATTTTTATCGAAATTTTAATTCGATATAAAAGCGATATTTTACGCCCCCCCTCCAATTTTTTTATCGACACGACAAGTCATGTAAATATTTTACCACCCCGCTTAAAATGTCTTTTTTAACGGTTTGAAGGTGTTTTATCGACAAGTTAATGAGATAAGAAAGCGATATTTTACAGTAAGTAAAGTAAAGTCGACGGGGCGGCCTAAAGTCGGTATCAGCCAGTCAGCGAGTGAGTCTATCCCCTTTTCAATAGTGCTAGACCAAGGAGATTGTTTTAGCATCTGAAGTGGAGCGCCACACCTACCATCAGCTCCTTACTTTACCGCACAGATCCCTGTGCTACTCATACGCTGAGTTGGTGAGGACCGGTATCGAACTAGGAACCTTGTGGTCTCTAGCCGAACGCTCTACCGACTGAGCTAACCCGGCCCCTTAAACGTATTTACAATTATTTGTCGTGTAGATAAAAAACTTGGTGGGGGCTGTAAAATTCCGCTTTCATATCGCATTAACTTGTCGATAAAAACGCCTTCATACCGCTAGAACGATTCATTTTTTCAGCAGCCGCCGTCTAACGTATTTTAGGACAAGAGGCCGGGACGACAGCATCGGAAAATCTCCGAAAATGTTGCTTCAATAATCTGTTCAATATTTCTGATATTTGGTTTATGAACGGACTGGGATAGATAGATAGATAGATAGATAGATAGATAGATAGGAAAAGACTGAGATAGATGGATAGATATGAAATGACAGATAGATAGATAGATAGATAGATAGATAGATAGATATGGACAGAATGGGATAGATATATAGATAGGAAAAGACTGATAGACAGACATACAGACATATATATATATATATATATATATTATATATATATATATATATATATATATAATATAGATAGATAGATGGATGGATAGATAGATAGATAGATAGATAGATAGATAAAAGTCTGAGATAGATAGATAGATAGATAGATAGATAGATATGGACAGAATGAGATAGATAGATAGATAGATAGATAGAAGATACGAACAGATTTTAGATAGATAAATACGAACAGATTTAGATAGATAAATACGAACAGATTTAGATAGATAGATAGATAGATAGATAGATAGATAGGAAAAGGCTGAGAAAGATGGATAGATATAAAAATAAAAAAAAGATAGATGGATAGATATAAAAAGATAGATAGATAGATAGATAGATAGATAGATTAGATATGGACAGAATGAGATAGATAGATAGATAGATAGGAAAAGACATATAGAGATAGAGAAATAGACAGATACATAGATACATAGATACATTGATAGATAGATAGATAGATTAGATAGATAGATAGGACGTCTTAAAATTTGATTTTTCTATTAATGTCCAATCGAATCATTTAATTAATTAATCAGAACAAATAATTGTCTCTCGTTAATTCGATCTTATTGTCTTTTTTTGTCGGCCATTTTGGACGCGTGTGACAAGAAAATTGCAAAGAAAACAAACAATCCGTGAAGAAACTGGAATGTTAGTGGAATGGCGTCAAAAGTTCGCTCCCCGAAAGGTGGAGAAAGTTGGATCCCCTGGGGGTGAAAGACTGGAAAGTAAGCGATGGGTTGAACGGATGGAGCCAGCTGATAATGTACAGATGGGCGGATAGAGATGATGGAGAAAGAGGTCAACAGTATGCAACCGGAGGGGGGAGAGGGGAAATTGCAAATGGTTGTTAAAGGATGAATTTGTGGCGGGAATATGGAAAATGGAGGGGGTGGAGACAAGAAATCATCTTGGCTCGACCCACTAATTAAGGAATTGTCAATCTAAGACAAAACCTGCAAAAGATGGAATTTCATGGTTATCCCACGGCAATTCTTCCACAAATCTCGTCTTGTCTTCTTTCTTTCTTTCTTTCTTTCTTTCTTTGGTCATTGATTCTTCTTTTTCTTTGTCTTTCTTTCTTTCTTTCTTTCTTTCATTCTTTCGTCATTGATTCTTCTCTTTCTTTCTTTCTTTCTTTCTTTCTATCCATTGTTGTTGTCCTTTTTTTCTTACATGTTTGCTTACTTTCTCCACTCTTTCTTTCTTTCTTTCTTTCTTTCTCCCAAATGCTTTTCTTTCTTTTTTTCTATCTTTCTATCCATCGTTTTTGTCTTTTCTTTCTTGCATGCTTGCTTACTTTCATAACTTCTCCTTTCTTTCTTTCTTTCTTTCTTTCTTTTTCTTTCTTTCTTTAGTTATTTGATTCTTCATTTCTTTCTTTTTCTTTCTTTTCAAGAAAAGACAAAGGAACAAAAGATAAATAGAGAGAGAGAGAGAGAGAGAAAGAAAGAAGGAAGATAGAGAAAGTAGATATTTACTTAACCCGTTCTTCATAGATAAGGTATGACACAAGGTCGCAAGAATGAGATACAAAGAGAAGATAAAGTAATCAGATTATATAGTTCTTTCTCTCTTCTCTCTCTCTCTCTCTCTCTCTCTCTCTCTCTCTTCTCTCTCTTCTCTTTCTCTCTCTCTCTCTCTCTCTTTCTTTCTTTCTCTCTCTCTCTCTCTCTCTCTTTCTTTCTTTCTCTCTCTACATCCCCTTATTCTTTTGTTTTTATTTTGTTTGTGCGTGTGTGCTGTTCTGTGTGGTGTGTGTGTGTGTGTGTGTGTGTGCTGTTGTGTGTATGTGTATGTTTGTGTGTGTGTGTGTATTGTCTTTTCTATTTTTTAGATTTCTTTCCGATATGTTTTTTCACATTTTTATCTTTCAACTTCTCATCTTTTCTCTCTTTTCTCTCTTTCGCCCCCCCCCTCACTTTTCCTTTTCTCCTTTTTCTCAACTATTTCTCTCTCTATTCCCATTCTTTATACGAGATGTGTTCAAAAAGTATTGAGACTGAACTGTATTTACAAAGACAGAAATGGACAATGAATAAAATGTTCATTTTAATCAAAATACGAGATATACTCAAAAAGTATCCACGGTGAAGTTGTATTTACCAAGACAGAAATTAACAATTGATTTAAAAAAAAACTTTTCTTCAAAATACTTCCTGTGGCATTCCATGGAGTTTTCCATTGATTAAAGTATCTCTGTAACTCTTCTTTGGATTTTGTCAATATCCTCTTACCCTTGAAAAATACGAGGGTGAGTCAAAAAGTAATGCGATTTTGTATAGGACAGGTATAATTACCAACACAGGAACATGTATCATACATCAAAATGAAGCTGGTCCTCTGTGGATCACAGCCCTACTTCTCCACATAGGTGAGTCAAAAAGTAATGCATTTGTTAGGACAGGTATAATTACAACACAGGAACATGTATCATACATCAAAATGAAGCTGGTCCTCTGTGGATCACAGCCCTACTTCTCCACATAGTCAGAAAGTAATGCCATTTTGTTTAGGACAGGTATAATTAACAACACAGGAACATGTATCATACATCAAAATGAAGCTGGTCCTCTGTGGATCACATCCCTACTTTTCCACATAGGTGAGTCAAAAAGTAATGCGATCTTGTTTAGGACAGGTATAATTAACAACACAGGAACATGTATCATACATCAAAATGAAACCCTCTTTCATGGGGACGAAGAGAGGGTTTGAGAGGCAAATATCATTCCAGTGACGAGGAAGTGAAATCTGTGGTGAATAAGTGGCTCAAAGAACAGTCAACAGAATTTTACGAGGTAGGGTATTCTGTGTATTAATGATTTTGAAATTTGAAATTAAATATTCATTGATGATCTTATTTATTTTTTGCTTTTAGAAGAAAAATAAATTGTCTTCAATTTTATTGCATGATACAGTGCTAACTTGACTTACGAGTGCCCCGATATACGAGTTTTCTGAGTTACGAACTGTCATTCGGTGGGTTTTTAGCTTTTTATTGAGAACTAAAATTTGTTTATATTTCACTAAAAACATTTAAGTTTCCAAATTTATTACGCCAAAGAAAATTATTATTTATAAAATGATAAATATTAAAACTGAACACAATTCGTTATATTCTATTTTATTATCTTTTTATTAAATATAGTGCTATTTTTCTTGTTTAAAAAACCTAACAAAAAATAGGGTTGAATGGAATTAATGGCATTTTAGTTTATTTTAATGGGAAAAATTGATTTGATATACGGGTAAATTGAGTTAAGAATGAAAGGAATTAAACTCGTAAGTCAAGGTACCACTACGCCCTGTCGGCTGGGGCGTTAGAATGCACCGACTGCACCTCTGCAGAGGGGTAAGACTCCCCCAATGGGACCACCTGTTTGCCGTGGGTGGCGACCCGTGATGCTTAAGGATAGAACCCAGGTGGATGAGCAGTTCATGACTTGCAATACTCCACTTTGACCCTATCTTGGGCTAGACGGGCGTTCGGAGAGCTATCCCCTCCAATCAATCGGCTGGTCACGTCAAGCCCTAGCACCTACATGATTTTCCCAACCCTATTGTCCTTATGGCAAGCCCCAACCCTTTTTTATCATATGGGTGCTAGAAGGCGGTGGCTGAGGGTCTACATGTCCTAGGAATGACGTTAAACTCTATCTGATGGTGAGGTTTCAGTTTTGGAGGTTTGGGGAATGTGGAGCACCCCTTCATCACCATTGCTCCCTGGTCCACTCTGACCCGGAGTGGTAGTACCTGTTAGAGTCCCATCTATGGGTTAAATAGAAAAACATGTGTTTATAAACAAAATTGTATTATGCATTAAAAACGATATTATTTCAAAATTTTATCAGCATTAAACATTTTTTTACCAATAGAAGTATTCGGCATAAAATGACCCGAGGGGTTGACATGCTGTAAAACCCAACCAACCAAATCAAGGTACCACTGTTTTATAGCAGCTCACTCGGTTTGCAACAACGAGGAACGGGATGAAATGGAAATAGATAAAAAGTTTGAAAAGAAACCTATTTAGTGCCATAATTCTGACAAAACCAAAAACGGCCATTCACACAAAATGTAAAGCACAGAAAAACAAAAAACTTAATGTTTTCTTATGAATATTCATTGTCTCTGCAAATTTTGCATAGAGGATATCATGTCTTTGTATTGCAACTTACTTCATGTCACATCCCTGTGCGAAATAAAGTTTTTATTCATTCATTTGCAAATATCTGGGTTGTATATCTGTCACGTGGAGGGGTTGGTAAATATGTATAACTATATGGAAATAATTTGTATTAGATAGAGACACTTTTTGCTCAGTCGGTAGAGCATTCGCCTAGGCATCGCTACGTCCATGAGCAGGATGTGACACAAGGTCAATTTCTTAAGCGGAATTTGAATGGTTACCTAGCCAAGCTTAAAGAGCCCAGTCTACCTTACCATATAGTTATATGGTTTCAACTATTCCTATATGCCTAATAATTTGTATTGTTATAGATTTAAAGTGTTCATATTTGATAATAATACTTTTCAAGCTGCGATATTCTCATATTTCTTAATTTCTTAATGATATATATATTTTTAAATTGAGTATTCATTAAGAATGAATTTTTCCGAACTTTGTCGGCATTAAATGACCCACCGAGGCTGATATGTCGTAAAACAAACCAAACCGAATAATCTAAATAATAGGAAAGGCTAGGGGAGACAACCCGAAAATAAATCAGGAGTCGGAGTCTCTAAGGTGGTGTGATGCTGAAATCCAGTGCTACCCATCAACTTCTGCGACACTACCGTTGTCAAACTGCATTGGTTTCTTACCTTTCCTTTGGATCACAACGGCAGTGTGTAGAGGGGAGATTTACTGATTGGGCAACAGCTCATCCTCTATATGAACCCGCCCAGGTTACGTACTTCCGAAAAAAAATTAGGACACTACTCCATCGTCTCCTCAAAAGGATGCCAACAACATATCTATCAAAACATTTGTCTAGCTTTAAACTAGACAAAACATTATTAAATGGCTATAAAAATGATTTTCTTATTTAGATTATATACAATGTATCTAATTTTGGGATGATATATATATAAGGAGAAATGGAATAACTCAAATGAAACTGAAAGACCAGCAATTATTGCGATAAATCTTAAAATAAAATCTGTATTTAGGACCGAGCTCTACCTACCCAACACCCAATATAAAACCTCGATCACTGTGGTTTATCCTTGCACCACTAAGCTTGGTTAGAAAGAGTATTGACTATCTCAGCCATTTTCGCTGTTGTGACTGTTACTGCTGCTGCTGCTGCTGCTGTTGTTAGTGGCGTCGAGTCAGATAAGACATGATATTGATTTGCATTGCAAAGTTTCACAATAACGTGACGAAGAACAGCCAGAAACATGGCCGACTTTAACGCGGGAAGAATGGTTGCAAAATGGTTAATGGTTTTCTTATCAGATTGATCCCCTTTAACCCTACCTTTCCTGTTGATTAACTCATTCTTGAACCTTCAACATACACCAAAGATTAAAGCTCCCCCATCTCCCGCCTCTCTCTCTCTCTCTCTCTCTCTCTCTCTCTCTCTCTCTCTCTCTCTCTCTCTCTCTCTCTCTCTCTCTCTCTCTCTCTGACCCATAGTTTCTGATCGGGCCAACATCAAGAGTGGACTGAGTTAATGATAACGATTCCTCTGCTAATAACAACCGAACGTTTGCTTGAGCCCCCCCCCTGGATTTGCCCACCCCTTCCACTCACCCTTTCTTCTCTCGATTTGACCCCACCCACACACACACACACACTCTTCACTACTCTTCACTTTTGCAGGGAACTTCCATTTCTTGCAATGATTTTTCTGGATCATTCTTTTCGGGTTTTTTTATGGGCGGTGATAAATTGTGAACGTATCTGTAGCTAGAAATTTGAATACGGTCGTTAACTTAAAAATAACGGGGTCCCACGGAAAATTACCGGTGACGGTTAATAAAATCTGACCCCTTAGAAGGCGCGCAATCGGACGCGTGAGAATAAATTAGTTTAGTTTACGGATGCGACCTGATTTCAAAGGAGATCAAGCGTGATTGTTGGTTCTCCCGGGATCCATATCTCCCCGCGGCGGAATCATGGGCTCAGAAATAAAACTTGGTCCAGAAACAAACAGCTTGTTGTGTTTGTTAATTAAATTATTAAACAAGAAATGTCCAGTCCTGCCTGTAAGAAGAACACACGAACAAGAAAGAAAATCAGCTCTTAATAGAAGTCAACCAGATAACATGGCGGCCGACAAACTAGACGAGTTGGAACCAGTCCAATGGTTCTCAACCTTTTTTTTACCTATTGACCCCCCTTTTAATTCTATTTTACTCTGGTGGACTCCCCATAGCCATTCGTTCTTTAAAAATCCCATTGTATTTTTATAGTTAAATACATTTTACTTGACTGGGTCCCAAAAAATGTTATATGGTCCCCGGGGGTCTATATGGACCCCGGTTGAGAACCACTGCACTAGACGAAGAAGTAGTAAAAACAAGCAGTAACCAGCAGAGTAATCAAGCAAGTAATAACTATCATCTATATCATCTATAATATGTCTCTCTATCTCTGTGTCTGTCTGTCTGTCTGTCTGTCTGTCTCTCTCTCTCTCTCTCTCTCTCTATATATATATATATATATATATATATATATATATATATATATTAGATACTGATATGAACTCTCCCTGTTTATATATTCGATGAGAAACGAGTATACAACATTTTTCATAGCAAGATCGCAAGGAACCTTCTTGTCGTAATCGGGAGCCATCACGGAACTTTGAACCCAACCCTTTATTCAATCCACAATGGTATCCTGTTCCCATTCCATTAACCATAGCTGGGGTACAGGTGTTAAGCTGTGTTAATTATTATTCTATGTTACTGTCGCCCTTGACAAAGATTGAACCTGCAGCCCCTAGATAACTGTCACTTAGAACTGTCTTAAACCAACGCCTTTATCCACTACGCTATGTGTCCAGTTGGATATTCTTATCTTCTGACGGGTCTCCGAAAGAAAGACGTATTGTCATGTGTAAAAAAAATGCCCTGTGTCCAGTCACCCTTTCATTTCCGATGAGTGAGGAGGGTGGTTTCTCGTAAGCCCCAAACTACTCGACTGTTTCTCTTAAGTCTGAATCGCAACTAACTAAATATTTAAAATCCCACGTGACTGCCTATAATCAATCAACGAACATACGTTTTCCATGGTTTCACGGGGAAAAAAATTCTTAGGAAACAATTACTCAAAAAATGTAAATATGAACGCAAATTAAACGATATTCTCTCGACTTCATTTTTTTCGATTCAATGACATATAGAATATCTTATATCAAAATAAGAATAAACACACGAACACATTTCTTTTCCCAAACTTAAGGAAAAGAGATTAAAACAAACACACGAACACAATCCTTTTCCTAAACTTAAGGAAATGTAATTAAAACAAATGTTTACATAAAAATCAGAATCGATTGGCTAGGTTAGCATTGTTCTCTACTACGTCCGCGCATTCGCGATCAAAAAATTAATTACTTTTTGATCCACCTGATAATTATAAAAGACAGAGAGGAAATCAACCATTACACAGATCTCGTTTCGCTGTCAGACAGTTACAATCTCCACAAATAAATATTGAAAAATAAAATGAAAATAAAAACTAAAAAAATTATTTTTGGAGTATCATTTGTATTATTCGGACTATTGTCCTCATCTTCATTGTTATCTGTACAACCTTTCAGCCGATGTGCCCTTCGGCTTTCTTCAGGTATTTTGTGTCGGACTCGGGAACCTTCATAGACTTGGAAACACTTGTAATTGGGCGCCATCACGGAACTTTGAACTTAACCCTTTATTCAGTCCACAAGGGAATTCTGTTCTCATTCCGCTAACCATAGCTGGGGTACAGGTGTTAAGCTGTGTTCATTATTATCCTATGTTACTGCTGCTCCTGACCAGGATTGATCCTGCAGTTTAGAGATAACTATCTTTTGAACATTCACATATTTGTTAAATACATACAAATTTATTCTCTGTCATTAATGATAATATTGGTCGCCTCTAAAGACAGAAGTTTTAAAAACTAAAAAGGTATTCTGTAGTTGAGTTTAATATTTTACAACAAACAATAATCAAAACAGACAGTTTTGTTTCAC
>CM042161.1:20060912-20070912 GCA_023376005.1 Doryteuthis pealeii | reverse complement strand
ACCTTTTTAAATTTTGTAATTAAAAAAAAATTAACATGGATGCTCCAGAGTTGCATTAGTACCATCATAAAATTGTGGTTGTATCATTGGTCTAGCTTTGCGTGGGTGGAGAGACTGGCGAACAAACAAAAACATGATGATGATGATGATGATGATGATGATGATGATGATGGAAGTGAAGTCATCTACGTTAATCTGTATAGATCATGAATTAGGACAAGGATCTGAAGCACATGGCAATCGAGGGGGCCATATGCAGTCTGCGCATTTCTTATCTTATAGCCTTTCCACGTGATGTTTAGTGTGTTTAATGGCATATCAACCTTCATGATTTTTGTTGTCTACTGGATCATACAATATTCAGTATACTAATACGTCCAAATACAGTTTACGCCAGACATAGAGTAACTCGCAACAGAGTATTAAAACATCAAGTAGTCAGTTCGCGTAATGGTTCCATAGTCTTCGCAGTCACAGGGTATTTGCCTCTCATTCCACTTATTAGGGCGTGACACAAGGACATTTTTATGTGGGTCCACCCACAAGCCGAAGCTCATGGGTTGTAGGCACAACAATTTGTTGATCCCGTCGGTATTCTCCCTCAAGGGGGCGCCTCAGGCGCTGGGCAATAAACCCAGCCCTGTCCCTTTAAATCAAGGGAGCAGGTATTGCCTGGGGGGATATCCCCCTGGGATCAACGCTGTTAATTTTACTTAACCGCTCCAGAGGCCGAAGCACTCTGAAGCAGACTTAGCTATCACCCAGATGTTCTAAAACAGCAATGTATAAATAGTCTTGGACCAGTTCATTTACTCTCTACGAAAGATATGCTAGACTAGTCTACAACAGTTTTTTTAATGACAAAGCCTTGTAGAAAAACAGTAGTGGTACTATTTAACCCGTATCTGGGGGATGAGGAGGTTCATGTCTTTCCAATGTGTATAAGTCCGAAAATAAACATAATAGCACGACTTAAATTCGAACTCGCTTACTACGATGTCGCAGTCCACCACACTAGCCACTACTCCACAGAGTTCCCCACCCCTTTCCACCAGAGAAGTTTCCTAGAATATTTGGACTAATCTTTGGAAATTCTAGTCGTGTTTTAAATCCCATGTTTGTTAGCATTTTTTCTCAAAAATTAAGATAAAACGACCCATTCTCTCTCTCTCTCTCTCTCTCTCTCTCTCTCTCTCTCTCTCTCTCTCTCTCTCTCTCTCTTTAATAACATTAGTACTTCACAAAAAGAAAACTTTGGTTTTAAAATGAGAAAGTGCCCAGCGCAATTAGAAGAAATATTTACTTTATTGCAGCAGACTAAGCAGATGATCTAGCGCTTCTTGCAAATACACCTATTTAAGCCGAATCTCAGTTACATAACTTGGAGAAGACAGAAAGAGTACGTGAACTCAGATAA
Organism: Doryteuthis pealeii; assembly: GCA_023376005.1. Taxonomy (NCBI): domain Eukaryota; kingdom Metazoa; phylum Mollusca; class Cephalopoda; order Myopsida; family Loliginidae; genus Doryteuthis; species Doryteuthis pealeii. The sequence continues at coordinate 20,069,495 of CM042161.1, read as the reverse complement.
AACAGAGTTCATATTTTAATCAAGGTGGTACCATTTTATTATATGGTAAGCTTCTGAAATTAGTTGACCACTTCCTATACATCGGTAGTAATATCTCATCTACTAAAAGTAACGTCAACATACGCAGGGGTAAAGACATGGACTGCTATTGACAGGTTAATGTCCATATGGAAATCGGATCACTGATAAAATAAAACGGGTATTCTTTTAATCTATTTGTTTTGTTTTACGGCATATCAACCTCGGTGGGTCATTTAATGCCGATAGTTTTGAAATATATTCATCTTTAACGGATACTCAACTCTTTTTTATAAACACGTTTTTCTATTTAACCCATAGGTGGGACCTAACAGGTACTACCACACCGGGTCAGAGTGGATCTGGGAGCAATGGTGATGAAGGGGTGCTTCATATTCTCTAGATTATGATTAGTATTATCTGCATTATTCAGACTATAGAACACATAGCCCAGTGGATAGAGGAGTTAGATTAAGACAGTTCTAAGTGATAGTTATCTCTGGACTGCAGGTTCAATCCTGGTCAAGGGCAGCAGTAACATAGAATAATAATTAACACAGCTTAACATATGTACCCCAGCTATGGTTAGTGGAATGAGAACAGGATACCTCTGTGGACTAATAAAGGGCTGGGTTCAAAGTTCGGTGATGGCTCCCGATTACGACAAGAAGGTTACCGAGTCCGAAAACAATGTTCCCGAGTCCGTGAAGGTTCCCGAGTCCGATAATAAATACCTGAAGAATGCCGGAGAGCACATCGGCCGAAACGTTGTACAGATAACAATGAAGATGAGGACAATAGTCCGAATAATACAAATAATACAAATCAACACGGCATTCTAAAAAAAAAAAATCAGTTGTACAGCCACTTACCTCCTATCTAGCAAACCGCCCAAGTTAGACGAGTAAGACACACTGGGCACTGCTAGAGAATTAAGAACGAACTCATAAGTTGTCACTTATCTAGACACCAGTGTTGGCCGACCAGCAAGAAAAAAAAAATTACATTCATCTGCTCTGTGCGGATAATGGATGTCTGCCAAAAGTGATGAGTGATAGGCACGGATGGTGAGAGAAAGTCAAGGGAATCCAAGTCGCCTTGATGATGAATGATGATGATGATGATGATTGTTGTAGAATAGCTAACACCCCTTCAGTACTCTACATGATGGACTGGCTCATAGCTATGATAGCCTACGATTAAAGTGGATGAAGTAGCTGAATAATATTCAGACTGGCTTTGCTGCATTGACTATAGCACATTTGATCCTCCTCTATTGTGTTTTGTTAATTATTTGTACTTATTTGTTCTGTGTTTGTATGTATCCGTTTGGCACGTTTGGATGCTTGTGCTTAATAAATGTATTAAGCACGCCATTCTTCTGAGTATCTTTCCACCTCGCGATACAACATGATGATGATGATGATTTAAACTAGTGAAAATTAAGGGCAGATCTCAATGTCATATTTGGCCTTCCGCTCCTTCTCCTTGGCTATAATGACCCTTTTGTGTCCTAGACTTTGAAAACCCTGAATTAGGGACATATTAAAAAAAAAAAATGGTGCCAGTTGCAGAGCCGCGGAAGATGGAATACTCCCAGGCTGTTGACCCATTGTACCCTGCCAGCGTTCATTTTGAATATTTAAACGGTTTCTTTATTAATATTTTGTGGTTTACGAAAGGCTATTACTTGGCCTTTTTATTAATATATTCCTTTAGAATTCATCACGAATCGGCTAACGGTTCCTAAGGGAGATAACTCTTATTTTTCTATTGTATTAATGACATGCTTATCGACGTATAGGTGGCGCTGATGACGCAAAGTATTCATATGATTGGTGGGGGTGGGGGTGTCGAAGAGATTTCTTGTGGTAACGATGGGAACGACTTTGCTGGTGGTGATGGTGGTGATAGTGTTGTTGGTGGTTATTATTAAAATGGTTGCGGTGGAGTGTGGCGGGGTGGGGGTTGTCGGAATATTGCAGCTTCATTAATCCGGAAATGTTTCTCGAATCTGACAAGCCGAAGTGAGAGACATTATTAGCCGTTCAACTAAACGGGGGATAATTAAGGAGGAAATGAGAATAGTGGAAAAAGTTTAGGGAGCAAGAAAGAAAGAAAGGGAGGGGGGAGAAAGAGGGGAGGGGAGAAAAATATGAATTTGTTGATGATTTGTTAAGAAAGAAAGAAAGAAAGAAAGAAAGAAAGAAAGAAAAGAATGTGTTACGAAAAATGAATAAATGAAGTGTAAACAAAACAGACAGACAGACAGACAGAGAAAATTGGAAGAAAGAAAGAAAAAGAAAGAAAGAAAGAAAGAAAGAAAGAAAAGGAAAGAAAGAAAGAAAGAACGTGGCAATGTAAAAGAAACAAACGATGGAATTGAACACAATGAATGCGAAAGAAAGAGAGAAAGAAAGAAAGAAAGAAAGAAAGAAAGAAAGAATGAGAAAATGGCAAGAAGATATCAAAGAAAGAAAGAAAAAAAAGAAGCAATGAATGAGGAGATGTAAAAGACGGAAGAAATAAAATGCTGAAAGAAAGAGGAAAAAACGAGAAAAAGAAAGAAAGAAAGAAAAAAGGAATGAATGAATGGTTGAGGAATTCTCAAAAAAAACAAAGAAAGAAAAAAGAAAATGATGTAGAAAAGAAAGAGAACTAAGCAAGACAATAAAGACAGAAAGAAAGAAAGAAAGAAAGAAAGAAAAAATATGAATGAAAAAGAAAAAGATAAAAGAAAAAGTAAAGAAGAAAATGGCTGCTACGGAAGACGATATTGATCCCAAAAATAAAAGAAATAGACCAGGAAGTTGGCAACAACTAAACTTGAAATGACTAAAACGTCAACGATGAAGAAAATGATAATAAGAAGATGATGAGGAGACAATTTATAAAAAGTCGATGACTCTAAAGGAGATAAAGATGACGACGACGACGACGACGACGGAAAATAAAAATAAAATGCATCGGCAAATAAAACGCAGAGATGTCGATTGCTCCTTGGAGGCCAAGAAAATCTTAACTTTTCTCAGCTAGCAACACCTCCATGTGCAAAACGATGGCCAGGCGAGGTTGTTTTTTTTTCAAGAGGGAAAATGGTTAGGTGGAATTGGCTACGATGTCCCCGACGTAGACTGGTTGGCACCGATATGCTGCATTGCTGCAGGCCTGAATTTCCAAGACTCATTGAACGAGAGTTAAAGTGTAGATTCTTACACGAGTACGCGAACTAAAGAGACGAAGTGAATTTTTAAAAAAGCCCAAAGGTACCCGCGTAATAACGGTGTGGAATTAGCGAATGAGGAAAGAGAATGAGGAAAGAGGGTTGTGTAGAAAAAGGAAGAGTACAACATAAAACGTGGGGGGAGGGGGATACAAATATTATGGAAGTGGAGATGTAATGAAAAAAGAAAAGGAGGAAACATTGTATTTATTTTTAATCCCTATGTCTGTTTCGGTGATGAGGTTTTGCTATAACGCGTTTGAAGAAAGATATCACCGGTACAATTAGCAGTTATTGCTTTTAAGGGTTTTCTCTATAACACGATGTTATCTCAAACACGGTGAATGTTACTATAAAACTATCACATCTGTTCCGTTTGTTTATTCATTCATAAATCATAATTCCCAAAAGAATGGAATAAGGGAGTATTAATAAGTAAAAGAGAACAACAGAAAGAAAGAAAGAAAGAAAGAATAGATGAAGAAATCTAAAAGAAGAAAAGGATGAATGAAGGAGAAATAAAAAAAGAAGAAAGAAAGAAAGAAAGAAAGAGAGTAGATGAAGAAATCTAAAAGAAAGAAAGAAAGAAAGGATGAATGAAGGAGAAAGAAAGAAAGAAAAAAGAAAAAGAAAGAAAAAAGAAAAGAAAGAAAGAAAGAGAGTATAGATGAAGAAATCTAAAAGAAAGAAAGGATGAATGATGGAGAAATAAAAAAGAAAATGGTGAAGAAGAAAAGAAAGAAAGATAAGCTGGAGACAACGTTTTGTTTCAAAAACTAATTCCGTAAATTGATGATTCCGTTACCCAAAAATAAGGGTCGACCAATACATGAGATCGACACGTCAACGATTGTATATTGTATTTCAGACATAAAGAGAGAGAAAGTAAATGAATGAATTTGTGACCATAAATCAAGAATCGATCTATACATGAAATCGACACGTGTATATAAGACATTTCAGAAAAGGACTAAGAGCGACCCTGTTCTTCAAAAATGAATAATTTCGTGATCACATATCTAGGGTCAACTAATACACGAAATCGACTTATACACGAGTGTTAAATAATTCATTGGCTGCTTATGAATTATGTACGTACCGTAGGAAGATATTTTGAATCGAGTTTTGTTAGATTCAGAATAACGGGAGGGGGGTCTAGTGGAAAGTTACCTCGATGGTCAATGACGGATAATAACCTTTTTACTTGATCCCTTGAAGAACACGCCATTAGAGGCATGGGAGATTAGTTTTTTTAGATTAGATGCGACTAATTTACTGTTTTTTAGGGGTTTGGTTTGTTGAAATAAAGGACTTAGAAGAAAAACAAAAAAGTCTTGTTAATTGATTATTAAAAATAAGAGATGATCAACCCAACAAAACGAAAGAAGAACCAACCCGAGAAAGCGACCCACACGATCAGCCCGAGAAATAAACCCTGAAGAATGAGGTGGCCAAGTTAACAAGTAAAGAAGTCTTCATCATCATATCTTCTACTCTATCTGTCTGTCTGTCTCTCTCTCTCTACCTATATATACACCCGAGTAAAGAGGTATATACGGGTATATACAGTTTTTAAGATTTTTGAGTGGAAGCGCGTGGTGTAATGGTTAAAGTCATGGGAAATGGACTCGTCGCCCCGAGTTCAAATCCTGGATGTGTTAATTGCATTTCAATTAGCACTAATACTCTTGGGAAAGATATGAATCCTACTCTCCTTACAGCTATGGATAAATAGTAGGGCAGACTGGGCTCTTTAACCTTGGTTAGGCAACCGGTCTAGAAGGAAAACTCTGAATTCAAACCTGTTTAACTTCGCTTACGAAATTGACCTTGTGTCACATCCTGCTCGTGTGGAGGGGCTGGTATATATATATATGCTTTTTTATTAAACAGAATATTGCAGTAATTTTCTTCCGAGAAAATAAATTTAGCAAACCACAGATCTAGACAAATGTTAATGAACAAATATTCGGCATCTCTCGAACGAAAGATAAGAAGTGCTAGATCCGCCCTGTCGGCTGCTGCGGTAGAATATGCCGAATTCAGATGGGTAAGATACCTTCACACCTGTTGGCTGTATGTGGTGACCCGCAATGACTGAGGACAGGACTATGATGATTGAGCGGTTTGTAACCCGAGTCGTCCCATGACATGCAACACTCCACTTCGGCCTTTACATGGGCTAGACAGGGGGTCGTAAAGGCCCTATCCAATCTAGTCATGTTAAGCCCTAGCCCCTATATGATTGTCCCAATCGTATAGCAAATACCAAACCCAATATCATATAAGTGCTAGAAGGCGGTAGTTTATAAACCAGTTTATAAATTCTAACAGTTTATTAATAAACATGAAGTTAATGTCAATTATTTCTACCACTATTTTATCACCCCCCCCCCTCTTACAACAAAAAATTGACACAAATATCCCAACCACAAACTGTAACTTAATGACAAATCCATTTCCCCAATACTTTCCCCCCACACACATAATAGAAAAAAAAATAGATAAGTAAATAAGTAAATAGACACACATACACACATATACTCTTAACCAATCCTTACAAATCCAATATATACAAGCCTACACCTAACACCTACGGTACCATTACCCCCGACGATTTAATCCACACGGGTTAAGCTGAATTCTGTGGAACTAGTTTGCTAACACAACGATGGAAATATAGTATATATTAACTTTCTTAATTTCCAGTTTGTTTTTTATGTTCAATATTTACTACTTGAGACATTCAGTGAGTCGCAGATCCATCGTTACTGAACAGCAAGTTTGATCCTCACTGGATTCCCCATACTTGCGACCTTGTGTCACATCATACCCGTGGTGAACAGGTACGATCTGACACAAATACCAACTGGAGACATTCATTATTAAGTATCATTCGTCATAAATATTACTTATTGATCTATTACAATTATGATTGCATATTTTATTAAAGGCTCTCATCACGGAGTCGCAATCTACACTGGCTCGGTCATGTGTGTTGTATGCAAGAGGATCGAATTACAAAGGATGTCAGGGGTGAGTCCCCGTGGCGTAATGGCTAACGTACTGGACTGCAACCTTGTAGTAAGAGTGTTTGAACTCCAGTCGTACTATTACATTTATTTTTGCAAATGTATGAACTACCTTATCCCCCAGCTATGGGTTAAATAGTACAACTACTGTTCTTCTACAAGAATGGATTTGTCATTGAATAACCCATTGTTACGGTTCGTGTAGCCATTTTAGTGTTGTAGTTGAAAGTAGATTTACAGTGGAGATGCCCCGTGGCATAGTTTGATCCTTTCTTGAAGTAGAAAGAGGTAGTATCAGTTTTAATTCTTGTCTGTTGGTATTAATGAGAATTTATGAGAATACACTGGATAAGGTTTTACTATAAAAATGCATTGGAGAGAGTTTACTATTGGAATGCATTGGAAAAGTTTTTATCATAAGAATACATTGGAAAAGCTTTCAATGTAGGAATGCACTGAACAGTGTTTTACTATAAAGATGCATTGGAAAGAGTTTACTGTGGGAATGCATTGGAAAGGGTTTTTGTTATAGGAATAAATTGAAAAGGCTTTTGATATAGGAATGCACTAGTCGGGGTTTTACTATAAAAATGCATTGGATAGGGTTTTACTATAGGGTTGCATTGAAAAAAGCTTTAATATAGGAATCCATTGGAAACATTTTACGATAAAATGCATATGAAAGGGTTTACTATATGAATGCATTGAAAAAGGTTTTATTATAGGAATGCATTGGAAAGGTTTTTTTTTCTATAAGAATACAGAGGAAAGAATGTTATTATAGGAATGCATTGGAGACGAATTTCTGAAAGCCCTGTCGGCTGGGGCTTTAGAATATATCGACTGCACCTCTGTAGCGGGGTGAGACTCCCCAATAGGGCCACCTTTTGGCCGTGCGTGACGACCCGTGATGATTAAGGATGAAACCCTGAGCAGTCTATGACATGCAACACTCTACTTTGGTCCTTACTTAGGCTAGACAAGCAGTCGGAGAGACCCCCTCCGATCAATTGATTGGTCATGTCAAGCCCTAGCATCTATATGATTGTCCCGACCTGACAATCCCCAACCTTTTTTATCATATGCGTGCTAGAAGGCTGTGGCTGAGTGTCTTCATGTCCTGGGTATGACGTTAAACTCTATCTGGTGGTGAGGTTCCAGTTTTGGAGGTTTGGGGAATGTGGAGCACCCTTTAATAGCCATTGCTCCTTGGTCTACTCTGACCTGGAGTGGTAGCACCTGTTAGGGTCCCATCTATAAGTTAAATAGAGTTCCAAACTATTGCTACGAATCTTTCAAAACTTTGCCAGCATTAAATGACACACCGTGTTTGATATGCCGTTAAACAAACAAACAAAACAAACAGTCTTCCTATAGGAATGCATTGGGTTTTATTATAGAAAAACATTGGAAAATGTTTGCATTGGAATGCATTGGTAAGGACTTTATTATAAAAATGTGTTTTTGAAAAGGTTTTGTTTTGAATAATCGGTGGTCATGAATCAGTTGGGTAAATGAGCGCGTGACAATAAGCATCACAGGATTTGGCTTATCAATTCCCCCAAGTGAATATGCAACGGTAAATAGGCGCGTGTGTGTTAGTTATTATGCACTAATACCTCAGTATCACATAACATCATTCTAATTATATTGGGAAGTCAGTGATTCGAAAGAAAGAAAGAAAAAGAAAGACAGAAAGAAAGAAAAGAAAAAAGAAAGAAAAAAGGGAAAGAAAAGAAAAGAAAGACAGAAAGAAAGAAAAGAAAAAAGAAAGAAAGAAAAAAAGAAAGAAAGAAAGAAAAGAAAGGAAGAATGAAAATAATGAATGAAAGAAAGAAAGAAAGAAAGAAAAAAGAAAAGAAAAGAAAGAAAGAGTTCTCGTTTTAAACTAATTTGCAAACAATTGTCTCAATGATTTTTTCGTAGTTTTAATAAAAAGATGCACACAGCCATAACGAACAATTTGAATTAAATTATTGGACTGTAACCAAATTAGTTTCCTTTTTCACTTGAATTTTATTCTAAAGATTATTTCACCTATACATCCAAAGGTTATCTATGGTTACAATTATTATTATTATTATTATTATTATTATTATTATTATTATTATTATTATTATTCCTTTTGAGTTTTTCACATCAGCGTTAGCTGGTGGTATTTCACAGGAGGTTGAGTGACAACAAGTCTCCTCAGGTCTCCAGGACTCTTCTGAGTATTCTAGCCGATTGTAGCAATGCAGTAGTCTGGATGGTCTCAATTCTTCCTCTGATTTCCAGATCCTCCAGTCTTTTTTCCAAGTTTTTTTGGGA
>CM042161.1:20028412-20055912 GCA_023376005.1 Doryteuthis pealeii | reverse complement strand
TTAGCTGAGTTTTGGCCCGTAGGCTGACCAGACGCACAGTCTTTAGGTCGAAGAGCCTTGATTGTTGAGCACTCTCAACCACATACAGAATCAGTTCGAACGTGGATTTTCACCGTCCTCCGTTTCGTTGTCTGGCTAAACACACACACACACACACACACACACACACACACACAACACACATATATATTATATATATATATATATATATATATAAAGGTATCCAAATGACTGGTAGTAAGTGATGATTCTATTTGGGATCTTCAAAATCTCATTGTATAACCATACTGTATGCTCTTGTAGGTGCAAACATATATTCATACAAGGATTTTTATAAATCTCTAAAGAGAGCTCAATATATATTAATCAATAAATTAGATTAAACATATACATATAGTCATCCACAGACACCATGTTTCAATGTTCTAAGTCTCTTCAGTGTGGCTAGACTTAGCAACTACTTCTAGCGGGAGCAAAACCCCCTTTCATAAACACAACACACACACACACACACATACACATGTATATATATATATATATATAATATATATATATATATATATATATATTATTGGTTTGGAGGTTGATTTTGAAGGCTATCACAATGCAGGTGTAAAGAAAAAATAATAAGGTAACAATGGTGTTGTTCGTTAACCTGTAATTTATTCTTGATATTTCGAGATAAAATCTCTTTTTCAGAAGAACACTATTCTCCACTTTTTCTATAAATGCCATAAGAAGACGACAAAGACTTCAGTTCCAGTGTTCTTCTGAAAAAGAGATTTTATCTTGAAATATCAAGAATAAATTACAGGTTAACAAACAACACCATTGTTACCTTATTATATTTCTTTACACCTGCATTGTGATAGCCTTCAAAATCAACCTCCAAACCAATATATACACAATGCTTCAAACAAATTATAAAACTCTCTCCACAGGAGCAGGATCTTACACATGGTCAATTTCTAAAGTGGGGTTTAATTCAGAGTTTTCCTTCTAGACCGATTGTCGTACCAAGGTTAAAAAAGCTAAGTCCACCCTATAATCTATCTATAACTGGAAGAAGATTAGTTAGAATCATAAGTTTCCCAATGGTATTAGTTCTATAGGAAATGCAAACAACCAAGTTCAGGATTTGAACTCGGTCCAACGATTCCATTTCCTACGACGGTAACCATTACACAATAAAGGTGATGTACAGTGGTCTGAAAACTTCATAGGTTGAAAAGTTGGTAATCCTTAACTATTTCCTCGTAAATTCCTACCATAAAATAAACTGAACACTCATTTTATGTCCGTGTTTTTGCAATAAATGTTTTATTTTTCTTGCACCCGTTATTTTACAATACTAAATATATTTTCTTTATTTATTTTAATATTCACTTCAATGTGTATATTCTACAAGTTTTTATTTTGTGAGAATGGTTAGTTTTAAAATGGTTAGTTTTAAACATGGACATAAAATGAGGTTTCAGTTTATTTTATGGTAGGAATTTACGAGGAAATAGTTAAAAGTTTATATGTGGACCTCATATATGTTGTTGATGACTTTTTTAGCAATGAGATCAAGTACTGTAACACTGAAAGAAGTGTGTGTATCGCAAAGGAGACTATGTTAAAAATAAATCTCTTTTGGTCACATTCCATAAGTGTATTATTATCAGCCTACAAACCTTTCAACCGAAAATAATCTCAATTAAACATATATGACTGATATTTGCAATCGATACTTACGGTAAAGTAGAGCCCTGTCGACTGGGACTTTAGAATACACCGACTGCAGCTCTGTAGAGGGGTAAGATTCCCTAAAAATGGAGCCACATGTTGGCCGTGGGTGGCGACCCATGATGTTTAAGGACGAAATTCTGTTGGATGAGCAGTCCATGGCATGCAACACTCCACTTTGAACCTTACTTTGGCTAGACGAGCGGTCAAAGTGGCCCCCTCCGATCAATAGGCTGGTCATGTCAAGCCCTAGAACCTACATGGTTGTCCCGGCCCTATTGTCCTTATGGCACCCCAAACCTTTTTATCATATATGTGCTAGAGGGCGGTGGCTGAGAGTATTCATGTCCTGGGAATGACGTTAAACTCTATCTGATTGTGGAGCCCCCTTCATCACTATTGCTCCCAGGTCCACTCTGACCCGGAGTGGTGTACCTGTTAGGGTCCCATCTATGGGTTAAATAGAAAAAATGTGTTTATAAAAGAATTGAGTATCCATTGATGATGAATTTATTTCAAAACTTGTCGGCATTAAATAACCCATTGAGGTTGATATGCCGTAAAAACAAATCAAACCAAACCAACCAATCAAACATATACAAATGAATATACTTCGGCATTAAATAACCCATAAGGAGCTGATATACCCTTAAATAAATGAACCAATCCAAATCAAATCTCAAGTAAACTTCTTTTTTAATGTGTTACCATCTCCCGAGGTGAGGTCAGTATCTCATCGCTTTTTGTTTCATCCTGTGTATCCTTGAAACTCAGCCTAGATCTGCTTTGGCTAGAGACATGCTTACGTAACGGTTATCGCTTTAAGAAATTGAATCGGTGACTCAAGTTCAAATCCTCGATGAAGCTATTTGTTTCACTTTGCATTAGTGTCCTCGGGAAAGGCATGAATCCATTTGTTCTCCGTCCAGCGATAGGCAAATAGTAGGGCAGACTGGGAGCTTTAGCCTTGCGAAGGGAACCAATCTAGAAGGAACATTCAAATCTGTTAACCCCTGCTTAAAAACGTAAAAAATATATCAAGACCACAAATTGTGTCGGGATCAATAGGAAGATAGAAATCTCTCTCTTTAAAACTGGCATCTCTTGAAATCGGATGTGAATTACAACGCTACCATATTAGCAGAAAGTAGCAGAGATAGGAAAAAGGCCGCCGTAAGTACGATTACTTACCAGAGACTTTACAAGGACTCAGTTAAGTGGAATTGTATTTATTATATTTATATAAGTAACAATTTTCTCAGACAATACTATCGTTTGCAATAATCATTACAAGTGTTTTTTGTGTTTGTGTAAATGTATTAAAACGGTTTTATTTGAAATTCCATGTTGTGTTCATGTGTTTCCTGTATTTGATATTTGCGGCGTTAATCAGCACAAAAATTGACCTTGTGTCACATCCTGCTCGTGACGAAGGTGTTGGGTAAATACATACCTTTCCGCAATTAGGAATATAGTAGTTATCTGGATAGTCTATCGAGGTTCATCCTGTGATCTTGTCATCTTAGTCACTTCTGTATGAAGATATACAGCTGAGGTAGAGGGGCTGCTGTCTTGTTATTTCTAGAGATGCGATCTTGTCTTTCCATATGATGGTTTATTTGGTTCTTTGATTAATGTCATATCAATTTTCGTGGGTTATTCAATGCCATCCTTGTAGAAACGTAATAGTATTTAACTGATAGAGAGGGATATCAGTCTGAAACTGAACGAAATAGCACGAGTGGAGTGAACTTTGAATTCGCTTACGTCGATATTATATTCTCCTCGATAGATTCTGAAACAGATTTTTAGATGAATAAAAAAAAAATATTTTTATTCAACAATTTAAACCAAATAAAAACTATAAACATTCTCTGTGTGTGTGCATGCACACACACACTCACACACAGATACACACACACACACACAGATACACACAAACACACACACACACACACACAGATACACACACACAGACAGACATATACACACACAGATACAGATACACGCAAACACAAACTCACAAATACACGCAAACACACAGATACACACAAACACAAACACTCACACAGCAGACACACCACACACACACACACACATAGACACATAGACAGACAAATACAGGCATACACACAGATACACACAAACACAAACACACACACACACACACACACAATAAAAGGCACAAGAAGTGAAATGATAAGAATAAAATTATGCAAAACTTTCAGAATTTGTTCAAGACAGCAATCAGCATCTTTGTGTAATTCCCATTTTGCTTTTTTCTCTAACCTTTTCATTAGAGTCCATGTGGTGCAGCCATAGAGTTGCACTGATACGGCTACCGCTTGGGGAAACTCTATTTTTAGAGAGATCAGATTTCGATATGATCAATAAGTTGTCTTTAGTTGTCCTTGCCTTTCCTATGCGTATATTGACATCGCTTTCTGTAGATGAGAGAAAAGTGAAAGAGAAAGGGAGAGTGAAGAGAGAGAAAAGCAAAAGAGAGAAGAGAGAGAGAGAGGGGAGAGAGAGACAGTGGAGAAACCGAAGGAAGTGATCTGACACTGTACCATAAGAAACTGCTGATCACCTAGCAAGGATCGAACTTGTAAGATTGAGAAGGTGTTACAGTTAGTTATTGTTGGTTGAGAGGCCTCCCAACGTGGGTACATATAAGTACTAACAATATTCCGACAACAGTGTGAAATGTAACAACGGAATTTAATGAGCATATGGAGAAAATACATATAACAGGAATACATGAGATAAGATATTAAAGCAACACATATAGGAGACAAGATACAATATAGACGTTAGAAGCATACTGCGTCCTGTAGAAGTAATGTCACTTATTAAAGACAGGATGGGTGGTGAAAGCCACCCACATGAAAGGGTGTAGACACAAATGTCTAACCCATCTGTGTTGGTTGAAGTCCGGAGACAAAAAGGATTCAAACTTGGCGCTTCACTGACTAAATAGCTAACACCCCTTGTGGTAGAAACCTGGAAATAAGGAAGATAACTCTTACAGACCAAACAAGGGCAGACAATCGCTACAAATTCACAAAGGCAACTATCTTCTCTGGGCATTAAAAAAAAGTTTCTACGCAAGTTTATTAAAAATTTGTTTAAAAAATTGAATTTTAAAAAAAATTGAATTTTAAAAAATTGAATTTTTAAAAATTGAATTTTTAAAAATTGAATTTTTAAAAATTGAATTTTTAAAAATTGAGTACCTATCAAGTATGAGTAAAACAAAACGTAAGCGTCTGTATTTATGAGATGAGGCTTCATATAAATAATTTCGATATTTCGGACTGTTGTCCTCATCTTTAATGTGAGTTTCTCTCGGTACGAACCCGATTCATTAATATAATGGAAAGACAAACTCCAAGATATCTATAATAAACGTTCTCTTTTCATTTTGGTTCTACTTATTTCCCAAATTTTACCGTTTAAAAATGTTTTAACTAAATTTCTTGCCTATGTGCGCACTTGCACACGTACGAACGTATGTGTGTGTGTATGTGTCTGTCTATGTATGACTGTGTGTGTGTACTCGCGTACAATCAGTTTAAATACCAGAGCGGGTACTTCCGGCCCAATTTTTTTAGGGGACTCAACGTCTATCTCGCCGGGTGTACGTCACGAAACAACTCAGGATTTCCCGGCGTCACGATGATTGCATTCCCACTCGCCCCCTCCCCCTCCGACTAATACTGGCACCCCCACCCCATCACAACCCCTCAACCCACCAACAACAACCAGCACCACCTCCCGTTGACAATTTCATAACCCAACACCACCCCCAACCCACTCCGTTTATTTCTTATCACATGAGTCAGAGCAAGGAATTAGGTCGAACAACTTCCGGAAGTAAGGTGGCAGGGTCCCTGAAAAGGAATGAGGGTGAAGAGGAATGAGGGTGGAGGTAGAGCGAAGGGGGAGTAGTGACTGGCCCGCAACTTCAAAGGGACTAACACTGATGCCGACATTCGCAAAACGAAAAAAAAAAAGAAGAGAGTAATACTTGGAATGGGGGAGAAGGCAACACACACAATAGAGAACATCTTTAAAAAAAAAAATAATAATAAAAATAATGTATTAATAATAAAAGTCTGTTGAAACAAAAACAATTGGGTACAAATAAAAGTTTTAGTTCGGTAACCGGATGTTTTCGTAATAAGACGTTTTGGCCACACATAGTTCCAGTCTGAATGTCTCGGACGCAAATAATTCCAGACTCGATGTTTTCGACGCAGATAACTCCAGCCTCGATGTTTCGGACGCAGATAATTCCAACCTTGGTGTTTCGGACGCAGATAATACCAGCATCGGTGTTTCGACCGTAGATAATTCGGTTATTTCCTATAACTCCAAAATGAACAAAGGGGAACCACTCTTGACTGATAAATTATTTGTTCATTTTCCCATTAAAATGACCCTAAACCCTAACCCTAACCCCGTTTTCTTTTTCTAGTAGATCAATAAATAAATAAATAATTTATAAGTCAAGAGTGGTTCCCCTTTGTTTATGTTGGGTTTATAGGAAATAACCGATAATTCCAGCCTCAATAACGTTTTGGTCACCGATGATTCAAACTAGGGTGTTTCGACCGTCGATAGTTCCAGCCAGGAGGTTTCGGTCGAAGAAAATCCCTGCTTGGATATTTCGGCCACAGATGATTGTCCCAGCCATGACGTTTCGTCCGCAGATAATTCCAGCCAGGACGGATCGTCTACAGGTAGTTCCAGCCTGGATGTTTCGCTCGCTGGTAGTTCTAGCCAGAATGTTTCAAGTACGTCACATTAAATAGCTGACATGAGTTAGGTATTTTATGGAAATTAGAAGATTCATTTCCCCCGGAATGCAACGTCGATAGTTATTTATTTCAAACAAGAAGCTGTTTATGGCTGTTACCAAGATCACAATCCAATACAGAGAGAGAGAGGGGTAACAAAAAAGTATGTGTACGCGTGAAGGATGTGTGTTGCATACATCAGCATCGATGTTTCGACCGTAGATAATTCCGACATAGTCGTTTCGACCATGCAATGATTTTAAAGACAAAAATATTTTTTAACGCGGGAAGACACACACAAACCAAAGCTCATGCAATGACTAGTAAAAAAAAAAAAAGATGCGGCATTTCCCTTTTGGAACACATCAGGCAGTAAGTAATAAACCGAGTCTTGCCCCGTTTAGACGAGGGGGGACAGACGCTATCTGGGAGGACGCCGCCTTAGGATCACGTGATTAATTTGCACAGAGACCGAAACCAGCTAAACGATGACCATTCAATAAATAAGGATAATTTTGCCTTCGGATTTATAAACATTTTTATACAAGAACATGATTCTTCGTGCGCATCATTGAATTTCAAACAATGCAGAGAATTGTTTCAAACTATTATCTTTATAGAACAAAAATTAAAAAACGTTTTTTATCTGTTTATTTTTTTCAGATTTCATAAAATCGGGAGAAGGGGAGACCTCGTAAAAATATTTCCCCTAACATATTTTAAGAAAAAAAAACTTATTTCAAACATATTTTCATTTTTCATAGAATTTGTATAAAAAAAGCAGATAGTCATAACTTGTTTTTGGTTACTTTAAATTTCAGCCCAATAATTAAAAAACTAAATTAACAAAAAATTAAATTATTCTATAAACAGTACTACACTTGAAAAAAAAAAAATGAAAAGAAAAAAATGGATTATTTTGAGCTTCCGTAATTTATTTGTTGACGTTTTAGCTATAAATGCCTAATAATGGCCTCAGTAGAATTTTAATGCTATTTTATTGTAAATTTAATTTTTAAGTAACTTCGAAAATATAGATCAAATCTTCATAATTTCAACACAAAAACGAAGTTCTGTTAATGGTGAGTTAATGTTATATACGTCTACTTTGTAATGAATTGTTTTATTCTTATAGTTTCTTCCGGAATACAAACATACATACATACAACTGGCATATATATATATATATATATATATATATATATATATATATATATAAACCGCAAAATGGCCGATTCTCAAGTCTTTTTCTTTACCAAATATATATGCTCTCCATCTCCCTGAGGTTGAGCACATTGGGGGGGGGGGATTTCGCCGATGACCGCCAACTAAAGCGTAAACGCAACGCCCTCCTATATAAGGCCTTTACGTACATACAGATGTGTGTATTAAAACAGTTAAAATCACCTTCACATTCTGTAGGTGACGATAGCTTAGCGGTTAAGCTGCCCGACTGATGCTGAACCGATCGGATTTCAATCCCGGTTGTAGGTAACTTACAAATGTCTAGCCACACTGAACAGACATGATAAGTCAAAACACGTATCTGTGGATGACTATATATATATATATATATATATATATATATGATAGTGGACAAACAATCTGTTTGAGATGGTGATAGACGATAATTTTGGGGGAGATTATGTGCTTAATCGAAGTCATACCTAATTTTTAAATTAATTAATTATGATTAAATGAATTAGGCGTGCATATCGGTTTAAATGTAAGGCGTAAACAAATCGATTTGTTTACGCCTTACATTTAAACCGATATGCAATTCATTTAATTATAATTAATTAATTTATAAATTAGGTATGACTTCAATTAAGCACATAATCTCCAATATATATATATATATATATATATATATATATATATATATATATGAGTAAAATCTGAGGAAAAAAGTGAATAACAAGACACAATTATATTCAATTATTATTTTGCCTCAGTTGGATTTAGAAGTTTCTAAAATCAACAGAGGCAAAATATTAATTGAATGTAAATGTTTTCATCTCTTTCAAAATTATTCCACATCGACGATTATGTCGTTCTCATCTCTAGAAATAATTCTAGAAATCTTCAATTGATATTTCCCTCATTTGCTTTCACATATTTTGTTGTATGTTTTTAATAGTTTACACGAAGAAGAGTTTTCATTTTTGTCCGTCGGAAATATTAGTTAAGATTTCGATCCTAGGAGTATGGAGACTGTGCTAACACATGAATATTCGTTTTTTCTAAGAGCTCGTTCAATAAGAGTCTGTCTAAAAAGTAATGAGAACTGATTTCGTATATCTTGAAAATAATATATATATATATATATATATATATATATATATATATATATATATATATTATTTTCAAGATATACGAAATCAGTTCTCATTACTTTTTAGACAGACTCTTATTGAACGAGCTCTTAGAAAAAACGAATATTCATATGTTGGCACAGTCTCCATACTATATATATATATATACCAACCCCTCCACACGAACAGATGGGATACATGGTCGATTTCTTAAGCGGAGTTTAACAGGTTTGAATTCAGAGTTTTCTTTTTCAAGACTGTTAACTAGTCAAGGATAAAGAGTCCAGTTTTCTCTACTATTTATCCATAGCTGAAGGGAGACTAGTTTGAAGCATACATTTCCAAAGTGTATTTGTGCTATGTGAAATACAAACAGCCTCGTCCATGATTTGAACTCGGGTTGACGAGTCCATTTCCTACGACTCTAACCATTACACCACGCACCTCCAGCATAATAAAACTATTCAACAAAATTTCAGGTTAGCAACCCTGATCAATGTCAATTCATGAGCAACCATTCTCACTTTTAACACACCGAATAGATCTGATGGGAGTCCTCAACTTTGCCGTATTTTTCCACAGTTCTTGTCATAAGATCTGATATTAATGATTTAATAATGGGAAATAAGGTTCTACAAAAAAAATTCGATAAAGGAATGAATTCTGAATATTAGAGAATTTTGTTTGTCTTTTTAAAAAAAGATTCGAAAAAATGATTATCGTATCATGATTTCAGAGAAATTGTGTTTGTCTTATGTATGTGCTGTAACTCGAGTATCAAAGTTAACAGAGAAATAGTAGAAATAAACACAACGAGTATTAAGGATAGAAAAAAAATGTTTACTAAGCAAAGATACAAGGTAATGTGGGGGCTGGAAGGAGGAGAATTGGTAGGGAAAGTATTATAGGCATTTTAAAATGTGAGTAACGGAAAATACACACATTTTGTCAAAGAAAAAACAAACAAAAACTCCAAATACTAGAAGCTTTAAAAAATACAAACCATCCTTAAATAAGATTAATTTTCAATGCAGTACTTACATTTTAAAATGCCTATAACACATTTCCTACTAATTCTTCTCCTTCCAGCATCTACACCCCTTAATATGATTTCTATGAGTTTCCCCTCCTAGTTACTCTCACTACTACTAACTTAAAAAAACTGGAACATAAATGATGGTATCATTTCGAAGTGCCGAAAGTACTTGGGATATGAACTTTGGTGGACTAATCTACAGATTCCATCCCAATGTAAAAAGTTGGACAGAAAGCTTGAAAAAATCGTTAATAGAATTCTTGAATAGGAGACGTATCTTTTGTTTAATTCTACATGTATATATTATTATTATTATTATTATTATTATTATTATTATTATTATTATTATTATTATTATTATTGGCAGTCTCTGAAGACTATGATAAAGTTTTTATGTGCCCCTGAAGTTACAGCGCCTCCTGTGACTGTGAAATCCGATGTTTGAAAAACATTCTCGACCACAGATGTCGCATTTTGAAGGCTGTCCCTGAAGGTGTTGATGTGCCGGTGCTTTGTTGTCGCTGCTTTCTTCTGGACTTCTTGGCTTCAGGGTGTTGTGTCAGGGTGACTTTTGACATGAGACCATTGCTCATGTCAGAAGTCACCCTGACGCAACACTCTGAAGCTAAGAGGTCCAGAAGAAATATATATATATATATATATATATATATATATATATATATATATATATATATATATATATATCTTAGAAAGGAAGGAAAAACTCAACACCGTAATTCCATAACAAATTTATTTCGACCAAAATTAGGGAGCTATATTAAATCAACTTAGATTTATATAGGCCCCAATTTTGGTCGAAATAAATTTATTATGGAATTACGGTGTTTTCTTCCTTCCTTTCTAAGATAAATATTGCTCTGTATATAATCTAAAAAGTGTATTATACATTTAGCTCTCTTTAGTGATTTAAAGATTCACTGTATTTATACATACTGGATCATACAATAATAATACAGTGTACCTCAGAAATCACATATGGAATCATCCCTTACTACCAAGTTTTGGATACCTCTCATCTCTCTCTCTCTCTCTCTCTCTCTCTATATATATATATATATATATATATATATATATATATATAGGGTTTTTCTTCGTATATCCTTACGCTTTGTAGGTGATATGCTCCCATAGGACAATACGGGCAAAGAGGCCGAGTGCAATTAATAAGTATCAATCCAAGGGAGAAATTGGATAGAAACATAACTTTTTCCCGCCTTTTTTCTTTTCCCGCTTCATAAAAGAGCGCCAACATAACCCATAATCCTGTTCTGAAGTTGCAGAAGCAACAAGGCCGTTTTCTATTACGTCACTCTTAGCAGTTACTAGAAACAGGGGAGGAGTCAAAGCTGACTCCGCCTACTTGACGCCTCAACGTATGAACAGTATATAATTACAGACACTTCTCCTCCCCAACCTCCTTTTTTCTTTTTCCTTTCATCTTCCCGCCTTTTATTATATGACGTCACAGTACACATTAACCGTTGATTGGATAGAAATCTCAACTCCTTCGTCTTACGTCAGATATTCCCGGCCTGGACAATGAAGAACGCCGCCGTCTTTCTTTCCTTCTTTCTTTCATTTCTTGCAATCGAACGCCGTAGACGAGGGCGCGCGAGAGACATTTTCGCGGCTTTTGCAACCAGGCGATGGACACCAAAGGCAGAAGATGCGCTTTGATGTTCCGCTTTCAAAAGGAAAAAGAAGAAAAAAAAGATGAAAGAAATATGAATAAATAAATCAATTCCTTTTTCAAGCTGATGTATTAGTGATTAATTATTTACATTTACCAATAATTAATTTTTTGGTTATTTTTTTCTTTTTTTTTTTTCTATTCATTTCTCTTTCATTCGTTCTTTGAATATTTCTCTTTCACTACCTACTTTTAGTTTTTTAGTTTTTGTGTATTTCTTTTCTTTTCTCTCATCTTTTATCATTTTCCTCCTATTATTTTCTTCCCTATTATGTTATTACTTTCTTTCTTTCTTCCCTTCCTTTTTTTCTTCTTTCTTTCTTCCTTCCTTCCTTCCCGTCCCCTTTTTTCTCTTTGTGTTATTATCTTCTCCCATTCTACTTTTTCTATTTCCCCCCTTCCTTCTCTATGTGTCATTTTCTCCTCTTCCCTTGCTTTCAATTCATTCTTTCTTTCTTTCTTTCTTTCTTTCTTTCTTTTTCTCACTCTCTCTTCCTGTTATCATCTCCCATTCTGCTTTTTCTTTTTTCTTCTCTTTTCTTTTCAATGTCTCATGTCCCCCCTCCCCCTCTTGCTGTCATTTATGCTTTCTTTTTTCTTTTTTCTTTTCTCTTCTTCAATTGTCTTTCTTCCTTTTCCATTCTGTCTTTCAATTCTTCTTATATTCACCGACATTTTCTTTCTTTACCTCTTTCTATTATTTTCTTTTCCGTTTTCTTCTTTCTTTCTTTCTTTCTTTCTTTCTTTTCTCTTTTTTATTATCTTCTCCCATTCTACTTTTTTATATTTTCTTCTCTTTCTCCCTCCTCTTCCATCCCCACCCTTAACTTCTTTCTTTCTTGTCAGTCTTCTTCCTTTTCACTTTTTCCATTCTCTCTTTCATTTATAATTCTTCTTTTCTTTCTTTTATTATTTTCTTTCTTATTGTTTTCTTTCTTTTTTTTTTCTTCGTCTTCTCTTCGTGTTATTATCTTCTACTAACTTTTTTTCTATTTTTTCTTTACTTCTCTTTCTGTCATTTACTCCTCCTACTCCTCCACCTTCTTTCTTTCTTTCTTTCTTTTTTCTTTTTCTCGTTTGTTTTCTTCCATTTTTCTTCTTTTTTTCATTCTCTCCTTCAGTTCTTCTCATATTTGCTATTGTCTTCTTTCTTTTACTCTTTCTATCATTTTCTTTTCCTTTGTCTTCTTTCTTTCTTTCTTTCTTTCTTTCTATCTTTCTATTCCCTCTCTACCTATTATCACCTTCTCTATTTTCTTCCATTACGCCTTTTCTCCTTTTTTCTTTTCTTTTATGTCTGTTATATTCCCCTCTTCCTACATCTACTTTCTTCCTTCCTTCTTTGTATCATTCTTTCTTTCTTTCTTTCTTTCTTTCCATTCTTTCACTATATCAATTATTTCCTACCCTTTCCTTTTCTCTTTCATATCTCACCGCCATGAAACCTATCTTTCTGTAATTAAACATTCTCAACTCTTAATATAATCATTATTGTTCGTCGCGATGATTTTGATTTCCTATTGTTGTTCTCAATAAGAATCATTCCTGCTTTCTTCATAACTTTTCTCCTTTCTTTTTTTTTTTTTTTTTACCTCGCATAATCTCGCATTCTCTCGCAGTTTCTCATTAAAACTTTAGAAACAAAAGCGATGTCAGAGTTAACGATTATGTCGTCTTAACACCTTTGCTTTTCTTTCTTCTTTCTTTCTTTGTTTACTTCATTTTGCTTTCTTTCTTTCTTTCTTCTTTTCCTTCCTTTCTTTCTTTCATTTTGATTTTCACCTTTTTTCTTTCGTTTTTCTTTCTTTTCTTTTTTCAGTAATTTGCTTTCTTTTTCTAATTCTTCCTTTTTTCTTCTTTTTCTTTCTCTCTTTCGTTAATTTGTCTTTCGTTCTGTATTTTTCTTTTTCTTTCTTTCTTTCTTTCTTTCTTTCTTTAATCTTTCTTTCTTTCTTTATCTATTTCATTCTTTCTTTAATTGTGCATTCGTTATTCTTTTTTTTTTTTTTTAACTCGGCTTTCTTTCTTTTTTTAATTTCGTTTTCCTTCTTTTTAAAATTTCTTTCTTTTCTTTCTTTTTTTCATTCATTCATTCATTCATTCATTATTTCTTTAATTGTGATTTTGTTTTTATTTCTTTAACTAAGCTTTCTTTCTTTTTTAATTTTGTTTCCTTTCCTTCATTTTTGTCGTTTCTTTCGTTCCTTTCTTTCCTTTTTTTTCTTCTTCCTTCCTCTCTATCTTTTCTCCCATTTTTTTTTTTTCTTTCCCCCTTTAATTTTCTTCCTTTCTTTCTTTCTAGCCAGGTAGATAAGAGGGCTTATACCTTCAGCAAGGATATTAGTCCGAACGTAAAAACGTAAAAGCACGACTGGAGATCGAACTCGCTACCTACAATATCACAATCCAGCACATTAGCTACTTCGCAACAGGGGATTGCCCCTAAGTGTGTTTGTGTGTCCGTCTATTGTGTGTGTGTGTGTGTGTGTGTGTGTGTGTGTGTGTGATTTGATATTAATAAGATTTCTTCTTCCTACTTTCATTCATTCCTTCCTTCCATCATTCATTCCTTTCTTTCTTGTGTATTATTCTTAGTTAAATATATATCTATCTCTATTTGCTTGGACTAGACAAAAGGGCAGGCAAAGTTCTTTGGCTATAGAATACCTTTTCTAAATTTATTTCACATCTTTCATTCAACAATATTGGTAGTCATTCTCATTAGAATCACAGTTTCGTAGAGCAGATTTTTAAAAATTGCGAAGTTAAAGAAGCATTTCCCAGAATGAATCTCTTAGAATTTCCTTGTAATTCTAAACAAAAATTAAGGAATTGGCAAACGTAAAATATATTCACTTAGGTTTATTTTTCATTTAGCAGTAAATAAACTAATAACAGAAAAAGAACGAAAAGGGAACGAAAGAAAGAAAGAAGAAAGAAAAGAAAGAAAGAAAGAAGATGAAAGAAAGAAACCAAGAGAGAAAGACAGAAATAGAAAAGTGAACGAAAAGAAGAAAGAAAGAAAGAAAGAAAGCAAAAGAGTGAAAAAGGAGGTGAAGAGTGAAAAAAGAAAGAAAGAAAGAAAGAAAAGAAAGAGAGCGAATAAAGAAAGAAAAAGAAAGAAAGAGATACAATCCTTGATCAAGAAAAAGCGAAGGGTGAAAGAAAGAAGGCGAAGAAGGAAAAACAGAAAGCGAATATTGAAAGAAAAGAAACAACAAAGAGTGAAAGAAAGAAAGAAAGAAAAAAGAAAGAAAGAAAGAAATCCATAAATCCTTGATCAAGTCTTTTATTTTCGATTTGATGTAAATAAATGATTTTCTTAAGAAGTCAAAATCAGATTCGATTCAGTAAATGTTTCTAATTCTCCTAATAGACTCGTGTGTGTATTACGCAACCTTTTAAGAGTTCAATTTTAGTCAAATATTAGAGGGTCACACCAGAGACATGATACACACTAGGTCGAACTTTGGTTAAGAGGTTGTATTTGGCGTATAATGCGACCGACTAATATTAGACTCAAATTTTGGTCTCGGAAAGTCGCATGATACGTGAGTATATACGAGGAGGCGCATTATGTAATGGCTATCGAACGTTGTAAATCGACACGGCGAGTTCAAATCCTGTACGAAACTGTTTGCATTTCACATTAGTGCTAATACCATTTGGAAAGGTATGAATCCAACTATTCTCCCTCCACCTATGAGTAAATAGTAGGGTGTGACTGGACTCTTTAACCTTGATTAGGCAACCAGTTTAAGAGAAGGAAAACTCTGATTTCAAACCTGTTAAATTCTGCTCAAGAAAATGGCCTTGTATCCCATCCTACTTATGGGAGGGGGAGGATAGGTATACGGTAGATGAGCAGTTCGTATTTTAGATAGAGATGAATTTTCTATGATCTTCTTATTTTGCTTTAGATTTAGTTTCATTCCTTTTACGGCATGTCAACCCTTGTTGGGTTATTTAATACCGAACAGTATTTTCTGCAAGCAATTATATGGTTTCATCTAATGATAATATTATTTTGTAAACAATTACAGCTTCAATACGTATTTACCCAACCCATTCACCACGGATAAGATGTGATAATATGGGGCATCCAGCGAGGATCAAACTCCCTATTCAGTAGTAAATAAATCTGCAAGACGAGATTGTTAACCATTACACCACGATGGGACACTCCAATCACAGCTTCAAGTATACATAGAACCAACTCCTCCACTCCGAGCTGGATGTGACACAAGGTCAATTTTAAGAGTGTTCCAGCTGACTTGAATTCAGAATTTTTCAACTCCGAGACTGGTTGTTTTAGACCCTAATCTGCCCTACTATTTACCTATAATTGGGGGGGGTATGCCGTACCCGCGGATATTAACGCCAAATGAAACGCAAACAACTTCATCTAAGATTTGAACTTGGGTCGCCGATTCTATTTCTTACGACGATAACCGTTACAGATTCACGCAACTATTCTTAATACTAATGATTCTTTACATTTTAAACATCCCTAGTGCTCTTGCTACTACTGGAACGGTGGTTGTATTTAAATGCCACGTTTTTACGAGAATATTTCTCTGAATCTTTTAGAGGAGGCTTAATAATTTGTATTATTTGTATTATTCGGACTATTGTCCTCATCTTTATTGTTATCTGCCGAAACGTTATGCAGATAACAATAAAGATGAGGACAATAGTGTGTTTCAGTTCATTTGTAAGATCCAGGTATCTATTGAATTTTCCATTTTTCGATTTCGTTCCGAGATCTACTGGAACAGCGATATTCACAAGCTTACAAGATAATTCCTTCTTGTTAATCATAACAAGTTTCAATTGTTCTATCTTTCGATAGTTTCAAATGTTTTTATCTGCATTCTTATTTAGTTTCATTAGTTTTTTTTTAATTTAGTATAATTTTATTAGATTAAATCTTAAATACTTGCACCCGGAAGGTGCATATATTTGCTAGTGTTGAAAATTTAATTTGTCAGTTTCCAATCTCCCCAAGTATTTGTAATTCTCCTTTCTTCAAGTGTTCTTATATTTTCCTGATTTGGTATTTCTATTCCTTCTGTTATTTCTCTTTTCCCCATTTTTCATCATGAGCATGGCATATTTTTTCGGTTATAAATTCCATTCCAATATCCTTATTCCATATTTCTTATGGTCTGGACAAGGGTTTCCAGCTCTTTTTCATTTTTGGCAAAAATTTTATAAATCTCCATGTACATAGGATGATTTATCTTTTCCTGTGATTTTGTAAATTTGTAACCCCCCTGTAGATTTTCTAAGTATGTAATTTAATGGCATCATTGCTATAACAAATATCAGTGACAAGAGGGAGTCTCGTAGAAGATTCCTCTTTGGATTTTCACCTCTGCTAAGGTTTGTCCTCCTGCTGTTAATTCCACTTTCTAGTTTTTCCATGATTTTCATCATGAAGTTTATGACTTTCTCGGATATTTTGAACATTTTTGACATTCAATTATCCAAATTTGCAGAACAATATCCTAGGCGGTATTATTATATTATTATTATTATTATTATTATTATTATTATTATAAGATAATTATTATTACACCGGTCTCTTTTGTAGTCGATATCTCAACTGTCGTCTCTTTTTTTCTTTCAGTGCTTGTGATCCTTTCTTGTGGGTGCCATAGCAAATAGACAGCCTCCTCCTCGCCCCCTCTCGTCGTTCCGCACCCCCCCCCCTTGCACGCCTCGCGCCTTTTCATTCACTTTGATCCCCTGTAAATATTATCGCAATTGCTTGCGGGCCTTAGCACCATTTGAAAGAATAAGTGTTAACATATTCTACTTATTTAGAGAGGTCATTCTCAAAGAGAAGAAAGAAAGAAAGAAAGAAAGAAAGAAAGAAGAAAGAAAGAAGGAAGGAAGAAATGAAGAAAGAAAAGAATCCTGGAGAAAAAAGGAAATAACAAAAGTGAAGAAAGAGAGAGAGTAGCAAAAAATAATGTGGAGGGAGGGAGAAAGAAAAGAGCAATAGGTGAGAAAGAAAGAAAAAAGAAAAGAAAGAAAGAAAGAAAGAAAGGGGTGAAATCGGGAAAAGATAGGAATAGGAGAAGAAAGAAAGAAAGAAAGAAGAAAGAAAGAAAGAAAGAAAGAAGAAAGAAAGAAGAAAACTGAGAGACAAAGAAAGAAAAAAAGAAAGGAAGAATGAAAGAAAAAATTAGGAAATAAGAAAAAGAAAGGAAGAAGAATAGTGAGGAAAGAAAGAAAGAAAGAAAGAAGAAAGAAAGAAAGAAAGAATGTTGTAATGTGGAGGAAAACGAGAAAAAGGCCAGAAAGCGAAGATTGAAACAGAAGTAAAAAAAATAAAAAAAAGTTCAAAAACGTCGGCAAACAGACAAAGAAAGATGGCCGACAAACAAGATCACAGTGAAAGTGTGACGTCATAATAATTCGTGATCCATGAAACTGTGAAAAATGATATCTCATGAATATTCATGAATATTGGAACATTTTACGTCTTTGTTATTTATTTATTTATTTTTACACATGCATTTTACAAAAAGAAAAAAAAAAACTCAACTTAAAAGCGCCTGGCGTTTGAAGCATATTTAAAATTACAGCATCAAAAACTGATAAAGTTTGGCTTCATTTTCGCTCCTTTTTTATCTTTTTGTCTCTCGCTTAACAATAATGCAATTAAGAATAGAGCTTAATGGTTGTGCGTAGAATTTGAGGTCTACCGTTCGAAACTTTGATGAAGAAATACTTTTTTTTTGACATACAACAAAAATAGGAGTTATTCAAGAACTGAAAATGGCGATTATCCTTTCGTTTCCAATGGTAAATTTCTTTTTCTTCTTCTTACGGCTATAAATGTAGTTAATAACAATAATCATTTGTAAAATAAGAATAGCCTTGACAGCGATGAGAGCCAGAAAGAGGGAAAGAAAACAGCAGCCCCAGAAAGCATCACAGTTTGTATGCAGTCAGTGCACCAATATTTTGCTAACATGAGGCCATGGCGTTCTATGTCAAAAGGCCGACTCATTGTGCCGGCTAAGTTAACAACCAAGGGCAGATAATTTACTTCCGGTTTGAGATTTCACTAGTTCACTTCTGTAGTTAGCTTAAGAAATTCAAAGGAAGTTTTGATTTTACACTTAAAATAACTGTTAGGATTATTCAATTGAAGTGAGAATTAAATCTATTTATTTTATATCCTTCAGACTTAACTAATTTCAAAACAAACGAAGAATCTGGGAATGGCCAGCTAGTGTAACGGTTAGAGTCCTCACTTGTCAGCTTGGCAGTCGAGATTTCGAGTCACACACGAAGCAGTCTCCCATGTCTATAACATTGCTGATGAGACCTAATAGGTCGAAATGTACATTCAGGGATTGACATTTTCTCGATTTGTTTAGCCTAACATTTGAACATATATGCCCGCCTAAATTCATTCATTATTAACTAATTAATTTTCAAAATTAGGTATGACTTCAATTAAGCACATATCCTCCAAAAATTGTCGGCTAAAAGCCATATAAAATAAACACATTTGTTTGTTTACTTAACCTCATATATATATATATATATATATATATATATATCAGGAAAATGAAAATAATACCGAGGGTATCTAACTATATAAGAAAGTGAAAGAACAAGGTGTTCAGATTGATGATATTTTAATGTAGGAGCCGACGTCATAACATTTCGGTTTGTTTAGCAAACCATCCTTAGGGCATTCATTTATATGGACAAAAACAACTTAAAAACTGTGGTCTGTAAATTTTGTTTTTTTAGTGTGCTGCAGCTTCTGAATATTACTCAAATATGAATAAGAGACATAACTTAACACCATATATATATATATATATATATATATATATATATATATATATATAATTTTGATTGTTTTTTTATGCTTTTGTGAGAAGATCCCATTGTTTGTTGAAACTCAATTCACATTATTGCAAATAACGTTTAGTTGCATTATAGTTCGCTAAAAATATAAAATTTGCATGTAGTAAAACGAAGTTATTCGTTAAAAATAAAACATTTTCTTTGAAAAAAATTATTAATTTTAAATAATTGCATATGAAAACCATTATATATATGTATATATATATATATATATATATATATATATATATATATATATATATGTATGTGTGTGTGTGTGTGTGGTTAAAGACCGTGATACCTTTCTTTTTCATGATTCCTTTTTCTCAAACTTTCTTACTAGTTCTTTAGGCCCAGTTGATAAAGGTGAATACATATAAACCCCCGAAGACGGTGAATGGATATGGTCGAAAGCGCTTGGAAGCATAACTTAGAGCACGTCCTCTATCAACTGGACCCCGATACAAAGAAACTAGCAAGAAAAATAGAGAAAACACTTCCAAGGCGATTTATCTGACGAAAGGCATATGATACTTTGAAACCGACGGTTAAAAATCTGCCAGTAATGTATAGAATATAATAAATACAGCTCTAACAATTGTAATCGAGCACTATATTTTCCTTCCTCCAATTTAAAAAGAAAATATATATATATATATATATATATATATATATATATATGTGTGTGTGTGTGTGTGTGTGTGTGTGTGTGGAGATGTGAGGAACAAAAGAGCAAAACTCAGACAAAAGCGTGGATACATTTCGCTAAAGCGTTGAGCTCGGCATCATTAATTAATGAATTATCAGATCATCATACAAGTGTTTTATAGAAGGGGTAGTGTGGCGGGGGTGGGTGGATAGGAGAGTAGGTCAAGTGGGTGGGTAAGTGTTAGTGATGAGAGGTTTTGAATGGTCAAGCAGGAATCATTGGGGAGGAAGAGAAGGAAACCAGAAGGGGAGAGATAGAGATAGTGAGTAGGGAGAAAGTAGAGATATATATTGTAAAAGAAACAGGTTAGGGGCGGAGGTGGGTGGCCTTGTTGGAGAGAAATTTGATCAAAGCAGCAGCAGCAAAAGGTAGTAATAAAAGGGGAGTGGTTGGGTAGGGGAGGGTTTGGGCAGAGTAGGATTCCAAACCTCTTTCCACACACACACACACACACACACACACACACACCATATATATATATATATATATATATAGAGAGAGAGAGAGAGAGAGAAACAGCAAGTACATCAGGTCGGATTGATAGCATGAATCCCTATGACTCTTTCTCGCCACCCATCCCTATCAGTTATCTAATGGTCCCCATGGTGCTGTGGATATCTCTCAGGTTCGTATCTGGGAATCACACCGTCAAATGTCGGCCAACTCTTAGTCACGGAACTTGGAGAGATTGACTTCATGGATTTCCGATTAGTTGATTTGTTAATAATTCCGTATCAATGTTGTTTTGTTTTAAGAAAGAATTTACGGAATTGGAAATTAACACAACTTGTCGGAACTTCCTCGTTGTATTGATCAAGGATCCCCAAATGGTTGAAAGGGGCTCTTTAGCCTTGGTCGGCAACCCATTAGTCAACGGAAAGTCCGACACAAAACCTCTGCTGCCTTTCAAGGAAAGGCTAGGGGAGTAAACCCCGAAAACAAATCAGGAGCCGGAGTAACCTAAGGTGGTGTAATGCTGAAATCCAGTGCTACCCATTAACTCTTGCGACACTACCGTTGCCAAACTGCATTGGTCCCTTACCTTTCCTTTGAATCACAGCGGCAGAGTGGAGAGGGGGCAACAGCTTATCCTCCATATGAACCCGTCCAGGCTATGTAGTTCAAATAAATAAAAACTTTGACACTACTCCATCGTCTCTCGTAGACGGAAGGCTGCCAACCAGCCAACCAACCATATAGATATATAGATTTCACTGATAAGATAAAGCGAAAATTATTCCAAGCTGTAACCGTATCAGTGCTATTATAAGGCTACACCACGTGGATTTTAACGAAGCGCTTAAAGGAAACCCTAGATTAGAGCTACACAAGGATGCTGCGTGCTGTCTTGAACAAATCCCGAAAACAACATTCCAAAAGAAAGTAACTGTACGACCACTTACCTATCAACACAAATAACCTGAATAAAACGAACAAAACACTCGGCCTGGCCAGCAAAACCTATATCAATCAGCTCTGTGCGGATACTGGATGATGCGTGGAGAACCTCTCAGAGGTAATGACAGATAGGAACGGTTAGAGAGAGTCAGGGATATCCATACTATTATTATTATTATTATTATTATTGTGTTTTTCATACCTGTCGTAGACGGTGGTTCATGGAGGCTGAGTGACAGCAAGTCTCCTCAGGTCTCAAGGACTCTTCTGTGTATTCTAGCCGATCTTAACAGTGCAGTAGTTCGGATGGTCTCGATTCTTCCTCTGATTTCCAATTCACCCACATTCTTTTCCAGACCTTTGGGGACCGTTCCAAAGGCACCAATTACAGTTAGTACGACATTCACCTTCATGTTCTACAGTGTTCTCAGTTCTCTGGCAAGGTCCAAGTATTTGTCTATCTTTTCGTTCTCTCTTATTTTCACTTGGTGGTCGGCCGGAACGGCAAAATCCACAAGATGACAGGTTCTCTTCTTGTTATTCAATACTAGGTTTGGTCTCCTGATTATTATTATTATTATTATTATTATTATTATTATTATTATTATTATTATTATTATTGCTGTCGATGTTATTATCTTTTATCGGGCTGTGATTCTAATCCGCAGTCCCAATGCCAACCAGTGCGATTACATTACGTTTTTTTCTTTCTTTTAGTAACGTTGTTATGATGATTATTTATTGTTTTAGTTGCTTTTTGCTGTTTGTTGTAATGATTGTTGTTGTTGTTGTTGCTGTTGCAAAAATCAATGATTATTTTTAGATCTAATAATTATAACCAGATTTATTATTACCAATCAAAGTGAATGCAAAAGTATAAATCGAATTTTTTGCTTTGATTTTTATTTATTTCTTTTTCTTTTATTCGACGTTTGCACTTGCTTGCATCTTTTTTTCGGGGGGGAGAGCTTTTTTATTTTATTCTCATTATATCTCACTTTAACCCTTTTCCTCGCTCGATTTTCCCTCTTTTACTTTCTTTTACCTTATATTTTCTCTTATTCTCTGTCTCTGTCTTTCTGCCACTCTCTCCCTCCCCCCTCTCTGTGTGTTGTGTATATATATATATATATATATATATATATATATATATATATATATATATATATATGTTTGTACTCTTTTATTATATTTCTCTCTTCTCTTTCTTTTCATCTTCTTTCCTTCCATGTATTTGATTTATGTCTACTCTCTCTCTCTCTCTCTCTCTCTCTCTCTCTCTCTCTCTCTCTCTCTCTCTCTCTCTCTCTCAATATTAATATTTCATCTTTTATCTTCACTTCGTCACATCTTTTGCTTCTATCTCTCATCACTCTCCTTTTTCTCTTCTCTCTATTTTCTTATTTGCGTCTTTCTTTTCTTTTTTTCTTTTTCTTTTTGTTTCTCCGATTCCTTTTCTTTTTTTTTCTTTTTTTGTATTTCGATCCATCTCTTCTCGAGGAAACATTTTTATTGCTCTTTTTCCCACTTTCTCTTTCTTTCTTTCTTTCTTTCTTTCTTTCTTTCTTTCTTCCTTTCTTTCTTTCTTTCTTTCTTTCTTTCTTTATCCTCGTCTAATTTCCCTTCGTCTTTTATCTGTTATTAATGATTATCCCTCTCTTTCCATTGTACCCTTTCCTCTCTCTCTCTCTCTCTCTCTCTTATCCCCTTCTCTTCACCCTCAACTATCACACCCCCTCCCCTCTTATCGAAAAACATCAAACGTTCTTTTATACATCTGTCAGTTCTCGCCATATTTATTTGGTCACCGAGTGCTTGCTTTGCTAAATTCAATTAGACAAATTGCCTTTATAAGTGAGAAAATAACTTACGCATTCGACGGGGCCTTCTTTTTCGATGGAAGGGGGGGGCGTGACGGTGGAAAGTTTACAGAACTCTCTCTCTTCTCTCTCTCTCTCTCTCTCTCTCTTCTCTCTCTCTCTCTCTCTCTCTCTCTTAAATGCGTGTGTGAAAACGAGCGTAAGAGAGAATAAAACAAAGATGTAAAATAGAAAGAAGGACAAACGTGTGTGGGGGGGGGCATACGAGAAGAGAAAATGAGGATGAAGACGAGAAATAGGAAGAGAAAAATACACAAAGTGCATGCGTTTATTGATTGATTGATTTTAACGGCATGTCAAATAGTCTAGGGTTATTTTATTTACCTATGTTCATTGTTTTGTGTAGCTTTTGTTACACACCGTTCTATCGAATACGGATGATTTTTAAACAGTTCTATCTAACCCATAGACGGGACACTCTCAGGTCAGAGTTGACCTGGGAATAATGACAATGAAGAGACACTCCCCAAATCCCCAGAACTGGAGCCTCGACATCAGATGCAATTTATTTTCATACCTAGGACACCCCTTTTCAGGTGAGACAGAGCGTACTATAAACCCCGCCGACGAGGCTAATCGTGTGTTTTTATGTGTATGAGAGAGAGAGAGGGGGGTGCCAAACATTCTGGAAAAAATGAGAAAGAGGAAAAAAACACAGTGTACGTGAGTATGGAAAAGAGAAAGGGGGTTAATGAAAAAAGGTGGAAGAACAAGAGGGAAAATGATTGGTTTGGTTTGGTTTGGCTTTGTTTTACGGCATATCAACCTCAGTGGGTCACTTAATGTCGATAAAGTTTTGGAATGAATCAATTCTTAATGGATACACACATTTTTTTTTATAAATACATTTTTCTATTTAACCCATAGATGGGACCCTAACAGGTACTACCACTCCGGGTCAGAGTGGACCAGGGAACAATGGTGATGAAGGGGTGCTCCACATTCCCCAAACCTCCAAAACTGGAACCTCACCATCAGATAGAGTTTAAGGTCATTACCAGGACATGATGACCCTTAGAAAATCATATAGGTGCTAGGGCTTGACGTGAACAGCCGATTGATAGGGCCAAAGTGAAGGAAAATGAGAATGAGACAAACTGAATATGTGTGTGTGTGTGTGGGTGTGTGGGTGGGAGAGAGAGAGAGAGAGAGAGAGAGAGAGAGAGAGAGAGAAGGAGAAAAAAGAAAACAAAACTAACTAAATAAATACCTAGATCTTGTCAGAGAAATAAACAAACACAGTAGAAAAGAAAAGTAACAATATTACCAATCATGGTTGGGTTCCTGGGAATCGACCCAGAATCTGGAAAAGATACTGGTTGAGCTGGAAATCCACGGACGAATCGAATTTCAAGATACAGACAGATCGCCTAATCCTGGGCAGGAGACCAAACCTAGCATTGATTGACAAGAAGAAGAAAAACTGTCATCTCGTGGATTTTGCTGTCCTGGCCGACCACCGTGTGAAAGTGAAAAGATAGACAAATATTTGGACCTTGCCAGAGAACTGAGAAAACTGTGGAACATGAAGGTGATGGTCGTACCAATTGTAATTGGTGCTCTTGGAATGGTCCCCAAAGCTCTGGTAAAAAAATTGGGAGAATTGGAAATCAGAGAAAAAAATCGGGACCATCTAAACTAAAGCACTGTCGAGATCGGCTAGAATACTCAGAAGAGTCCTGGAGACCTGAGGAGACTATGTTACTCAGTTTCTTGTGAAAAAACGGCTACGACACGTGTGAAAAATTCAATAATAATAATAATAATGATAATAATAATGATAATAATAATAGCCTATGATATGATTCCATAAACCTGGATAATTGAATGTCAAAAATGTTCAAAATATCCGAGAAAGTCATAAACTTCATGATGAAAATCATGGAAAAACTAGAAAGTGGAATTAACAGCAGGAGGACAAACCTTAGCAGAGGTGAAAATCCAAAGAGGAATCTTCTACGAAGACTCCCTCTTGTCACTGCTATTTGTTATAGCAATGATGCCATTAAATTAAATACTTAGAAAATCTACAGGGGGGCTACAAATTTACAAAATCACAGGAAAAGATAAATCATTCTATGTGATGACTAATGATAATGACAATAAAATGTTTGCCAAAAATGAAAAAGAGCTGGAAACCCTTGTCCAGACCATAAGAAATATGGAATAAGGATATTGGAATGGAATTTATAACCGAAAAAATATGCCATGCTCATGATGAAAAATGGGGAAAAGAGAAATAACAGAAGGAATAGAAATGCCAAATCAGGAAAATATAAGAACACTTGAAGAAAGGAGAATTACAAATACTTGGGGAGATTGGAAGTGGACACAATCAAATAAAGAGAATTGAAAGAAAAGACAAGAAAAGATTACACCAGATGACAATAGAACTTCTCGAAACCAAATTCTACAACAGAAATCTGGTCAAGAGAACAAACACTTAAATTACCTCACTTGTAAGTGTTACCTAATTCATGGGGAGCCTATGAATTATGTGTGTATGTGTAGCAAAATTTTGAATCGAAGTTCCTTGAAGATTCAAATAATGTGGAAATGGAAAATTATCATTAGCTGTTGGGCAGTAATATCATTGACAGCATTTAACCTCACGTTCCCCTGTACGCCAACTTCTGATTAGCTGAAGGGAGGCCTGAGAACAGAAACTAAGTTAGTTAGCAATTGCCGGTTGTAAGCCAGTGGGAGCAGACGTTTAGAGATCGTCGCTCTCAAAATGCCAGCCTCTCATCCGTGCAGTTCGAAAAACCTTTTGGGTTGGGATTTTGTAATAAAGACTGAAGAAAAAACAACAAAGTTTTAATTATTGATTAATAAACAAGAAATTTGCAGACATCCAGCCCACCAAAGAAGAAATCAGCTCAAAGGAAAATGGCCATCGAACAAGTACGAAGCAGAAAAGTAAGATTCAATCCATCTCCTCATCCCCCCCTCTTCTCTCTCTCTCTCTCTCTCTCTCTCTCTCTCTCTCTCTCTCTCTCTCTCTCTCTCAAATTTTGTACCCGATGTAAAGGAGTATATAACATAAGATACTCATGACCATTCTTAAAATAGACAAGAAAGAAACATAGAAAAATGAACAAGGATGAGAAAAAACATAGACAGATCATATCGAGAAAAGAAAGAGGAGGAGGAGGAGGAGGACTCCCCCCCCCCAGCAATTTGAGGATTACATAAGTGCGGCAATTTGATAGACACAGAACAAAATGGACGGTCACTAGCAACAGCTTCAGTTTCAGAAATCTTCAGTTGATGAGATTTTATCTCGAAATATTAAGAATAAATTTGAGGTTAACAAACATCATAGCTACCTTATTTTTCTTCACACTTGCATTGTAATAGCCTTCAAATATATATATATATATATATAATATATATATATATATATATATGGAGGATGCGGTAAAGTTCTCCACCCGAATGAGACGATTTTCTCCCTTGTCTTGATGCTTGTGTCTAGTCGAGCATTGTCATGCAGAAGGAGAACATTGTCGATTGGAAAGTTGGGTCTTACTCTTCGGATTCTTGCTCTAAGCCTCGTTAGGGTCTTAATGTAGGTCTTAGTATTACTTTTTTTAAACTTCACATGAAATAAAGAAAATGGCATTACTTTTTGACTCACCCTCGTATTTGTGTATGAAGAATATTTTTGTATGGGTGTGCATATACATTGTTGTGTGTTTGCATTATGCACATATTTATGTATGTATATATATATATATATATATATATATATGCATATATGTGTGTGTATGTGTATGTGAGTGCGTGTGCATGCATTGGTTTGTAAGTGTACGTATCTATACGTATCTATGTATATACATGTTCATGCTGGTGTATACGTTATTGTGTGTGCACGTGTGTATGTGTGCATGAACGCGCCTCTGTGCGTGCGATCGTCTGTATGCAAGTATTCATTTATGACTGTTCATATCTATGTATTACTGCATTTTAGTATTATCTGCGTTATTCGGATTATTGTCCCCATCTTTATTGTTATTTGTACAACGTTTCGGTCGATATGC